>JAZHYW010001979.1:0-358628 GCA_037355805.1 Ixodes ricinus | reverse complement strand
ATGGAAGCGGACGTCGGCAAACCGCTTCGCGATTTACGGTACTTACCTCCACCATTATTGGCTACGTGCGTGATCGAAAGCGTCGCTGTGGTCGGTCTTCCACGATTGGCCGAATGCTGACTATGACGTCAGGAAATGATTTATCATCGACGGAAATAAGGGGAATGTGCGTGAACTTTAATTTTGACGGTGTTGGCAGCCGTTGCTTTGGGAAGCGCAATAATTTCACGCCACCTGTGCAATTTGCAAAACACCTTTGGGCAATGTTGATCGCAAGGTAGATGACGTCACGAAGAGAACCACAGGAGGGCGATCGCCAAAACATCATCGCCGCTAATAATGACGACTGAAAAGCGACGTCACGAAATATTGTGTTTCACGGGATCCGGAATACGTTGTAAAGAGTTGCTTACATTATAGTTGCCAGAAAATTCAAACGCCATTGCACAGCATTTTCGGAAGTACCCGGTGACGCAGCATAATGTTGTGTGCGCAACAGCAGATCACGTTGAAAACCATGAGAATAAATAGCCGAAGACGCTCATATGCTGTGCCGACGCTATGAACGACCGGTGTCATTCATAGCGTCTTCATTGCAAATAAACGTCTTCCTATTTATTCTCATGGTTTTCATCATATTCCTCCTAAGCTGTACATACAACATTATGTGTGTCGGGTACTTCGAAAATGTTGCAATGGCGTTGTTTTCTGGAACTATAATGTAACAACCTTTACAACATATTCCGGATCCCGTGAAACACAATATTTCGTGACGTCACTTTTCAGTCGTCATTATTAGCGGCGAGATGTTTTGGTGTCGCCCTCCTGTGGTTCTCTCTCGTGACGTCATTACCTTGCGAACAACAAGTTCAATGGTGTTTGTAAATTGCATGGTGAAAGCTTGAAATTATTGCGCTCTCAAAGCAACACTGCCAACACCGTCAAAATTAAAGTTCTTACATTCCCCTTATTTCCGTCGATGATAAATCATTTCCTGACGTCATAGTCAGCATTCGGCCAATCGTGGAAGACCGACCACAGCGACGCTTTCGATCACGCACGTAGCCAATAATGGTGAGGTAAGTACCGTAAATCGCGAAGCAGTTTACTCGACGTCCGCTTCCATTGGTGTCTTGGAAGATTGAGTCTACTGAGCGTGCATTCCTGCAGAAGAAGTTTTCATTGATAGAATATTGACACATCAATCAACGATGGATTCCTTCTTGGTAAGATTTATTGCGAAAGCCCGTGACAACCGCCGAACCGCCTCCCATATCAGAGAACAATTTACAGGAATAGATCGCACTGGCGGCCATGCATTGAGCTTCGCTTCGCTGAGCACGTGCTGACGCGCGAAGCTTCTGCAACGATTTCAGCACGCGCATTGCACACCATCAAGTGTGTCTTCTTTGTAGACCACAAATCGGAACTCATCCTGAGCATGCGCTGTGCAGTCACCTCGAGAATGTGGCGTCCAGTGAATGCCAATTTATGCCCAGCCTGACATTCTCGCATACATGCGTTTGCTGGGCCACGCTACTTGCAGCCAGCTGAGCACAGCTGGCAGCGGCGCGAGCAAGGCCGTGAGGGGAACGTAATGGTGCTCGAGCCATCCCACCGTGAACCAATGTTTCGGCCACCCCACTAACACCCCACAGGTGCGTGTCGCCATCTATTGGTTAAACTAACGCCTTGTTCAAGATGGCTGCCGTGGGACCGCAGCCTTAAATTGTACAGCCGAAAGCCCTCATTAATCTCCAACTTTGCGGTTCATGCAGCATTTTTGCAGCATCCGTGACATAAGCAAGTACGACAGGTTTGCAAAGACAGAGCGGCCGGAAGTCGCTTAAACACAAGCGGTAGTTCTTGTTTGTAAACAGTAGAAGGGTCAATACTTCTTAATTACAAAAGCGCAAAGGACAAGGACTGAACACAGAATGAACAGGACAAGCGCTTACTAACAACTGATTGTTTAAAGAATGATAAGAGAAAGACGAAAATGAGAGAGATTTACTAAATTAAAATGCCAATTGTATTCGCACGTAAAATGTTTAAAAATTATTTGATAAAAAGTTAACAAAATTAAATTGAAAAAAAGAAATGGATAGAAAAATAAAAAGAAAGAAAAGCAGCCAGATTAAGAAAAAAGGTTGAGGTATCCTATCTCTATCTCGGACAGTGAAATTTATGGTGTGCTAAAGCACGTGTCTCCTCTCTCCATTATAGTTTTTGCCTGAAAAATTTCTCTGGCTCTCTTGCTCCGAAAACGTTTGAGTACTTTCGTTTGATTGAATATAGAGGAATGCATTTACGAGTCTCTGACATGTATGCCCAAGTGTCCTGACGGTGACGCATGTTGGGAAAGATCATGTTCTCGTAGTCTTACATTTACGCAGCGCCCAGATTGACCGACGTACACTCTGCCACATGTGCGCGGAATTTCGTAAACGATGTTGAAGTTGCAGTTGATAAACAGGGTGTCACAAGAAAATATACACGGTCTTTTTTACCGCAAAATAAACTAGGCATCTCCTAACGCTCATTCTCCGCCGAAAGGTAGAGTTAGAGGTCACAACCAGATGCCAAAGTTTCAGCCTGATCCGATAACTTAGTCAAAAATTATAAGTGATTTTCTGAAAATTTCAATCGGAAAATGGCGGCCGACGGAGTTCTCAGACACATGGGGCTCTATGGTACCAGAAACCGAAAAAGGTAAAAATAGACGCCAATTTCCCAATGAAATTTTCAGAAAGTCACTTGCTGACTTTTGATTATGTTGTCGGATTGGGCTGAAACTTTGGCACCTGGTTGTGACCTCTAGCTCTACCTTTGGGCGGAGAATGAGCGTTCAGCGATGCCTAGTTTAATTTTGCGGTAAAAAAGACCGTGTAAATTTTCTTTTGTGACACCTGTACTAGTATGTGCGTGCTGGACTGAGCAGTGTATTTGTCTTTTGTGCTGGGAGTTGATTTTTGGAGACAGTTTTTTAAGTTAATCAGGAGCTGATGTTACGACCTGTATCTCATATTTGGACGCTATTTGTTTCAAGTTGTGTGATACTTTGTGTTGGTAGGGTATCACTGCCGGACGAAGTTCCAACTAGCCCAACAGTTAATTTTAATTTTAAGTCTATACTTCGTCTCACCTTAGCATGGACTACTGTTCGTCGCGTATGCTAAAAGCGCGAGCTATTGGCTTTGGATGGAGTTTCGGAAGCTACACTAGCGCTCGTGCTGCGAGTACTCAAGTCAAGGCAGTCAATGCTAGCCGCTCGTGCTTCCGCAGCCTTCGCAGTGAGTCCATGTTAAGATGATGAGCGAAGCATAGAGGTATTTCATGCTCGCGCCTTTAGAGCGCTAAACTTTATACTCCGTTCAACCCACGGTGGAAGGAATACATTTAGGTGATGACTCTGTCTCACCCAGCGACCACATTATGTTCGGCGCGCGAGCGCGCTTCACGCGCACGGGGATAGATGGCGCCAAAGTTTAGAGGGGCTTGTGAAGGCTTGTAGAGAGGGCTTGTGAAGGAAATTATGCATTCTTTTCTCGGTCCCTGTGTACTGTGTAGTGAAATGATGGATTTATGTTGGCGCACTGGCACTGATTGCCTTCTCCCCCGTGCGGTTTCTTTTTTTTTTTTAAACGAGAACATTCCGTTGATGACTTACGTGACAAAAATCCGCGTATAAATATAAAACTTCCCGGCATAATCTACTGGGCCTTCAATAATTTAGAGTAATTTAGAGTAAACACCTGGGTCGTGCTCGCATATTTTGTCAAACAGCATGTTTGGTAACAGTTCCGTAAATTTTTAAAAACATTGCATGGCTTTATAGGAGGTCAGGTGATTTTTTCCACCCTGCTCCTGCATTCTTATGGAAAAAAAATTCTAATAATGTTACATAGTGGGGTTAAAATAATTCTTTACATGCGCATAAAGGTTATAGCATTACAAATGGTTTATACATACAATGTCAACTTGTACTGTGGAACATACAAACCTTGTGAGCAGAAAAAAATTATATTTATGATGACATACTGACTGAAATGATGACACAGTATGATGACATACTGACTGACATGAGTGACACAGTGACTGAAAGTCAAGCAATAGTAGCGGTTGTAGGACATAAATCACTTTTCATCTGTAAAAAAATACCTGACAAATACTTGTGCTTTAAAATGAACACAAAAGCTGAATTCACTGCATACTACCAAAGAACGCCATCTCCTACATCCTGTGTTTCTCGCCCATGCTCTTAAACTAAGATAAGCGCAGCTTTGCTGATTTCTTCTTTTTTTATCTTGTTTGTTCATACTCATGGTAATATGCCTACAGTGTTGTCGCATTGCATGCTTAAGTAGTAGTGGAGCAACTGGGCAATTGTTTCTTCTTTGTGTTCAGCGCATGGAAACGTTATTGTGCATGTGTCAAGAACACTGTCGATTCTGTCCCAGCAGACAGTCTAGTGGCTTTTGTTTTCCACGAAGAACTGTTCCGCTTTCTTCAGTTGCTGGAAAAGGACCTTGTTGGGGTGTATAAGGCCTCCTCTATTCTTCACGTTTGTCAGTGCTGCTTCAGCAGAAGTGTTTTTGTCAATGCTAGAGGCGGATCAGCTTGCAGGGCAGCGTGTAGCTTTTTTCATTTTCATGCTCGAAAACCCAGTTACACAATATAGTATGCAGTCCACAGACTTTGCTTCTTCAGCCTTTTCTGTCCAGACATCTTTGCATTCCCAGTCTTCGAGAGAAATTAGACTGTGAAGCTTGGTCTTCATTTGGTCAACGAGATGAGGAAACTAGGTAGTAACTTGCGATCGGTCCTCGAGATCTGCACGACGCCACTGCTCCAGGCGAACGTCATTCGATGAAGCTTTCAATAAGGACACTCGCTCTGCCCAGTTCCGGTACCCCGAATTGCAGTTGGGAACGAAGCACGTGTTTCCCATCCTTATAGCATAATTTCTTCTTTGGGTTAAGGCTCACCTTCGTCACAATGGTGGCACCTTCGATCGACAAGCAACAAATCAAAGCATGAGTCCAGCCACTGGCCGCACACCACCACCACACCGCGAAAAAGGCGAGCAAGCTACGCCTTCGAAACCGTGGCCGCCGAGGACAGACCTCATACCCACGCGGTGCTCACACCTCAGCGCCCTCCGCGGCGGCGCGGAACTAACTATAACTTCGTTTCCACCTCATGTTGTACCGCAGCGAAGGCTAGAAGCGCGGGCTCATAGCGTTGGCAGCCGCTCTTAAGTCACGAGAGCTTGTGCCGCTGAGATGTGCCACCGAGCAAGGAGCTCGCGCTTGTAGCCTTTCCTGCGGTACATCATAAGGTGAAACAGAGTATAGCTCCGAACACGATCTGGTCGCTCGCTCCTCGCGGGAAGAGCGGCCAGAGTCGCCACCTAAATGCATTTCTTCCACCGTGGGTGAAACGATGTATAGCGGTGGTCGTGAGCTCTAAAGTTTTAGCGTCGCTAGATGGAAACGGCATAACTCTTGGTGGCTGAAAACTTGACGCATGTGAGCTTTTCATCACGTCCATATTTAACGGCAGAATGAACGAACGTGCGCTCCAAACCAGGGCCGACCTGCTAGAAACAGCGTCTGAGCTGTGAGACTGGGGAAAAGAAAGCACTGCCAAAGTCAGCGCACGAGCTGAGCGGGACTCAATCCGCGTCTCGAGACGCTCGCGCGCTCCAGCCTTTACACTGTTTTCTTTCATCCAGTCTCAGAAGACGCTGCTTACCAAGCCGGCTCAGAGCAAACTGTGCCGAGACGCCGAGATTGAACGCTTGTATTTCACACTTTAAATGTCGTTTGCAATGTTGTGACGTCGCGGTCTGCTGATTCGTCGACGCTGTGTCGTCTTTTTAGTTTACGCTCTAACCGCGGGGGCAGTATTCGGCGCTGGCGGCGGCCTTTGCTCAGAGTGCCTTCATACACACGCGCGCTTTTGCTTGAGTGGTGACAACTCAGCCATTTTTCCGCCCATTCATCTTTTTGGGCATTTTGAAGTGCGCGCAATCCGGTGTCACTCAGCTCGAGCGCGTAGCTTTGGCCAATGCATAGACGCCATTTTACCGCCCAAGTCACGCACCCAGTGCGCGAGAACGTCACGCGCTGGCACATTCAGGGCAACAATAGATGTCTTCACCCTGAGACAGACAAACATGTAGGCACCTCTACCTTTGCTCCGCCCGTTGGCCAAACTCTCCCAATAGACTATTGTTAGTCTTACCCAAGCATCAAGGAGAATGCAGGGATTGGTGTTCCACGCGCCGCACGTGCTGGCCTCAGCGTAGTAAATTTTCTAAAGCAAAAACATAAAACAAATGGCATCTTGCACGCGCGTTCGTCAATGCTTTCTTTTGGTTATTTACTTCGAATCTTTTATACAGGAAAGGCGTGCGCGTGTGGCGCGTGGAACACCAATCCCTGCATTCTCCTTGATGCTTGGGTAAGACAGCAAATGGTCTATATATGGCTCTGCCACGAACCAGAGCCGTTTATTGATGAGAGTTTGGCCAATTTTGTTTTGATTGTCTCCACTTATGCATTCTCCCTGCACTTGAATATAAATTCGAAAGTGACGACCTTCTGTCGTCACCTGCTGAAAGGTGGTAATTCCACAGCGGTTTGGGGTGTCCCTTTGCCCAAAGGCTGGTCACCCGCCCTTTGGGGTAGTCAAATCGTTCAACGCGCCATTTCGACTACTCAGGTAGTAATTTTCTCACTATACTGGGTGATTCAAGGGAGAGGCCAGGCTCTTCGAATCTACCACAAAATTCGGTTTCTTAACCTACCGCGCTACGACTTTGTGCAGCGTTGCCCACAGATGGTGCATTTTTTTGTAAAATTTGCAAAGAGCGAACTTATTTGAGGAAAACGTAAAGAAAGAAAAAGGCTTAGCTCCTATGGAAACGCAGCGACGCCACCGGTCTTCAAACAACACGGCGCCGTTTCGCACGGGAGACAAGAGATGGCGCAAGGAACGCCGCCAACGAACGAGCATACGTCGCCGAGAGGCGGCGTCTTTAGCAGACGAACTTTTCGACTCAAAAGCGGAGTGCGTTCCGCGGGCGGCGACAATCGCAAAAACAAAAACAGGCGCGGTAACAACACGGAACTGCAAAGGAGACGACATCGGTACCCCGAAAAAACAGTCAAAATATCCCAACAAACCATTTGTCTAATCGATTAAGCGTTCATTCAATATGTTTTCTCAGTAGGGATGATAAAATAATGCATTGGCAACTGATATGAGAAAAGATCGCGGCGCTTTTGAGTCTAAAAGGCCGTCTTCTAAAGACGCCGGCTCTTCATTCGACGGCACCGGAGTGCGTCATGAACTCCGGTAGGTTGAACGTTTATGGCGGCGATTCCGGGGGCTGCTTCCCCGACTCAAGGTGCCGTATTTGTAAGCGCGACTGGCACTCGTGCTGTCGGCGTGCCGGTTTTGTATTTTGGGGTTTGACAGCCGGCGCCCTTTTGCCTGAAAGGGGTGCCAAATGTTTTAAGGGCTTTCGCGTTCTTGGCTTTCCAGTACTAGAGTACACAACTTCTGAGGCCGAGTATAAGTGTTCACAAACCTCTAACAAAAAAATGCCGTATCGTCGTCATGTGATAAGTGCTATCGTCCTTCGAGACGTCATCCGGTCATTTCTCTACAGTGAAGTAACGGCTATTATAAGATCGATACTAATAAGTGGTTTACATACTTTCAGCAGCTACAACCAACACCACCTTGGCTGCCAAGCTCCTAGAAGTTTTTCTTTTTCATTCAAGAAGGGACAACATGCACGCACGCTTTTTTTCCGCTAAGTGGGTTTGAAGGAACGTTTTACACTGCCTTGTGACGGACTGATCCCATTTTTCGGACGTACTACGAAAGCCACGATTTTCAGCTTCCACAATCAACCCTATGCCGTCGCAACAGACTTTCTCAAGTGAGCCTACCTGAACGATGTTCCATTACCTCCTATGCAGCAAAGAGTTTTCTGTAAGCTCTTAAGTTCGCCACACGCTACTAATCCTGTTTCACGGATCGCGGGACTCGGAGATTCAGAAACTATCAACACCCTCTCTTGTACCCTGCTCCACGCCCTAACCTTTTACATCATCCAATTAATCGCATTCTACGCGCTGCGATCTTTGTCCACTGGGCTGGGGAACGCATTATGAGCATGCGCATTATTTCTTTTCTAAACATTATCAGAGGTCGGAAGAAAAAAATGACGACGAGCACGGCAGGACATATAAATGCTTATCCTGAACCTGAAGTGAACCGCGGGTGTGCATTAGCACTGACATAAACGTTTTCAATGGTGATGCATTTGTGTATAAGCAACGCGATTTCTCCTTGCCCTTCATATTCGCTGTAAAAATGAGCCATTGACTCAGTTCAAATCAGCCCACTGACACTTATTACCCTGAGCCTGATGTGTTGTATACGGCGACTGAATGCGCTTCTTCAATCGTTAAAGAATGTTGTATAACTCATCTTGGGTAAACTTTTTAGTTTGGTGCATTTATGCGGCTTCTTTTCAACCCTATATATTTTTTAGAATCGACAACATGTGGTGCTTGATTACAAACGGGGAACCGTTAGTATTACTCGGTTCAACATGGCAAAGTGCGTGACGGGTGATGAGGGAAACTTTGTTGTCACATGTGAGAAGAACCAGGTCATCGGTGGTACGGTTTGACGGGGACGTAAATTTTCAAGACATTCGAAAAAATAAAGAGATCGTACACTCAGATCTTTAGTTTTTGCTCTTACGATGTTTCTACAGACGATGCCCACGATAAAGCGTTTAGCCTCATCTATTAACCCGGAAAGTTTCTCTATAATTATTGCGTGACCATGATGTGGTACGCGCAGTGTTCGTGCTGCAGAGCATTGCACTTCATTCGACGAGGACAGGCAAAAGAGGCAGTGTTGTAGTCGACGTAATTTGCAGAAGTTGAAAAATGAGTGACACGAATTTTTACATAAATGTATTGACCATGCTTAACCAAATTTAAAAAAAAACAGAAAAAAACGATAAAAATAGATAAGTAACTTGTTATTTTGTAATTTTCGTAATGAAACGTAACACTAAATACGAGGATTTACGAAACATAGTTTATGAAACGTAACACTAAATACGAGTATATTTTTACTATCGAAATCCTTCCCAGCTTAACCAATGCTGCATTGACAAATTTTGGGCAAAGGTAAGGAAAAACACCCTAAATATTAATACCCTCGAAACGGCTATTACAGCTTTTTCCCTCAAAAAGGTTCTTTCCATATCCAGAAATAGTGTATTAAATTTGATTCCTATAAGATCGTTTCTACTTAAAATCTTCTGTACTTGTAATATTTTGAGCAGACATTGGCAGCCCGATTATTTTCTTTTTCCTAAATATGTCCTTTTTTATGGGACTAAAATACCGGCACATTTCCGTGCTCCTGTTGATTAACTATCCAATACCTTTTTGGACTTATTTGCATTTATTTATTTAATTCGCCTTTCAATTACCGTAACCTGGTTTGGTGTAGCGCTACGTCCGCCAACTTGCAGAAGTCTATTTATTGCGAGAGGTAATCTTGATGGTGAAATTGCAATGCGCCTTATGAGTTTTATTGTTAGATTTGTTTGGAGAGTTTACAATGCTGAATGTTTTTAATCTGCTTAACTAAAGACAATTTTTGGAGTTTGAAACTACGAAAAAGGAAAGACGCTCCACGCCATTGCTGATTATTCAATGAAACTGACACGCACAGATCTCCACACCAAGGCGCCTCTATGGTAATGACTGGAACGTATAAAAACGGTACGTGACTTGAAAAAGCCGGGCGAAATTCTACAAGAACAAAATATCTTTCAAGGATATTCTCAGCGGGGAGCATTCCTGTGTTTTGCGTCATTGGAAGAGGCAAATCATTTGCAGGAACTGATCTGATCCATGTCATGAATCAATCGTGCGTTACTGCAATGCGTAAATATTAACTTTTCTGCAGGTGTTTCCGCCTGGCATCATCCGTGCCTACCTTTTCATACATTCCCGTTCTTGCTGTCACGCGCGAATATTTTTTGTCTTTCAAGAGCATCCCCCTCCCCCCCCCTTGCTCTCGGGCCTGTTCTCCAGTGCTTTTGAAAATTCTTTTGTCGTAGTCACCTGAAGCGGTCATGTCACGTGACCAAGTCACATGCCGCTATGGTGCCACGTGACACCACGACTCGAAAGTGTGACGTAAATTTCCCCGTTAAATTTAGTGAGAAAATTGACGTCATGTCATCTGACGTCATGTGATCTCAAGTCACGTGACACCGTGGCGTGACATCACGTGCGCACGTCGTGTTACGTAAGGGTATCTAGTAACACCATGATTTGACACTGTATTGTCAATTTTCCTGCTAGACTTAGAGCGGAAATCGATGTCGCGTGACTTAACGTCACGTGACGTCAGGTTACGGGACACCGTGACGTCACGTTAGGTACTCACGTCTTCTGAGGTCGCGCAACATGACCACGTCATGCAACCTTAGGTCACGTGATGTCATGGTATCATGCGACACCACTGTCTGACACTGACTGCAATATCCCGGCTAAATTTAGCGCCGAAATTGTCACGAGGCCTAACGTTTTGTGATGCAATGTCACGTGACTCCGTCACCTCAGGGGTTCAAGCCTTTACATCACGTGATATCATGACGTGATTTTACGTAGCCCCTTGCATCCATTTTGCCGCTAGATTTTACGGGGAAATTAATAAACAACATGCTCTCGACACCCCGAAACGAATTGTTTAAAGTCTAGACAAATTTTGACTTCTCTAATATCGTAATTTATGAATTTTAAGACTTTGAAACGTAAGCGTTGCGCGAACACCCCCTCCTCATTCATCCTCTCCCCCCCCCCCTTTCTTCCTTTCCTCCGACGGTGTGACCAACACGAGCAAACGAAGTCCATGGGAGGTTCCCAGATAAGGCTACCACTTTAAAACTCCGACTTTGGGGACTACCAGTTGTAAAAACCTCACTGATTTTCGTCTTTTTCTTTAATACTGAAACAGGTTTGGCCATTGCCTTCTATTTTTTATTTTCCTTTTTTTTCATAGGTGTTACAAACAAGTGTCTATTGAGCCCTGATCGCAAAAGAGAGTAACCTCCCAACGACAATAGTCGAAGACGTCCGGCCTTTGCGGCCATTCCAATTCGAGCTTCCAGTCGTCTATATTTATTTATTTATTTATATATTTATCTAGTATTCATACGTTCAAGGCCCGGAGGCATTACAGAGAGGAGTAATTGTAGCAGCTGAATTCCTTGCAATGTTTCTTGAAGTTCGCGGCATCAGAGATGGCAGCGATGGAGGTAAGGAGGTCGTATATCCAGATGTTCACTGTCATTTTCTCCGGACTCCTTTTATTGGAGACTGACCTTGTACGCTCGCTCCCTTGCCCCAACCGCGCTGACGAGAAGGATTCAAGATTCAGAAAGGATTTCTTCGTGCCTGCGCCCGATGGGTAGGAAGCGAAAGCTCTTCGCTAATTAAGTCAACGAATACGTTTCCCTTGGTGCCTTGCACATATCTCTTTCTGCAATCATCGTAGCTTATGTCCTGCAGTCTTGCCGCGTGCCCGTTAGTACGACTAATGGAAAAGGCGCCCTCCTAAATGCTTACTAGCGAATGTCCGATCGGTCCATCCAGCAGCAGACATATCGTCTCGCTACAGGTGAGCGTATTTAATAACCTGCGTGAACGTATTTCCGATAAACTCATGACGATCCTGGAAGGCCCAGCTTCTATTTTGGTGCCTATGAGGGCTTTTTAAGTGAATTGTGTGACAGCTGTTTTCTAGCTAGGCCTGTGACGCCGGAACATGTATAAAAACTCAAAATTTTATGGACGATAAACGAGCGCGCAGGAAAACGCATGTTTGAGGTAAGAACTAAATTTCGGAAGAAAAAAAAAACTACGATTTTCTCAAAGATAATTTGCAAAAAAATTCAGAACCCTATAGGTATAGTATGAAGTACGCAAAAAAATTGATAATACTATGCACCAACATTGTAAAATAGACGGACATTATGAATATTAGAAATCTCAACATAAAAGAATGAATCATAAGTACCTGAAACAATAGTTATGTAAAAAAGGCGAGGAGCAGAAAGAAGGCAAGCGAGGAAAAAACAGGAAACTGAAATGTTGCAAGCTTACTTAGAGGCCGCGTACGTCAAGCCAGGCATTTATATGCGCATGTATGTGAGATTTGTGGCCAAACTAAAATAAGGGATTTATTTATTCTTTATATTATTCTTAAAATGGTGAAGTGTGTTGTTAAACTAAAGGCAAGTGTATTATTTAATTAATTTATTTTTTCTTTATTCATTTACATAACTTCATGGCCATCGGCATTATAGAGGGGAGTGGGAACAACAAAATATACTCATAAAAACAAAATAGAGCAATTTTACACTTACTTTATGGAGGCTCAAAAAAAATGAAAGGTTTTAATAGCGTTTCTAAACAGTTGTTAGATAACAAAGGGTACAATAAAAGCCGGAAAGTTGTTGGATACCAAAAATGTTTTATAGATGAATGAATGGTAATATGCGTTATTCTTACAATTAGGGACGCTAACACTGAACTGATGGCCAATGCAAGGTGAAATATCAAATATCAAATAGTGGTGTGGAAAGTCATTAGTAAGATAAGCCTTAGCTCTGAATCAGCGTCGTGAAATATAAAATATGAAATGACGGAGAAAAAGTTGTTGGTAAAATGAGGCTTATAGCTGACGAACATCATAGCTAAAAAGGACAGGCTTGGTAAGTTTATTACTGTTGAAGAGAAAGTTCCAAAAATACGAGAAGAGGAAATGCAACACCTTTTACCGCTTTTCTCGACACAGCTCGTGTGCCAAAAACGCGATAGCGCACAAATGTGTTTTTGCTTACTTTGATTTTTTTACGAAGGCACAGAAACGGAGGAATGGTAACTGAGTGCCAATTTTATATTCAGTGGCGACCTAGGATCTACATGTACTAGGAGCACTTGCCTTTGCTCTCCTGTCAGCTTCCGAATTGCGTCTCGGGTCTAACACTACCCTGGCTTCAGGTGAGCTTTTTCTTTCTTTTTGCTCAACCATCCTAGGAATAGCAATTGTTTGCCAATTATGCTGATATTGATTAAATTGCTCCAGGTTGGTTTTGTAGGTTTTTGTCCATGACTTTTGACTAAACCATCAGAACAAATTTCTTTCTTGACGTTTTTCGTAGAAATATGTTTTTCTATTCACGTGTTCGTCAGTCCGTGTAGAGCGTGCCTGTAAAGAAGCTGTGTTATAAAAGCAGCCCGAAAAATCGAATGAATGTAGTTGGCTGCAAACTCTTCCGCGTGTGTATCTCACTCGTTCAATTGCCAAGCTAAAATGAAGAACTTGAAATTAACCCTAAGAATATGAAAATTGGAAGGTATCACATACAGTTGTCTGGCAGCCGACCAAGACGGGTGAATTTTATTAGGGTCTTACTAGGTGTACGCACGTATGTTGCTGAACCTTTTGTCATAATTTAATGTCAAATTAGAGAACCTGCAGGATTTATTTGTTTGACAAAAAAATTCATTACTCACAGGGTGCCCTTTCAGACTTAGATTAAACCTCCCCCATTGTGATTTCTTTTAAATGAGCTCAGTGGGATCTTACGTGCTAAAGCACATTTGCGTCTTGAGTGTCAATGCTTGAAAGCCTTTGCGATCTAGTAGTCTGCTGCGATTTAACATACACCTATTTAAGACTCCATCACTGAGCGACACAGAAGCCGATTAGGTTGAAATGGGGCAAGGCGGTCAAAAAGCATCTATTCAAACGTTCGGTGACGCAAGACGACAAGCTTTTTGCTGGGCCCGCTTTGGGCCTGCGCATATTTCAAAGTAGGGTATATAAATTATAATCTTGTCAAGACGTTTAACACAAAAACATTTTTTTTAAAGTACACATTTTCATAGGGATTTGAAGTCGTCTCGATGACACTGTGGCTCCCGCGCGATTCGAGACCAGTCACGTAGGCTAGCAATTTACTGCAGTGAAGAAAACAATCTCCAAGAGTGGTCGCGGAAAAAAACGTGAAAAGGCGTCTTGAAAGATAAGTACGTTGTTACAGTTAACCGTTTTAGAAAACGCAGTCAAAATCACACTCGGATACTCGGCAATTCTTCTGCGACTCTGCTGGTATTAGGGATTTTTGACTTCAAAACGATATATGAAGTGTTGTTACATTGCCCACTGAGTTCAAGATTTATTCATGTCTAAGAATACACTTTTGTAAACGAAACAAAACAGCAGACATATCATTAGCGCATAATTCTTGCTTCGAGCTGGTAACTTAGCGCTGGGTTTAAGGATAGTTCAAACTTAGTAGTTTCTTGGGACTGCCAAATGTTCTTTGAGGAAAGAGACGAGATTGAGTGTCATATCCTAAGAAGTGAGTTTGATACTCATATGTGTGAAGGTCATTCTGCACCACAAATAAATATGTTAATCATTAATGACAACGCACCAATAGCTTCATTCCGACCGATACATATTTCTTACACATAAAGTTATTGATCAAAGGCTGGATATGACTCACAAACCGCGAAAACGTCACAAAAGGTATTGCCTTTTGTGACGTTTTCGCTGCTGGAAGCTTTTCGGGAAGCTGAAGAGCTTTTCGAAAAAAATGAGTTAATGGTTGATTCTGACGTGTTTCTGCCTGCTGAGTCCAAATATCGCGACCGTTTGACCCAATATAATCCTTAAACGCGAAAAAAGCGAAAAAATCAGAAGCGATCGCCGCAGCGGCACGCCATTGGCTAGCCGCGCGTGACGCGCCACTACGTCATAAAAGGACCATCTCGATTCTCGTTTGCTCCGTCGCTTGCGGGAAGTAAACGGGCGCCGAGCCTTGGAAATCGGGTTCGGCTTCTGATTTTTCAAACCTTTCGGTGGATCCGAAAGAGGAATGTGTTCAGACGACCCTCGACGTGACAGAGTACGCGTTCCAGCCTTTGGCGAAGCAGAAAAATGATCCCCGCAGTAATAAAGGCAGACACGAGGAACCGCTTGCGCGGTTCCTCGTGTTCACCGAGGCTGAAGTGGTTTGAAGGCTTCGGCCGACGAGAGAGCTTCCCCTGAGATGAGACGGGTGATGAGACAGGGTCGCCGTTCTGCCACCGCCATGTCCTTGCGCACGATGCGAATAACTGCGCAGAAGATCCATCTTTGTAATAGCGGTACCCTCTGCTGCGTTTAGTTTGTTTGTCACCAACTATTACGCCATTATAGCGTTAGAAATAGCGGAGATGTGTGCGCGGCAGCCCTTAATTTGATGTCGAATTTGTGAAAGTTTCCTGGGCCTCTACGTTCGCATACTTCTACTAAGATTTGTTGACTGCAGTAGACCACAACCAAGCATTATCATCGTCCGATCGCGTTTCTACGGCACAATGAACCATGGCATGACACAAACTTTATATGGAAAACACTGCGTAACTTGTAAAAAAAGAAGTCAATTCAGAGCAGAAGGTCACATGCTTTGTAGTTCGAAAAATCTCTCCTGAAGAGAATATGAATCTATGAAAGGAAAATTTAACAAAATTTATGTTTACATTTAAAAAATATGTGACTTCAATTTACAAACAACTGTAACAAGAAAAAAACGTTTATGCTAAAACGGTTTGCACCATGAAAGTCGCATTATGAATTGCATGACCGCTTATTAGAGCAAACCCTCCTCTCTCAAGTGACTGGGTGGCGGAGTAGATTAAAAGCAAAAGAAAATAATCTTGGGCTACCCAAGATTGTTTTTCTTTTGTTTCCATATTTCCCGGACCGGAGTCGGTTCGGAAAATATGGTCACTTCAACAATATAAGAAACCAACGCTAACACACTAATATAAGGCGATTAACACAAGAGAGCCAGTGGAAACCCGCTATTTGACTACATGATCGCGGCTTTGCTAGTACACTGCACAATTCTAATTATGTAATAGCTTTTTTCTAGAACAGTCGACCTAAACTTTTTTTCCTAGTTACGTTTCCTTTTTGCTTGTGACTTTTAATGCGCTGAATTGCCTTCTTACCTTCAAAGATGGTCGGCAGAGCGTCGGGTTCAGGCGAGCCTTCTTCAGACCCAAACCCATACGTACGTAGTTTTCATATGCGCCATCCGAAACACATTTCGAACAAAAAATGGTCTACTTGCTCAATCCCCCCCCCCCCCTTTCAAATCTCGGGGTCGGAGTGGAAAAGACGCTAAGCGGGAAGAACAACTGCGACGAGCGCTGTTCGTGAAAGCTGGCGGCTACACATGAGTACGGCATCGTGCAACCGCACGAGTCAGTTGGTTCGGTGCCACGAGAATTCTGCAAACACGTGAACAAACAAAAGAGCAATCAACACGTCAGGCGATTGAGTAAATAGAATGACCGGTGAACGGATAAAAGCAGGCGCTATGTGGCGGCGGAACGACAACGGCTCGAAAAGTCAGTAGAGCAGCCTACGACGGAAGCGCGGCTAGCCGCGGCAGGGTCCCCCAGCCGGACCTTTTGTGACATCGGCTGACGGGCTTCCTCCTCTCTCCCCTTTCCCTCTGCTTCGGAGAGGCGTGGCTTCGGCGCGGCTTCGGCGCTACTTTGAAGGCGCTTTTCCGGTTAATCCGCGCAGAAAATGACCAAACGAATTCGATATTCGTGATGGCTGAGGGTCTAATTAACCAGGCTCGGGTGTTTTTCTCATAATTAAAACCGCTTCAGCTTCCCTTTAAAACGGAACATCAATGCTTCGCATCTAAGATTAGTGTTGCGACACAAAACAAAATTTTGGTGTTTGTGATTTTCGCAGAATGATGGCTATATAAACAGTCGCAGGTCCTTCTTTCCCGTGCTCTTATATGCTCATGCTCGTCTCTCCTGCTATCCGAGTTCGCCGGCGCTTTAGCACAACAGCTGCAATTGTTTGCCGCATGTGCTTGAACGTAAATAGCAGTGGTAGAATACTGCAGCTTGTTCCAAGTGGAGGACGAGCATCTATTACCAGTGCTGAGGAAAACAAGAAAAAAAAACATTTTGCTTTGTTGTATCTCACCTATGCACACTACTAGACCATCATCTTCAAAGCAACCCGCGGGAAGCCTCAGCTTTCGACGTTATACTCAGAGGCTGTTCTTCCTACCAAATTCACTTCCTCGTGGTTTTGTTGTGAGTATAAACCATTAACGTCTGTTAAGTATACTGACCTAAACTAAAAAATACCGCTCCGTCTGCTTTCCCGGAAAGAACTGAGTCAATCTTTTGTCATTCCCGTAAAATGACTGCATAAAAAAAAGTATCAAGCAGAAAATATATGTTTGCGATATACCACGCAAGCTGACATTTCTTCATATTTATAGGGATATCATTGGGCTTGATCATTCGAATTAAATTCCATACTAACTGTGAGGGTGCAGTCTTTAACTAAATAACGCTACTCAGCTCATTGTTACTGTCTGACTTTGCTTCAGTTGTATATGAGACACGTAATATAGCCCAGGTGTTTTGGCACTTTTGTTCTTGTAACCATTCCCAAGGAACGCCTTACTCAGGCCGAAACGTCAGCTCGCCCAAACTGAGGATACTTCACACAGCCATTCAAAGTAGGCCATCCACCTTAGAAAAAAGTTGCCCACGACTTTCTGGTTGATGTGCTTAAGTCGGAAGTGTTCGAGCAAACCTTTTTTATATTAGATTTTTTTTCTCTTTGTAAAGCTTCACGTGTGCAGTTCTTAGCTACATTCGGGATCGGTCGGGCTATAATGAATTATTTTGAACAATATTAGTTTTCGCTGTTCGTTTTTATCCTTTCTGGAGTTGGAACTTTAGCTGAACGTTTGTCATCTATCTCTCTAGCATTTTTGTTCTGTCAGCCAGTGTGAATTTGTAAGAGGGTGGAAGGGAAGGATTCTGCACAAACCTCCATCACGCGTTCAAGGTCCTTGGTTTAGTACCTGCATGTTCATTGAAATTGCGAGCAGATCCTTGAAGACTAAGTGCCAATAAGATTTAGTGATTACATGCACTATCAGACTCTTTGGCGGAATTTGATCCTTACGTTTGTATTAAGAATTTTGTAACCGCACGTTTTCTTATAGCTCAATCAAGGCTGAGCAGCGGGCACTGGTGTCTTTATTACAACATTTCGGTTCCAAGTTTTAAGATAAGATATCCATCTATGCAAATTCCACATAAAGAAGAGCTAGGGGGTCGGAATCTGCATTAATTTCCGTTCGTCTTCTAGAACCGGATGCTGAACGCCCTTCATTTACGAATAGCAGTCCTTCAGTTAGATTAGCACGTTAAATAAGCAGTCTGTTTGCCAAGGCAAGCTCGGGCCGCTTAGTCACAAAGAAGGGTATGAAGTATTTAAGGGCCTGTGTCAAACCAAAAAGGGCACCTGGTACACCCAAGCAAAAAAAGAAAACAAATTTAGACTACCTGCTGTGTGAACGTGCTGCGAGGCGTCTTCTTCCTGATAAGCCCCTGCAAGTAACGTATAGACATTCTCGCTAGCGTTTGCATTCAAATCTTGGAATCTCTGGAGTTCAGAAATCCGGTTAATTACATTCCAACTACAATATTTCGAAGTGTGAGGCCAGATTCACAAAGAGTTTTTTAGGTTACGACAACTTAGCTAAGAAGTTCGTAAGTTAAGAACATCGTAAGAAGAGGAGAAATCGGTATTTACGAGCGCGTTCTTAAGTGAGAAGAGGAAAGCGACGTTCTCGTACGGAAATACTAGAACTTCCGGTGAAACTAAAGCTCCCGATACCTCCCGATCCCCACGAGAGCGGGCTGTTGCTACAGCGACGGCGTCTTAGACAACACGAACAACCAATCGGAGAACTCGGCATGGTTCGGAGCAGTTCGGAGTACGTGGATTTTTAATAACAAACACAGGCGGCCTTTTCGCCAACGGTTGTCTGAGGTTCATGTACGTGCAGAGATATGTCAAGGCTAACACGATTTAAACGCGCCCAAATGCCGTGGCCGGGATAACCGCTTTCGTTAGTTGTTACGAACTCGACGGCTACGAAGTCAACACAGCTGTTATGGTTGCTAAAAAAAGACAGCCCATGCCAGTCGTTTGCAAAGCGGCGTAGATAGAAACAAATCGCTGGGGCGTTTTTCGCGGCCTCGGTGATGCAGGAGCGAGCCGACGTTAAAGAAAGTACGTTTGAACTACGATAGTGTCAGCAAGAGCCACGTAAATACCTGTTCACACTCGGAGCGGACGCGCGTGTGTGATCGAAGTGCAGGATTCGCGCTATTGGCGACGTGAGCGGTCGAAAGTGTCGCTATGGTCGGCCCGCCACAATTGGCCGAATGCTGACTATGACGTCAGCAAAGGATGTCTCATCGACGGAAATAACAGGAATGTAAGAACTTCAAGTTTGACGGTGTTGGCGATATTGCTTTGGGACTGCTATGATTTCAGGCTTCCAGAATGCTCATTACAAACACCATCGAACTTGTTGTTCACAAGGTAATGACGTCACGAAAGGTAACCGAACGAGGGCGCCACGGAAACATCTCGCCGCTAATAGACTTATTGCTATATTACCCCAGCATCAAGGCGAATGCAGGGATTGGCGTTCCACGCGCCACACGCGCAGACCTTTCCCGTATAAAAGAATCGAATTAAATATTCAAAATAAAGCGTTGACGCACGCGCGTGCAAGATGCAATTTGTTTTAGGCATTTGCTTTAGAAAAGTTACTACTGTTGAGGCCAGCACGTGCGGCGCGTGGAACACCAATCACTGAATTCTCGTTGACGCTTGGGTAATTTACAGGGTGAAACAAGGAGACGGCAGGCTCTTTAAATCGACCGGAAAATTCGGTTTCTTAACCTATCGCGCTACGACTTTGTGCAGCGTTGCCCACAGATGGTGCATTTTTTTCGTAAAATTTGCAAAGAACGAACTTACCTGAGAAAAAAGTAAAGAAAGAAAAAGGCTTAGCTCCTATGGAAACGCAGTGACGCCACCGGTCTGCAAACAACACGGCGCCGTTTCGCACGGGAGACAAGAGATGGCGCAAGCGGTCGCGACGCCAACTGCCGCCAACGAACGAGCAGACGACGCCGAGAGCCATCGTGTTTAGCAGACAAGGAACTGCAGTTCCTTGTTGTTACCGCGCCTGTTTTTGTTTCTGGGACTGTCGCCGCCTGCGGAACGCGAGCCGCTTTTGAGTCGAAAGCATCGTCTGCTAAAGTGCCGGCTCTCGGCGCCGTATGCTCGTTCGTTGGCGGCGTTCATTGCGCCATCTCTTGTCTCCCGTGCGAAACGGCGCCGTGTTGTTTGAAGACCGGTGGCGTCGCTGCGTTTCCATAGGAGCTAAGCCTTTTTCTTTCTTTACTTTTTCCTCAGGTAAATTCGTTCTTTGCAAATTTTACGAAAAAAATGCACCATCTGTGGGCAACGCTGCAGAAAATCGTAGCGCGATAGGTTAAGAAACCGAATTTTCCGGTCGATTTAAAGAGCCTGCCGTCTCCTTGTTTCACCCGGTAGAAATAGGTCAATAGAGCATTTGCTATATAACCCAAGCATCAAAGTGAATGCAAGGATTGGTGTTCCACGCGCCACACGCGCACGCCTTCCCGCATGAAAGATTCGAAGCAAATAACCAAAATAAAGCGTAGACGAACGCGCGTGCAAGATGCCATTTGTTTTAGGTATTTGCTTTAGAAAAATTACAGCTGCTGTCGCCAGCACGTGCGGCGCGTGGAACACCATACCCTGCATTTCACTCGATGCTTGGGTAATATAGCAATAGGTCTATTGGACCGCGTCTTAGGTAAGCTATTTGGGACCGAACTTTTACGATTGCAACTGGAGGCTGACGTGACACTCGGCTAAGAAAGGTTGGACTGGCATCGATGACGTACCATCGTGTCAAAATAAAAATGGCATAATCATTCCAGACTGTACATACCGTGTTGAGCAGGTAATCCATACGGCGCATATTTGAGCATTATCTCTCTCAAATCAAGGAGATAGAATCGATGAGAGTCCCTTTTCGACGGCTGCGTTCGTCACCGCTGCCTCGGGAAACAAGGAGATGACAAGGGGAAGAGATTAACCTTTTAATCTAAAATTGAAGTCAGCGATCAAACTATTAGTACGGGAAGGGTCCACAAGGGTCGCGCGGGACATATTCCATTCAGCAAGCCAGCCGGTAGTGGGCAGACGGTCTTGGCCAAGGACCGTCGGAGCAACGCTGCGTCGGAGCAGAATGGAGTGCCTGCTGGTCCTATATACTGCCGAGCTCACCCTTGACGGTCACTTGGTCGGTGGGATCGTTGTTGTTTTAGCTTTTCCCGGGTGTTTGTGAATCCAGCGTTCATGGTCGTCGGGGTCGGTTTCAAGTACTTTCTTTTTCTTGCTGCTTGAAATCGGGACGCGCGAGAAGAGCTCGTGGAAAAATAAATGTACGCTGGTTGTCGCGTCCAAGTAACTGAGCGACCCTATCGGCTATATTTATTTGGTCATAAAAAGTGCGTAAGACAGCTCCGGAGCTGTCGTAGGATTCCGTCTTGGCCTGCGTAAAAGTTACTATAATTTCGTTTCGTGAATACAAATTTGTTCTTACGTTTTGTCGCACGCACATTTTTGTCGTAATATCGTTTCATGAATCTGGCCTCTGGGCTTTGCTTTAATCAAACCAAATCAAATCAAATCAAAGAGCTTGATTGTGTTTCCTAAACAGATTTAGGGGCCTCTTTTAGGGTTTTTGGGGTTTAGGGCTTTTAGCATTGAAGTAAACAAATTACGCGTCAATCTTGACCACTATACTATTCTTGAACTTTTTAAAAGATGCAAAAAGTTCACGTGAGGGTTAAAAGGCTTGTTGTATATTAGCATCATCCGTGTCAGTGAAGGACTGGACTTTAGATAAGATGGGTAAAAAAAGGAGTAGACCTATTTTGTCACTGGAGGACATGAATTGAGATTCTACTCAATAACATTGGGGAATCAAAAACAGAACTGAACAACTTATATAGAAACACTACGTCGCGAACTAGCCGCCTAGTTGAAAGAGGCGAAAGACCAAAGTGTCCAAAAGAACCACATAATCATAAAAAAACACGCCGTCCAATGTGGCGATCGTAGACAATTCTCACAGGTCGTCTCCGGATGCACTTCAACCTGAGCACCTGACTGACACCCAAAGAATTCCATACCGTAGAACAAAAGTCCAACCTTGATAGAACCAAAGCTCGAAAAAGGTTCAGTATACAGGTGTAATTCCGGAAGTCAAGGGTAATCCGTGAAATTATGCCCAGGATGCGCAAGGAATCACCAATAATCTTTGAAACATGATAGTTAAAGTTCAGACGTGAATCGATTAAAATGCCAAGCTCACGCACAACAGAAGATCTTGAAATTTCAGAGCAGTCTAATGTGTAAGGATGAAAAACAACATTTGCCTCACGGGAAAAAGAAACAACCTTAGTTTTGATGGAGTTTAAAACCAGCGAGTTCGCACAGCACCACAAATGAATTGCATCAATATCTTTTTGTAACAATTCACAGTCCACAGGCGTGTGGCAAATTTTCACGTCATCAGCATACTGAAGAATCATTGAGTCACTCACACTAGTGACAATATCATTTACAAAAATATTAAAGAGCAAAGGTTCAAGGTTCGACCCTTGTGGTACCCAGAGTTCAACAGATAAGGGAAAGATCTCCACCATAAGAAGGCAACCATGTTTGAGCGTTCACCACTATAACTAGCAAACCAGTTGCAGAAGGTCAAGATCGAATATTACTTGAATAGCCTTTCAGAGATCAAAATGATCCAGTGTATACTTAGTGCCCATATATTAAACTCTGTTTTAATCAAATAGAGATATTTTTATTTTTATTTTTATTTATGTAATATATTATCCGTAGAAAACATCAGCTGTTTGAATTGTGTATCCGCACGGATATGCACCTGAAGTAGGTGCATAGCTGCGCAGGGAATACCTTGACATATTAACGTATCCCGAACTATATCCTGCAATATGCACTGTCGAATTTCTGAATAATATATAAACTTAATGTCCAAATCAGGAGACTGGAAGTTTACAAAAATATTGTGCATGTGAAAAATTGATGTTAAAACGTATTCCTGTAGTTGAATGTAAAATATAAAAAAGGATAAAGAGTTTCTAACGCTGAAGAAAATGTTATGTGTTTACAGGTTCCTTACACTGGCGTATCGTCACGAATAAAAATTTAACTTTTTATTGTGGAACGCACCTAATAAAAATCGTGAAAAAGCAGCAAAAAAACAGTTTTTTTTAGATGTCGAATGTTCCCTTTGTTTAGTGGGTGAAGTTTTCTATACAGAACAGTCATTTTCGGATTACACGAGAAATGGTTACAATATAACGTGAACCTTTACTGAGTAGCTTTGTCACACAGCGCACTGCTTAGTGCTGTTGAAATCCCCAAGACTGGCTACATCCTCAGTAGAATGACCCTTGCGATGTTATCCCAAAGGGCAAGAAAAAGGAATGTTCAGAAAACGACTATGTCTCTTGGCGGCAGCGGCAATTTGATATGTACAGAAAGCATCTTTTATAATACTAACGAGCGATCTGGGTTTTTTAGCCCTTCCACAACTAAAGGGCTGTCACAAAAAAAGGCAATAGTGTGGTAGAATGCGTTCTTTCTGCGCTCCAACTTAATCCCTTAAGCAGTAAAATGTAATATCTCTCAACGTCCTCTCTGAGCGTAGCGCACAGACACACGCATTCACACGCTTACAAAAACAAAAATGCTTGTTTCTCAATAGTGTTGCGCTGTCTACATTGGCTATAAATTCGTCTTCACAGCACGGCTTGCAACGTGCCGAAAGCGAGGAATTCCTATTGCAAGTCGACATTGTTGACTGGCTGTTGTAGTAGCACAAAACTAAAAGCGTGAGAGAATAAAACGTACAAAAAAAAGGGGAAAGGAAAGGAGCGACCCTTTAGGCGACTACGTGCCTTGGCAGCAGCGACAGCACAGTATGGACATCGCATCTAAATAATCTTCATAACGCACAGGTCGGCTCCTTGTTACTTCGCATTCCCTGCATCCTACTGCTGTTTTTATTGCAAGATTTTGTCGCTCCGGCTGTCTTTAAGTGTTTCCGCATGCCATAACTTTTACAGTCTTTTTCTTGTGGGGAAAAAAACGCAAGACCTGCTTATTGTGTAACGAAAAGGTACAAGATAATACATATGTGTTATGCATATGTTGCGAATACATCTATTACGTAGATAAATATTCAGATATTTCGAAAACGTACTATTGGAAGAAAACGTTTTTACAGAGAAGTTGGCTGTGTCAGACGTGAGCCAGCCAAAGTGAAAATAAATGAATGAACAAGAGTTCAATGTGCCTTCCGCTTGCAGGAATGTATCGAAAATTGAACAACCTTTGGGTCTCAGACAAACAGTGGATGACATTCGGAACTCAATTCAAATGATGTCTAAACAGTAGAAATGGTCTGCTTGTGTGTGCGTAAAATCAAGATACTTCTATTACTACTACTGCTACTAGTACTACTACTACTACTACTACTACTAATAATAATAATAATAATTCTAACAAAATAATAATCTTTATGTTATGTGCACAAACAGTGCAACGGGCCTTCACTTTAGTGCACACAAGAGAGAAAATATGCAGAAGAGGTAATAACATGTCGGAAAAGAAAACTGAAAGCAAAAGCTAGACTCGCTTCACAGAAAGTGCGCTATGTAGCCACTACTAGATGTTCGAACTCGCGGTAGAAAATGGAAATACAACTAAATATGCTTAAGCGCTTAAACTATATGAAGCAATCTTACAGGAGTGTTCCATTTGAATTCGACCAAACTTGATGTGGGGGGGGGGGGGCGATCTTTAGATTCAAAAATAAAGAAACCTATACTTTTATAAAATACACCATGAAAAAAAAAGTATTTCTTAGGTTCGTTGCTGGTCATACGACAAAAATAAAATAAAATGCCGAGATAGATTTTTGGGCCAATCGTACATCTCCGATTTCTTGAATCCCTCTCCCCTTCCTGGAGTGGCTTCATTGCTTCACTGTCTCATCAACACAGTATCAAATAAACGGTAACGTTAAACTGCCCAACGTAGTGGCCTGATGACTAGACTTTCCTAAAAGTACACATCTGACATCTGTACTCCGTTTGACCTTACCATGAACCGCAGCGAGGGATACCGACCAATCCAGCGCCGTGAATGTGCCATGTGACTACGAGATTTACACCGCGTCACCCACCTAAAGTTCACGTGACTCTCGCACGTCACTGGATTGACTTCGGTGTCTCGCGTAGCGTCCCCCCCTCCTAAAATGAAACGGCTAGTATCGAGTTGGAAGCATATGACGCCAAAGAGAAAGATTTCTTGGTAGAATAGATTTCAGCCAGATACTCAACGAGAGAAAAGACACGTGCGTTAAGCGATGCGAACTCGTTGTCGCTTTGTTTTGTTTCCTCGTGCATTGAAACATGGGAGGCTTCCGAAAGGAGCGATTGAGCCGTAATTGAAATGACAGACTGGGAGCTCCGCTCGTTATTTCACTTTCTTGGAAAAAAAAAGTAAAGGCAGTTAGTCGGACTTAGCCGACCGTACGGGATTTCTCCTCGCGAAGGAGAGGTTTCCAGGCGACAACGCAACGGCATGCTGGTTTTTCCTTACTTGGGGAACACGTTCCAGGCCGGCGGCGGGCAGGTCTTCTTCTTTACTTCGGTTGCGACTGGTATCGGGATGTCAATTGACATCGAGCACGATGCCGCTCCTAAATTTTCGAGAGATTCCTGCGAACGGCAACAACGAACGGTGAGTGTAGCGTACTCGATCAAACTTGGGGGCACGATTTTTGAACTGTATATTTTTTTACGTGAAGAACTAAGCAAAAGATAGGTTACGCGCCGAGTTAACGGGTTCGTACCACCAAGATATCCACACAAAAGAGTTGTAAACTGTTGATTTTCGTTGCATTTTTGTTAATTGAACATATTTTAATGACAAGTATGAGTCGTGGAACACGAGCTCTGTACATCATTTAAACATTATTTGTTCTAGGACTCCATTCTTTTCCACAAAAGATTATATTGGTAAGGTGACTGCAAAGTTAACATTAGTGTGCGAACAACAATATAAAATAGAGCAGACATGTTGCAACGGTTAGCACGCCAGTAAGTACTAACATTTTTGTGACCAATTGTAGGGTACGGACCACGAGCATTTGCGTTTTTGTTTTAATGTTTCTCCAATGAATCAAAATCAAGATATCCTTACATTAATTTAATTTATATTATGATGATAATGATGCTACACCTCAATAAAGAGCAATAGCACAGTAGTCCTGGAGTGGCTCGTTCTACTAACGGTTCAACGCAACATGTTTTGACGAAAAACATTTTATGATCTCATCATCCGCACAGTTCTTACAGTGTATATTACTGTGATGGGATTTTCAAGTGCTTTTAGCACCTCTTACACTCTGAAGGTCAGTGTTGGGTACAGTACATCTTAAAGGTACTTCAAGTAAAGTACAAAGTAAATTAGAGGTGATATACTTCAAGTAAAGTAATAAGTACACTGGGTGCAATGTACTTGAAGTAAAGTACTATAAATAGAATGTACTTTCAAAGTAAAGTACAAGTATATTTTAACACAATCTTTTATGATTGTTAACAGGTATGCACTGCACAGCGGTAGTCAGGGGTGCATGACCTATTTTCAAAAGCAGCGGCGAATATTTGATAAAGTCCGCTGGCCACAGAGTAGTTATTTTCAGGAATGGAGCCGAATTCAGAAGTCCCTCTTCTGAATTTGGCGCTGTTTGCACTGGAATTGTTCCACCAAAGGGGGTTAAATGTATTAGGAGGAATCATGACGTCAGCCCCGTAGCTTCCGCAAGCAATCCTCTCGTAAAGGAATGTCCTCTTCTTAATAAAAAAAACAACAGTGAGTGTGCAAGCTAGCTGGTGATAATTAATCATAATGTGACACCTGAAATTGGGACGCGAAAAAATTAAGGAACTTTGAAGTCGAAGGAAAAGACAAAAGAGAATGTCTCAAGAGATTGTGACGTCTCTTCTGTTGTCTTTTTCTTCGACTTGAAAGTTTAATTTTTCCGCACCACAGTCTCAGGTGCTACATTATGATTAATTTCGCTCTCCGAATATTTTAAACCTCCTCCCTTGCGCTGACCAACCGAGAAGTAGCGAGAGTTCAAAAAGCTACGGAAAAGACGCCCCCAGAACAAACGAAGCGATGAGTCGTCTGCTCACGGTCCTGGTGAGAGTAGAATATCCCTCCCAGTATTTCTTCGGAGTTGACAAAGCATCTTTTCGTGATACAAATTTAACGAAACCAAATTTGGGGAATGTACTTTGAAATCGGGAATTGTACTTTCTTCCGAAAGTATCAGAAAAAATACTTTAAGTAAAGTACAAGTACATACTCATAGAAGGTACTTCAAGTAAAGTACAAGTTTCCTAAACCTACTTGAAGTAGTACTTTAAGTACAATGTACTTGAAGTACTTCCCAACACCCCTGAAGGTATTAGACTATTGAGCTCGATTTTCTACACTTGTTTTTAGTAAGGTAGAGATTGGGGCGGTTTGCACATAATAGACATGATAAAAACAGCGCACAACTGAAGTAGAAAAAAACACGCATGACAGCTCGTCCTGTGTGTTCCTTTGTGTCCTTGCTGAGTTGCAAGTTTTTTTAAATTATATATTGTGTTTTTGTTCTCACATGATTGCTATCGCGCTGAAGGTAAATAATTTCTGCACAACAGGTGCCTTGGGACAATAAGTTAACCGTGCACTACCGAACCGCGCACTCGCTTTTACGAAGATATAGTTGTTCAAACAGACGCCCATTACCCAACGTAATGATAATTCCACGTCAGAAATTGAATAACTCTTTTTTTGAAATATTTAGCTGTCAAGTATACGCCGAATGATTATTAACCTCATTTGAGTAGTAATATTATATCTCTAAAACGACTATACTTCCGAGACAGCAAGACGCCGCCAAGTGTCTTTGGCTTTTTTTCTGGGTGACTGAGGTTATCGCTCACCGCTAAAGCGCTTATTTGGTTCTTCTATACTTTAAACGTGCTCGATTATGAAAAAAAAAAAGACAAGGTAAGCGTTTGTGCATTCTTCGCGTGGTGTATATTAGGTATCATATTATATTGACATATTTTATCTGTTTCATGTGCCGTGTTCTTATGAGTTAACTCAGAATGATGCGTGAATTAAAAACAAAAGTGAGAGGTTTAGCCCACAGTCAGATATAACAGCGAGAAACGTTGCCAGACATCGCAACCCGCGTTGCATCTTTTTCTTCCCTTCGTGAGTCCTAAATACACAAAGCGCAAGAGACAGGCGAGGACGTGGATTAGACTGGACAACGTCCTCGTCTGTATCTAAAGCTTTGTATTTCTTAGTATGTGTAACCAACCAGCCAACTAGCCCCACCATAGCAATTTAGTGCTCGTGAGTTTGTTTTAATGCGAATAGCATTCTTTGGATACTTCACGCACTTTTCGTCTATGTATGTATCTATCTATCTATCTATCTATCTATCTGGCTATCTAACCTCTTACGCCGCGGGTCGATAAATAAATAAAAAAGACCGGCGCCGGCGGGATTCGAACCGTTAACCCTTTGATCAGCAGGCAGACGCGCTAACCACAGAGCTCATTCAACGCACTCTCAACACCTGTTTATATCTTTACCATCGCGCGCGTTCCATGCACGAGGGCTCATTCCGCTCTCGTGGGGCTTGCACGGCCCCTAGCTCACCCTCTCCCGCGCTCGGGAGAGGGTGATGTAGCGGCCGTGCTCACCCTCACGAGAGCGGAATGAGCCCTCGTGCATGGAACGCGCGCGCACCGGTAGCTGTGACAGCGCTGTAAAGCGCGTCCTATGGTAAAGATATAAACAACCGTTTAGAGTACCGTTGGTTGAGACTAGCTGAGACGCCAGAAAGTCAGGTCGGTACCATTTTGAGTGTTTGTGCGTATGGCGCGTGCTTTGCTCGCCTTCCTAAGTGACACAAACGCACGTGCTGGGCTGCGGAGATCGTGCGCAGGGCTGTGAAAGTGTCAACAAATTTAGAATCGCCTCAAGAGTGGGCTGGCGTATCTGAGAGTGTGCCGGCCACCTGACGAACGCGCATAACTCCGCACCGTTTGATGCTATTCGCATTAACGTAGATAATCATTCCCAAAGGATGGGTTCTGCTGATTTTTTATATATCCCCTTTTCGTTAACGATAACAACAAAACAGATAGCCGGCAGTGATGTTTTTCTTCATATAAAATAACAGTTTGTTGAGAGTAATAACTTAAGCTTCACTCAGTACACAGATGAAAAATGAGAGGTGTTTTATTTTGAACCAGCTTTCCGGTTTGGTCATCAGGAAAAGAGTAAGCCACCTTTAGTATAGTAACTAACAACTTAAGGTACGCTGAGTACATAGCGAGTACTAAGCATTAGAGGTGTGCGAATATCAAAGTCTTTCAAAGCGAATCGAATAGAATAACAAAGGTTACGAATCGAATCAAATAAAATATTTTCGAATACAAATAGTAGTTTCGAATAAGAACATTTTTGAAAAAACAAATATTTTCTATTTGACGCAAATTAAGGGGAGACACTGCTCTTCAAGACAAACATATACAAAGAATTTTTTAAACTGTGGTTTTTGAAGATTGGCTCGCACTTATCGTCTTGTCCTGAACACTTTTCTATAAATAAGCCTCTTATCTTGAAATATTACCTTGCAAATGAAGTAAAATGTATCAGTGGATATTTGTTTATGTTATTTCTGAGTGAAGTATTTACACTCTTTACTATTTTATGAAAACCATATCTCCACTTGCACATATCTAGACTTCATTTTTTTTTCTTTCTGTGGTAGGTGTATGTGCGACATATGCAAGAAAGGGTACAAATATAATAAATAAGGCATCAGGCTTTTTTTATGTGCCTTTTAGGCTCCATGCAATAAATCAGTTTGAAACTGGAGACTTCAAAAGTGTCCTACAACGTTTATAAAGAATCCTAGGGCTTTAATTTATGCCGTATCGTATTCCACATACGTTTACGTTCACTGATATAGTATGTTTATTTTCTTATTTTAGCATTTCAATTTGTCTTAATCCTTTCTATAAACTTTGCAAATTAGATTTTCAATACTAACAAAACTAATTAGGTTACATCAAACCCAAGAACATATTTGTAATCAGATTGTTATGGCAGATAAGCTATGTAAATTTAATTTGCATTGAATCACAAGTTATATATAAAAAAAGAATGCTCAATAAAACACAACTGGAATTGGTTTTTTCAATGAACATTTATGAAAAGGTTAATTTTATTGCAATAAGAAAAATGTCACACATGCGACCGATAAAAAACAGATGAACTAAAAGATCAGTCAGTAAAACACCATTCAAGGGGTGAAGTTACAGAACGTAAATGAAAGTACACAAGTGGAGGCGGGTCGGCGAGCCAGAATACAAAGTCAAAGACCCCGTCGCGCAGCTGCACCGACTTTGTGCAAAATCTTTTTACGCGGGTGAACGCAACCACGTGAACGTAAATCGAAGTACACAAGCGGAGGCGGGTCGGCAGGCAACAGCAGAGTTGGAGATTGTGCTCGGGGTAGCGGTCGTCGAGTGGGCGCTAGCGCACACCAACTTGGAGCACGTGGAGCGAAAGCTCGCGCTGCAGAACCCAGGGATCCTGGGTTCAATCCCCACCCCTGCCAGTTTCGATCTGGATGAGCAACGTACAGGCGTGCGGTCGTGTATCACTACTCGTGATGCACGTTAAAGACCCCAGGCTAGCGGCTGTACTGCACTGGCTAAATTTGTCATCTACAGCTAGGAGGTTTGTCGGTCCTGGAGGCAGACGAAATTCTAGGCTGTATAAACATACGCACAACCTAATTTGTTTGTTTGAGATCGTGCTGATTATGCGGTTTCACCGTGCAGCCGCCTTGACTTTGCGCCATTTCTTTCCGTATGCAATAGTTCTGCCGATAGAGGGCGACACAAAAAATCAATAAATTAAAAATACATCGTTTTTTTTTTTCAAAGGGAGCAAGTCTCACTTTTATTTGTGAAAAAGGGGTAGATATAAATGACAAAAGGAATACCGACAAACTGATGAACCAGAAAATCAAGCGGAGAATAACACGAGTCAGATATCGGCGACAGCCGAAGTCAGCCGTCAATCCATATCTTTATCCATAGTAGTGAGAGTGGTCCCTTAACGTTTGTGCTCACGACGATGCACGTGCCGTTGCAAACTTCATGAAATCTATCGCAGCGTTTGCGTCACGACCACTTCATCAAACTCCGGAATCTGCAGACATCATGGCAAGCAGAGGACAGATCGCGCTACCGCAAATAACGTTCGATTGCATTACATATAAATAACAACAAAAGGAACTTAGGTTAGTTTTTTGGGTTTGCCCCAAAACAACACAGGGAACTCGACCGCGAGTTTACACTGTTCGGCAGGTTCCACGTAATTCGTAGTTTCCGAAGTATTCGAAGAACTCGGACATTTCGAACAGCGAAAGTGCGAAGCAAATCGAATCAAATAGCAAACATTATACGCGAAGTATTCGAAGTTTCGAATATTCGCACACCCCTACTAAGCATATTATTATCGCTTCACAACCGGTCTAATTGCGTCATTAGCGGATAAAAACAAACGTCAAAAAAGAAATCACGAAAAAAAAAACCCGAAAACATAACAGCCATGTTTTGCTTTTTTAGGCTGTCAGTGATCACAAACCCGTCTCTCGCATAGAAGAGCTCTATCGTTGCATGAAGATAAAATTATTTAAATCTAGAAACATTAATAACTGACGATGAGAAGGTCAATAAAGAAATATTAGATAGATTGCCTCGAATTGCGCACCCCTCTCCTTTTGAAGGATGAGCTTATTGCGTGACAGTTAAGTCGATGCCAAGAGAATAAGGAATCGCAGTTTATGTCCTCATTCCATTTGCCTCATTTTGTTTTCATGGTATATACTTCGTAATAAGACATTGAATGTAAACGCGTCTGGTATATTTTTGTATGTGTTTTTGCGACGTTATGGTGATAGAAACCGACGCTGATTTGCCAAATATTATATGAAAGATTGCCAATGATTATATGACACGCGCGGAAAGGGTTTCATTTGATCAAACTTAATTTTTAGAAATTGAATGTTAAGATAATCTGGATCTGTCACCGGGAACACAAATAAATTGGCTTGAGTCCGCTTTTACGTCATTCTCTTAATTACGCAGAAGAACTGGCGATTTTGGCATCGTATTAAATAGGTGCTTGTTGTTGAAGGAGCTTATGAAAATGTACCGGCATTATGCCACGTCATTCTTGCGAAGCCCTGCCGGTTTGGCTCTTTTAACAAACGTGCGAAATGTTGCAATCAAGTGAAAAAAAATTACTTTCCGAAATTTTGTAATTTCGCGACATGAACGTGCGTTTTGCGACATCAAACTAATATGGAATTAGTGAAAGTCGTGCATAAAAAAAGCGACAATTTACAAAAAAAAATTGCAGTAACATTAAACGGAGAATAACATTAAACACTACATGAACGTGCGTTTTGCTAGTTCTGAGTGCGTTGATAGAAAAATACTACAACTATTTCGCACACCTTTGCTTTAATCTTATCTGAAGTCCTTCACAGAATCATTGAGCAAACCCTAGCGTGAGGAGGATTTGAATGTTTCTGCCCCTACTCGACAATAGATAAGATATGCGAAGAAAACGTCAGCACGGCAACATCGATAAGCAAAGCATTGTCGATGTCGCCGTACAGAGCGGAAAAATATATTTGCTACACATTGAAGTGGTGACCTATCAGTGGACTTGCTCAAGGCGCCGGACGCACATATTGTGAGTTTCATTTTCTTTTTTCCCAGCGCTTTGCATCATAACAGAAAATTACAAACTCAACAAGGCTTACATCAAATTTTAACACGTCAACTTTTGTTTACGCAAGTGTATGCATCACACTTTCGCTTAGAGAGAAAAAAATAGAAAAAAAAAACACAACAACAACAACAAATACAGTCCTGAATAGCAATGCGTAGCGAAAGCGTGGAACACATGGAAGTCATTCAGAATCTAACCAGTTCGGCGAGCAATTTGACAGGCGAGAGATTCGCGAGAATGTTATATTGACTTCGTCTGCTCATCTGCTGGTTTTCGTATTCCTTCATAGCACCGTGACCTTAAGATAATTCCATTAGATCAGCTATATATTCATCTTGCCATTATTCTCTATCATGATGTCTTTCGTTCAACTTCTGGTTCAAAAAAACAAACTCTCGAAGATTTATTGCTTGCTAATATCTCTCTCTTTAACCTCAATATATATATATACATACATATATTAGCAAGCGATAAATTTCTGAGAGATTGTTTTTTGCACATGAAGTTTGCCGAAAGACACCATTGACCGGGCATAATGGCAAGTTGAAATAAATAAATAAACAAAAAAAGCCGTGAAAGTTACACTTATGCCGCTTGTGGAGGCGAGTTATACGGCCAGGGGGACATATTATGGGGGCTAATCGTAACGATCAGTCGGCTAATTAATTAAAATTCGTTCATTAACTTTTTAATTAATGAAAATATACATATGTTTCCAATTAGAAACTTGCTCAGCGTCATCGGAAATCACTAAACTAGTAATTTTCAAAAAGACTTAGAGCGCGCGAGAAGCGTACTATTGTACTAAAGTTACCACTCGTGGAGCAGGTACAAAGCTAGCGGTTGCGGTAAGGCGCCCGCGCGATTTTTCCATCTCTTATCTAGCCCCAGCCTTGTACCTGCTCCGCGAGTGGGAACTTCAGTACAATACTACGCTTCTCACGCGCCGAAAGTCTTTCTGAAAATGACTGATATAGTGGTTTTTGATGACGCTGAGCAAGTTTCTGATTGAAACCATGAGTGTATTTTCATTCATTAAAACGTTAATTAACAAATTTTAATTAATTACACGACTGATCGTTACGATAAGCCCCCTATTATATGTCCCCCTGGCCGTATAACTCACCTCCACAAGCGGCATAAGTCTAACTTTCACGGCTTTTTTAAAACAAATCTGTTAAGCTTAAAAAAACACCCTGTACACACACACACACACACACACACACACACACACACACACACACATATATATATATATATATATATATATATATATATATATATATACTATAATCTTATTAGTGTGATGTTGTCGGCTGTAGTAAGGGTAGCACACGATGATAAAACTGACAAAGGATTTATGGCGCCCGAGCCGGCACGTGGGGCCTGGCACGAGAGTCGTGCATGCCACTGCCCCGTCGTCGTCATCACCTTCCTAACAGTCCTCCCTCCAACCAAAACGGCCAGCCCGGCCGGTGAATATACGCACACATGAAACACACTTACAAAGCCCTACACATAGAAGAACAAAGGACTGCCGCCGACAGCGAGGGTGAGGATGAAGATGGAGATCGTTGAATTTCGGCCTCTTCCGCAGCGTCAAAGACCTCTGCTCCAGCCACAGCCGCACGACGGCACGGGACGGGCTGGGGAAGTCACGTCAAGAAGCTTCAGAACGCCGGGGGCTGGGGACAGAGGCGGCGGTTCGTCGGTCGGCCTCGTCTGGTTTGGCTTGTCATGGCGTGTGGGCGGGGGCAGGGCGACGGAGCCATGGGCTGGTGTTTGGTCTGCTGCTGCGGATAATTGCCTGAACGAGGCGGGATCGGCGCCGATGTTCAACATAGGAGATGAGCATGGCTCCGCACCCTTTTCATTCTGTTAGGGTGATGCTGTCGGCAGCATAGAAGACAGAACAAGTGATGACAGACAGAAGATATAATGATTGATGGATGCTGAGGCGGCTCGTATGGAGGGTTATTTATACAACGATGTTGGAGAAACTCACTTAAATTTACATTGTAACAGTTTGCACTGTTATAAACAAACAACAACAGCATGAGTATGTTTCTCAGCCATGCACACTATATCTCGCCTTTCGCCTTGCATAATTGGTGCTCGGTTCACGGCTAATTTAAGAAGCGATACCTTTGAGTCGTTCCGGGCTTTATTGCGCCATCTTGTTTATGGATTTTGTTTCAGTGCGTCCTTCGTGAATTTGTTAAAAAAAAGAAAACACAACACAATCCAGCAGGTGTTTGCAGGACTGTAATTCGGCAGAAATAACCCTCGAAGTAACTGAAAGATCCTAATCAAAACGATTGCGCATGCCCATTGACCAGTGAGTGTAATAAAAATGTTCCGATGGCAATGCAGCTGTCGACGGAGTAAACAAATGAAACAAGTCTCGGTTTTTTTCATAGATTATTAGCTTTTACAAGTGGAAAAAGATTGTAATATAACGAAAATCGGTCATGTCCAATCATTTCAATAACGTGCCAGCCAACAGTGGAAAAGGATACGCCTATTGTAACGAAAGCCGTTTAGCTCTGAAGCGTAAACGGATGTCATTAGAAGCAAAAGGAATATGAAATGAAACACTTAATGGTCATTGCCTCGCGCAAACACAACGCACCTTGGCCTCTATTTGTTCTGATTTATTGAAGCTAATGTTTGACGACGTTTGTCCCTAGGGCTTGCAATTAGCTTGGTCTGGGTAATTTCATGTGAGATTATGCGAACGCGTTTTGACCTCTATTTTTGCTTTTATAGTTATATTGTATACCCCTATTTCATAATACCTGCGCGGTACAAGTCGCGTCGAAATTTTGTATTTGTTTTTGTATCTGACTGAGATCGTACATTTTGTAATCCGTTTCTTATTTGAAGATATAAGTCGCGTTTGAAGCGTCAAGTACACTGAATAGGCAATCGTAGGGAAAACGTGCTCGCCCGTAGATATCTAAGGAAATTGTTCAATAGTTTTAGGTGTTTCTTTGAAGAATCGCTTTCTTTTTTCATCTCAACATACAAAGAAAGGCGACTCGCAGAGGCTTCAAAGTGGCGACCGACGAAGATGATACGTCTGTTACTAAAACATTGACCACAACTCTGAGGCCGCCAGAATTTAGGAGACTTTTTTTTTCTTGCTTCCTACTAGCCTGTGCCACAAAAGAAAAGGTAAAAAAAAAGAAACGCTTACTTTTGCTTTACTGGGATTGAACGGGAAAGTTGCGCTTGCTTGTTCCAAAGCAAAACCTTAAACTAATCTTTGCGGGTTTTACTTCTAGTGAAGAATTATGGCGTGTGAAAGAGTATCCAAAAAAAATAAGGGGCAACTTTTTTATTTATAAAATTTTATATAAAGCTTTTAAGTTGGTCTTTGTATTTTGAACCATGGCCCCATTCACCTTTCTGCTTGGAGACGTCTGCATCCTATCTTTTTAAAATTATTATCCCCATTTGTCGCGTCCTTTTCCTGAGAACATCCAAAAACGTAAAGTTAATTTTCCAAAACCAAAAAAATACCTACTGCAAAAAAAAATTCTGGTGTTATTTGTTTTTAAGTTTACAGGTTAAAATTCCTGTGAACTCAAAATATTCTGTGTCATATCTGGTGTAAGAAAAAGCGGCACAGAAAATGTGAGGTTTTTTGGAGTCATCAATATCTGGGTAAACTGGCCACTGTTTTTGAGGAGAAAATTGACGCTCCTAAAAATTCACATTGAAGTGTTACTTGTCATATTCTTTGAGAATCGCAAACAGTGCATGTAGCTTAATTTCGAGTTGAAGTTAAATACTGGGTTAAATCATAAATACTGAAGTTAAATCATAGCTACAAGCCTCGCTTACTGAACAAACAAGTTTCCGAAGTAATATCAGAAAAAGAATGTGTTCTAGCCCCTCGGAGCTTTCCGAACATTGCTACTCTTCCAATCACATACTTTCTCTTATCCTAAATTTATTTTTTCGGCTGAGAGTTATCGTTTTTATCAATACATGTTTGACACCGTCAATACTAGTGACAGCATAATATCAGCTGTAACTATGTGACAGCTGACCTAAGGAGGTAAGGTCAGCTGTCACATAGTGATTACTCTTTAGTGAAATGCATCGCATGAAACAGGCTGATTATTTTTGTTGCACGCAGGCCAGTAATAAACAGTTTACAGCTTCGCTAATTTATTAATCAACCTTGTAACGAAAAGTATCCATATTATTGGGGAGAAGGCATATCAAGACATTGAGTCAAAAGATATAGCTATTACTTAAAAATTACTCGTTGTAACGTTACAACAAACCTAAAAAAAAACAAGCAGCGAAGAAAAGTAAAAAAAGAAGAAACACGTTTTCTCGGCAGTTCTTCGCATTCTGGATTTCCGGTTGTTGCAATATCCGCAAAGTTGTTTCACACGTGTAAAGTGAAGAAACGAAGAAATGTAAACAGTATGGGTGTCTTGCGAAATCATGAAACTGACAAAAGAAATAAAAAACTAAAAATAACTTGTGAAAAAAAACTGCAACCTTTGTTTACAATTTTATTAGCATTCTATCTTTCCACTGCAAAATTTACACTAGCAAGAAGGTCCTATAATTTTTGTCGTGATAATTTATATATAAGCTACCAAATGTTTATTTGATAAATATAATTAGTGTTCGTAGATATATTAACGTAAATACATTATGTTGCCTGTAAGGGGTAAACGCAGACATAACAAGTCATATCTGCAGTGTGATACTGATATGTTTATGTCTGGCGTTAGAAAGCGAAGTGGAGTCGTATGTTTGAGGGCACTGCTATGCGACGTGCCATCGCGTGAGTGGGAACTTATCGCCGCCTAGGTATCTCTCCGAGATTCAGTTACTACTGTCGCACCGCGTAGCTAAAATGTCGACGACCTTTCACATTGCGGTCGGGTTGATGATAGCAACGGAGACAGTTCCGAAGTCTCTACTTCGAGGCACCCCAGAACATGGGAGCATCTGGGCAGATTGGAAGGGCGCTCACTTTAAATCGAGTATGGCGATAGATTTGTCGTACATTGAAGAACATTGAAATCCAGTCTTTGGTTTCCTAGCAAGTGTGTTCCGTTTATAACATTTTTCTACCTGAACATACTTACTCGTGGTTTTATCGTGCACGATTTTGCAAACCTCTATGTTAAGAGGTGTCATATTTGACAGCCGCATTTGTTTAGCTTATCACAACACTGATTATTTAGATAGCTGCGGACTCTCACGTAAAATAAATAAAAGCTTATTATTAGATCGATGTAGAGGTGTGTGCGGAGATATAGTTGAGATATAGTTCCAGGATGTATTCCCAGTACAAAGAAATAGTTCCGCCGTATTGGATACATGTGTTTGCACTGATAACCCTGTGCAGCGATTGGAACGTTATATCTTGAGACACTTAACATGCATATTTTTTATTGTTTGGAGAACTATTTCAGATCTCTCAAAATTTGTTTCTCACTCTTAGAAAGTTTGTGTTGTAATATTGATGATCTTAATTGGAGAAATGACAAAGTATAAAAATGTTGCGAGAAGTGCACGTCGCGAACAGCCAAGAAAGAAAAAATTAAAGAATTAGCCCGGATGCTTCAAATAATATTGGCAGCCCACCGTTCTTACTCCCGGTATTATGTGCAGAAATTCTTATGTATTGTGTCATGAGTGAGGAGGCATTTCGTCTCAGTTTACATTATAAATTTCAGCGTAATTCGTGGAAGCTTCTCACTCCAAAAATAAACTATGCATAACCGAACAGCCAGTGTCAGCCTGCATGTAGCACTAACGTTGAAATAAGATGTCGAGGGAGAGAGGAACAAGACAATTTCCGCAATCCATAAAGAAAAAGACAAGAATTCGCTACACAGCGTTTCTTGAGCCTTACCCCAGGATTCGTTTATTTTCAAACCACACGGGCGAACCAGCCAGCGGTTCAGATTTGCCGGAGGCTTACCCGTATCACACCACGGACAAATCAGGGCTCTTTGAATAATATCATCTCACCTTGGTTCTACTTCAAGCTTCAAGGGTGAGACATTCGCTAACCTCGATCATCTCCCGATAGCAGCCACGATTGGTCTATTCTAGCCACACTGTAACCATATAACCACTTTCTGGTTAACTTGAACAGTTTTTATCTAACGGGCATCTACCCAGCCTGAAGGACGTATTTCCGGCGCCTACAAAGTGCGTAGTAGATAGCTCCCGTTTCATTTCTTCCTACCAGTTTGCAGCTGGTAAGTGGCTTCTGTGGGCCAGGAGGGGGGGGGGGACCGCTCCGTGTTCTTTTTTTAGTTCCGTCGACTGGACGCTGCTCTAAGAAGAAACAAACGAAAAAACATGGCAAAGCGGCCTTGTCGACTCTTGCAGATTGACAGGGCGGAGTGCCGCAGCAGCCTTCGTGTAGAAAGAGTGTCCGGTGGCGAGCGGATTCCGGCAGCCGGGTCAGTGGCGAAATTTCGCTATCCAAACCCGTTCTCATTATTGCCGCGCCGCCCACCAGCACGCGACCCCGTGCACGAGAGGACATTGTGACTGGCTTTCGCGCGCGCTAACAACGTTACATTGGCTGGAAAAGGTGAGCGCGACTCCCATGCTTTCACGTAATACCCGCTGGCATACCCACGCCCGGACTCAATCTGTCGCTTGGACATCGAGCTGCATGCATTCCCGGTTTTGTGTGCCGCCGCGGGATCGCTATCTTGACGCAGGTAATTCGTCTCCTTTGTTTACTGTTTTGGTCTCCATAACTAGATTAGTTGGACGCATTCGCGGATCGAGACGCATCGTGTGTGTGTCACGTGACACCTAGTCTGAATTAGTTTGACGCCGGTGGCCTTTCGCCGCACGTTTGCGTACGGCGAAAGAAGTGAAAGTGAATTGCGTTAGATTTCTTGAGCGCGGTAGTTTGTCAATTGCAGTCTACGGAAGAAACTTTCCAAAAGAAGCGGTCCAATATTTTTCTAAGCTCCGAAGTTCAATCTATATCGAAGGCATCTAAATAGAAGACGGGGTTAATAAATTGGCAGAAACCTTTTCCTTCAAGGCCCTAAAATGCATGGAATGCATTATATATCGGGAATAGGTGGGAGAATTAACGTGTTACATGACCCCTCTCCTGGGTAAATTTAGCGGCAAAACTGAATGTTTGCATCGGTCACGTGACGTGAAGTCGATTTCCTCTGCTAAATTTAGGGGAGGGGGGGGGAGCTGGATTGGGGTCTAGGTCCCAAAACATGAAGTTTCCCACTAAATTTAGCGAGTAACTGAATTGGTGTAGAGCTTGCGTGACGTCGATTTTTCCCTACATGTAGCGGGGCACATGAGTAAATGTTTTGACCACAATACGCAAATGTTTCCACTAAATTTAGCGGGGAAACTGAGTTGGCGTTTAGGTCACATGCCGTCAATCTTCCCAAGGTGTATAGGTCACGTTACGTCAGGTGACGTCACGTGGCGCCAGTTTCACCGCTAAATTTAGCGGAAAATGTACGGACGGACGGATGGACAAAGTTTTGGGATTTGCGAGGGAGGGGGACGGCGGGGGGACGGGTAGCGTTAAAAAGCATTTCATGCTCTAAAAGAGGCGAGTTGGTGAATGTTGCACATGATTCTAGCCATAGGCGACGGGCAACAGATGGGATAAGGGACAAACACACACGTGCCGCGGAAACGCATGGCGAGGTATATCACCAAAGTCGGAGAATGGACCGCTCCGCACTGCGTTTTAGGGCAACCTTAACAATACCGCCTAGAAGACAAGGTTTGCATCCCACCCTCCCCTCCCTTTCCCCACTCACTTCATCAGAAGTGAATCTACGCGGCGCTGCCTAGCTCGCGTCAGTGTCGCCGCCAGCTCGTCTTGTTGTATCTAAAAACAAGTGCGACGCTGCAGGCGGTGACGGTACGACGCACGCGTCTGGCGCTTTGCTTTGTACTCTCGTCAAAGTTCAGCGTGTTTGCGGCCTGTCGGGGATCCACTAACGGTTACGCAAAGGCCTTTCCTTCTAGGTAGTATTGGCCCTATCCGGAGATTGGCCTTGGAAGTGTCGTGTCCTATAGTGTTTGTTAAGTAAGCTCTCTTCTCGCTCTCTTTTTCTCGCTCTCTTTTTCGTCTTCTCCAACAAAAAGAGTTATTCGTTTCTACTACCAGTGCATGATTTTCCTTGCGTTTCACTTGGGAAATTGTATGTGACCCGTCGATAGTGACGCATTTCAGCCGATTCCGACGGCTCGAAAACGATCACCCAGCTTCCCTTCTGGGGCTGAAGACTGGTAGGCCTCTGTTACAAACCGTTTCGGGTCGCAGGAGCAAACGTTCCCAAACTATTAGTGTTAAAAAACAAAAACGCTTAGAAGCTATTGTATCTGAAGAAAGAGCGTAGTTCCTTTCGCTGAAAATTACATGTACGCGAGAACAGACGGGCGCACCCACGTCTGTCTAGACGGTCGCGCGTTCGTCCAGTCTACTCGTTTTATAAGCACTTCTTTTTTGCGAGCTGTTTTTATATGGTAAAATCATAAGCCAAGTCGCTTGAATTGCGACTTTCTGACGGCCCTTAAATAGGTCCGCTGCACTGGGAACTACATAGAGCAGGAGAGCCATCGATATTGTCGCTATGGCCGGACATCACAATACCCTCTCAGAAGAGCAGATAAGATCCACTCAATATAGTACGGCGAACCTTCGGTCAAACGACTCTCCAAATAAACGTCGGCTGTCGAGAGCTTCGCAAAAAAAAAGAAGAAAAAAGTGTACGGGCGGTGAAAGTACTTAACAAGCAAAAGTGGTCGGACTACATGGCACACACCTGCCAAGTAGCGCACTTTTTTGATCACCGGCGCGGGTCGGCTTTATCGCAGCTGTCCGAAGAGTTGAACTTGCCAAGCGTACCAGATGCACTTACCGATTGCCCGTGCGTCTCTCGCAGGTGGGCGGGGCACCGGTTCGTTGACTCGGCGTACGAAGTAGGCGATCGAGGCGTGGTGGCCGCTGTGGTGTTGTCGGCGGCGCGCCGGGAAATGCATTTCGAAATTGTGGGGAGCCCTGTGTGCCTTACAGAAGAGCCGATATCTTAACTTTATTTTGTGTGTGCGCCGGAGAATATACGGTTTGGGTGACCAGGAAGGGAAGGGAAGTTGGGCAGGGCTCATGACGGCCCGAATGACGTTCTGAACACCAAAACTTCAGCTCACGTAATCAGCCGAACTGATTTCAGGAGCAACTGTTACCGATGTGCGCGACCAAAGGCGTCGCTGTGGTCGAAGTTCGCGATAGGCCTAACAACAGGTTCCTGCATACACTGATAATGCCCGCCAAATCGCCGGTTCACGGCGAGGCAAATCCAGCCAATCACGACGACGAGGAAGATATAAATCCTGCTAATCGTGGCGAGGAAAATCTTGGTCATGACGTCACAAAAGGAAACCCCAAGAGGGCGCCACCAAAACATCCCGGCGCCAAGAGTCGCAGAAAGCTTAGACAACTCGGGAAGGGGGCTTATTATATTTACTCTTCTTGCTCCGTGATTTCTTCTTTGGCGTTGTTATCGGCTAATGTCTCAACACAATTACGCGTTGACCGACGAAAAATTCCCGGAACTTCCCACGCACGACATTTCTTAGGCGTTCAGTGACTGTTTAAGTCTATGCGGAGCGCAAGTTCATCTGCTTCATGCACAGGGGTTGCGATGATGTCGGAACGCCGAACTCTTATTGGCTGATCGAAAACAAAAATAGTGGTTAGACCTCAAGGTATCTATCATTGAAGTCTACCCACTATCCTTTTAAGCAAAGCCAATCAGAACTCGGCGTTGTTGTGACGTCACCGCAACGCCTACGCAACGTTACTAGATTACCTCAGTTGTGGAACTCCCGCTGAACTCCCCCCCCCCCCCCTGGCGCAATATCTGTCGTTATCTCTACGGGGTTCGCGACCCACTACCTAAAGCGCGTCTCCGACTGGTGTTTTTAGCGTCGTCCTATAGCGCACGTACATCAAAAGCGGTCACGAAGGGGCAACAAATGACGTCACAGAAGCCAGAGTGTCACGCTGTCGAATGTCGCGATCCTGGCGGGTGGTCGTGGAAATGCCGGTGAAAAAGCACGAGCGAACAGGAGTTTCGCTGTCGTCGCGGCGTCTCAACTCCAGGCTGCTGAAGATTCTGTGGACTGTCAAAACCGGAGAGCAACGTGGAGCAAAAGAGGAGTCTGCTACATCCACCAACGCTGCTGGGACACCGGCAGGATCGCAACCGGCGTCAACATGACACCTCTATGACGATGTCCCAAGGCGAAAATCGTGGGACTGCTTATTTGGACGCGCTAAGCACACGAATCGGAAACTCGTTGCAAGTATCATACTTGAGGAAGTGCTGTAAGTCGAAATTAAATTTACTTGAGTTTATTAGGATGCTTGAAACTCGCAACGCACTACGCTTCTTGAACTGACAAAAAATAAAACGAATTACGCTTTGAAAAAAATGTTAACGTTCTTTTGTATTAAGCCAACGTAAATTTGTATCTACTTTATAGGCCTGGTTATGTAGGAAACAACCGACATAAAAAAAAACTATACAGCGCAAAACGTGGCATACAACTAATGTCATTAAATTAAAATTTAAACATTCGTAAATGTTTTTGGTATATGTTAAGCCCAAGGGACCTTTTGTCAGGGATGATTACAACGGAGTGCAAGTTGATAGTTCATAGAACGTATAACATATTCAAAATAGTAAATAGTGCAGTGGCATCAACTGGCGGCTTCCTATTTGGTGCTCAGAGGTTGATTATTGTAATGGACATTACGAAACGCCTAAGAAACGACAATATGCACGAGGAGAAATAAAAAAAATAAAGGTATCTTGGACTACGCCCAATATTAAGTAGGCACTCACCAATCTACCTTCTTTGGAAGGGTTGATTGAAAACAGAATTTTTTCCCGCGTTTTACGCACCTGTGGTGTTGCTGTTGTTTAAAGAGGAAGGCGAGGAAAGAGCAGTTGATTCGGTTCCTGCCTTAAAATAGATAAGCTTCAATAAAGAAAAAAATATCGATTAGCATAAAATGGCTGACTACCCTACTGAAAAAAAGATATATGAATCTATAGACCGACACGCTGTTTACAAACAAGACCTCGTTTGCCCACACCAGGTGGGGGCACTGCGCGTGCGAAGAAACCGAATTTGCATGAGGTGAAGCATCTGCGCATGCGCAGTGCCGTAGACAGCGCCACCGCAGCTGCGTGACGTCAGGTCCGCGTGTTGGTCTATATAAGAACTGATATGAAATATCCAAAAACTGATTTGCGACATATGAAACTGATATAAAATATCCAAAAACTGATATGAAATATCCAAAAACTGATATGAAATATCCAAAAACAGACATGCGATGTATGAAACTGATATGAAATAAACTGATATGCGACATATAATAACTGATATACAACATATGCCAACTGATATGAATGTGTCCAATAAACATATCAGAAATAAATTCATATAAGTTTTCTTTTTCAGTATACGACGTGCCGCGCGGGCAAACAAGCGCGTGGCTTGGAACCGCAGTGGAGCGGCTTGATTTATTGGCTTTCAAATAATCACGGCATGAGCGTTTACTTTTTATTAAGAGATTTATGCCCTGAGCCATTCAAAATACTCTCAGAGGTATGACATTACGACATTACTGAAAAAAATCCAACATGCTGAGCATATTATTTATTGCTTAGGTGGTCACCGAAAAACTCCGTACTTAGAAAACAACCTGTATAAAAGGCGGAAACGCAGAGCTCAGAAGTAGTTATTGGGTGGGCTGTGTATGTGTATGCGCTCAGTGTATATGTTCAGCTGATGCTAGTGGTATGCGGAATGTATCTACATGGTGGCGTGAGTAAACAAAATTATTTTTGTACCACATGAATTGGGCGGTACCTTGCGCCACCTAGCCCAGGTAACTGATATGCGGCATATGAAACTGATATGAAATAATAAGTTCTGATATGAAAAAGGTGTCCAATAAACATATCAGAAATAAATTCATATAAGTTTTCTTTTTCAGTATACGACGTGCCGCGCGGGCAAACAAGCGCGTGGCTTGGAACCGCAGTGGAGCGGCTTGATCTATTGGCTTTCAAATAATCACTGCATGAGCGTTTACTTTTAATTAAAAGATTTATGCCATGAGCCGTTCAAAATGCTCTCAGAGGTATGACATTACTGAAAAAAATCCAACATGCTGAGCATATTATTTATTGCTTAGGTGGTCACCGAAAAACTCCGTACTTAGAAAACGACCTGTATAAAAGGCGGAAACGCAGAGCTCAGAAGTAGTTGTTGGGTGTGCTGTGTATGTGTATGCGCTCAATGTATATGTTCAGCTGATGCTAGTGGTATGCGGAATGTATCTACATGGTGGCGTGAGTAAATAAAATTATTTTTGTACCACATGAATTGGGCGGTACCTTGCGCCACCTAGCCCAGTGTAACTGATATGCGGCATATGAAACTGATATGAAATAATGAGTTCTGATATGAAAAAGGTGTCCAATAAACATATCAGAAATAAATTCATATAATTGTTTTCAGTAGGGTACTCTCAGTAATGAAAGGCCTCTCACTCCTAAGAGATAAATTATGTCGAGTTTCGTTTTACCAAGTCAGCGAATGCACGCTGCCGGAATTGTTTAATCTCCCCCCCCCCAAAAAAAAAGCCATCGTTTTTTGTTTTTTTTTACGGACAATTCCTTTCACCGAGTCACAAGCCAGCATTTTTGATGGACATGCCCTCGTTGTCAACCAGAAGACTGCGCCATGGGGATCGCAAACCGCTTCGTGTGCCATCTAGAAATACAGTACTTCTGTATGAATATATAGAGTCAATCGCAGTGATACGCAGTCAGCGGCAATAAAAAACTGGTCCAGTTAAGTGCTGCACTTCGTTTCACTCAAAGTCGGACAGAAAGTCGATGCTACAATCTGATGTCGCCAACAATCAAGCAGAGCCAAAAGTGCCTCGTCACGTCCCTCGTCTTCTTTGCACGTTTGCTGTCACCGACTAGAACAAACACGCACATTAAATGCGCAGAATTTTGCGCTTCCTTTGTTTTTTGTACGTGATTGGTATTAAGCGGCAATGACAAAACCCCCCCCCCAAAAAAAAAAGAAAACAGCGCAGTGGTTATGCACTTGTAATGCCGCTTAACTGGGTCCATCCGGTCGTATCATCGGCTGGGGTCGGACGCGTAAAACGAACCGGCGCACCGCCAAAAAGGGGTAAGATGCCACGGTGGTTTATACAGGCTATAGCTTCGTCGCGTCTAGTGAAGGTGCTCACGCGATGAAAAGAAAATATCCACGATAACGATAAGATAGTACTTGTCTCGTACGTTGTCCTTGCGGAGAACGGCCTGTATTCGAGTCGAGGAGCTTGGGCGAAGGTGGGTCAGCTGGCAAGCCGAGCGGACCTCGTCGGCCGTTCAGCGGACGCACGTATCAGATTGTAAAAGCATCACGCAGCCTATAGGGTCTCCATGGCTCGGTCAGGACCGCGGGCTCTAAGGAGGTAGCCCAATCAAAATAAACAACCACTGCTCCAAAAAAAAAAAAAAAACGCGGAAAATGACGGATTGTGAAGGACTAGGCGTATTTCGACCCGGTTAATACGTTTATTCATTATCCGCGTCTTTTTTGTTTTGCGTACTAAACACTCGTTTCAGATATCCCACGTGCTCCAAAGAACCGGTATACACCGGCAGACAATAAGTCGATTTGAGGTCAATGTGTCGACATCTGTTTCATTCCGACCTCCGCCGTCGACTCGTGCCAAGTTCGCCTTATTTTTCCTATCACGTTCTCATGACGCGGAAGTGTTTACGCAAGGTTGATGTATTCGAGTTCCATTCTCGGATATTCCAGGTGCAAACATGCGAGACATTTGAGGGATGATCCATGCCCACTACGAGAAAGCGCACCGTTCAGGTGGCTGTAAAAACCCGCGTTATTAAAAAAAAAGAAAGCTAGATCCAAAAAAGAATGTTTAGGGGAGATCACTACCTCGGCGACTCGTCAGCGTACTAGGAAGCAATGCGCGGCGTGTAATTCTAGGTATGGAACAGCAACTGCTCATAGGGTATTATTTTACCTCGAGAGTTTTGCGCGGCGTTTTGGAAAGCACACGTGAAGAACGTGCGGTTTTACGAGCTTGTTGCGAAAGCGAGGCGCTTCTGCTAGTGCTGCACCCAACTTGCGACATGGTAGTAGCTTGACGCGTTGAATTTGCACAGCAAGAGGTGCAGAAGGGGGTAAGTTATAGAGCGATAAAAATCTCTGGAAAGGAAAGTTAAAAACGGTGACGCTTAAGTAAACTATAAATAATAATATTTTTAAGGCATGACGACGGTGGAGGAGGCCGATGTCTAGATATACTATTCAAAGCATGTAAGGTAAATATTGGATGAAGATGGAAGCCAGAGAAACGTTTCTTTTTTGGGAAAATATTTCAAGGTGGTGATTTGATTCGTGGAAATGGTGCGTGCTGGTTAAATTTCGGTGTTAGAGGAGAATAAGATTGGGAGAAACGTGTCGTTTTCGTCCTCTATAGTATTCCCCTAATACGCTGATTTGATCTCGTGCTTTTTTTAAACTAATTTTACTCTGCACTGATTAATATTTTAATAAATTTATTTGCTCGAAAGTAGGCCTCAAAGAAGTGCCCTGATGTTATTTTGTATTCAGTGGTTGTACAAAAAAATGTTAATGATATTCTGAAGGTGCTTGTATTTAAAATTATTGTTTAGATTTTATTACTTTGAAACTAACGAACGGCGTGCCAAGTTCTATACAAAAAGTAAACGGCGAGCTGACAAAAACAAAAACAAAAAACAACAACATCAATAAGGCAATGGGACAGCTGACGTTAACTAGTTTTCTTCAGGTAGATCACAATTCATTAATGGCGCTATAAGATCTCATACATAAAATATTAATTAAAAGGATAAAAGGCGCGAACAAACAGGACGAAGAAAGACACACGTTCGTCCTGTTTGTTCGCGTCATTTAACCTTTTAATCGATATGAACCATCTATCCCCAACCAAAGTTTTATTATAAAATATCATATTTGTGCATTGAAAAAAAAAATTGTTTTGTATCAAGGGAAGATTTTCGGCGTTAAAAAAACCATACCTTTTTTTTCAAATAATTCGACAGACTTAAAAATGCTCGATTTCTCATCTGTCAGTTTATTATTTTCGAAGGCTCTAACACTGTTTTTAGTGGGCACTTAAATATGGCCGTTTAAAACTTTGTGTCACTGGTCAAAATGGCGAGTTGATTACAAGTTTTGGAATCTTTGGAAGGTTCCGTTTTTTGTGTATCGGACAATATATCTTCGCTAAAACGTAATCTGAACGGCGGGGAGGAGTGCTGAAAAAATGAGGGATTGCTTAGATGAAGAATGATTTATAGACTTGCTGAGAACAGTTCAGCTTCGAACAAAAAACTGGTTAGTTTGGCAACATGCCGGCGACCCTCCGCCCATGTTCTGTATAATTATCAGAAAAGAAAAAAACCGAGTACATAACATACTTTTAATTAAGAGTTTGAACTCTTTGGATGCGCCACTTAAATAGAATAACTATCACTAGAACCGGAGTCCTCGTGTTTTTGTATAGTGCAAGTTCTCCAGCTGTCTTTTTTCTTAATTGTATTTTCTATAAATGACATACCGGCTAATCGAGAACATTCCATACCGGTATTTGGAATGAGAGAAGCGGTGCCTTCCGGGTTTGACATAGGCGGAGCAGATAATGGCATATCCCGTCGACTGGATTGCCATACCTCGCAACCGAGAATTGTTTTTGGGTTTGAATGTGAAAATGTGGATTTGATTAAGTCGTGACTCATTAAATTCCAAAAAGCCCTTTTAAGGAATAATATACGACCTTTACCACTGCACACTAATCACAGATGTTGTGACTTGTAGTGGCGTCATTCCAATGAGTGAAATCATTTTAAGGTTTTTCAATATGTAGGTCCAGCAGTGTCGTAAAACGGGGCGTGAAAGGCCACGACAAATGAATAATAATAATAATCATAATAATCAATCAATTTCATTGGGTGCCCAGCAACAACCATTTTATCTTGGTACTGGCACACCGGATATTCAAACACTTAAAAGAAGGGGCACACTCACATTACAAGATAAAACATGAAAATTATAACTATACAAAAACACAAGAAACATCAGAATCAGCGACACATTAAATTAGAAGGTAAAAATTTATGTTGGAAGTTTGTACGTTGGTGCGCCGTGAAGATAATTTCTATGGTCAGGAGACTACATCATGCAGAGAGAAGAAAAAGAAAGTGTAAACTGACAAAGCTTCTTGCAAATGCTAGTGGCCATGTAGCCCTCATACCATCTATAATCATTATAGGGTAGTTCAAAAAGGATAGTAAAATGTCGGTTACACGGACTTCAAGAGTAAAACAACTCGTCTTCAAAGTCCCAAGAAAAAAAAATAGTGTGAGATTCACTGTAACATCTGAGTAGCTTTCAGCTCTGCCTTAAGTGGAGCAGGTTTTTGATCAAGGGGTCAAAATTCTTTCGTATAGAGTCAAATATGCCCAGTTTTTCAGCGTAACCGTTGTAACAATCCAATACCTGGGAATTGGACACAAATGACTAAATTCTCTAGATGTATAAAAAGGTGAATTGAGTCTTGTATATGCTCTAGGAAACCTAATATTCACTGCAGACAATAAACTGGGAGAGTTAATTAGGCTGTGAAGGGATTTAACCAAACATACCAAATATGTTTTTTTCTACGTCGATGTAGGTCATGTAATCCAACGCGTTCCAAAGAGGCTTTATAATCCAAAGTTTGCTCATATCTGGCCAAATAGCGGCACTCAAAAATTGAGATGAATTTGCGCTGCACCCGTTCCATTCTCAGTGAATTGGTTTTTGCAGATTCCGTTCCACACCACCGACGCATAGTCTAGCTGCGAGCTGCACAGCGAACAGTAAAGGGTTAAAAACGTGTGTCGATTGTTGAATTCTCTAGTCAGGCGATACAGAAGGCCAAGCACTCGTAATGATGCGCAAACCATTCTATCCACGAGAACATCAAACGTTATGTTTAAGTCAAACACAACACCGAGGTCGCTAATTTCGGTTACACGAGACAATAAGGCCCCTCAATTCGATAAACAAAACCGACATTCTGAGTTTTTTGAGAAAATGTCAATACTTTGGTTTTTGAATGGTTTAGACGGAGCCTGTTTTCTTTACACCAGTTCCTGAATCTGTTCTCGTCTGCCTGTAGTTTTACGCAGTCGTGAAAAGTTCGAATTTCATGGTATATTTTTATGTCATCGGCGTACTGGAGGAATATCGAGTGTAATGTGACGATAACGATATAATTGACAAACGTAAAAAAGAGAAGACAGCCTAAAACAGATCCCTGGGGCACTCCAGTACTAATTTTAAAGGTTGTGGACGCCATGTTATTAACTCGTACAAGACCCTTCCTTTTTAGCTGATAACTTCCAAACCACTCGATCACGTTTTCCCCAACACCGTAGTAAGAAAGTTTTGATAGTAACATTTTATGGTCAACCACGTCAAAGGTCTTGCAGGTGCTTAAATGTCGTGAAAGTATCATTTCAGGACCATCATTGGGCTAAAGACTTGTAGGACTTATCCCAGCAACCGTTCTACAAAAAAGCACACACAATGCAAAACAAAACACAAAACAAAGAAGCTGCAGAAAGACAGAGACGCAACAAGGTAAATATCGTTAAAGAACAATTGTAAAACACAAGCACAAAATCATTGAAAAAAGTATTTATGGATTACGTTATTATCCCATGGACGTGCAAATAATCTTCCGTTTTCTTTTTACTTTCCACGAGAAGTTATATCACTCAGCACAGGTGGCACGTTGTTAAAGGTGTGGAACGTACCTACGAACGCACGTCCCAAAATCTGTGCTGATTCGCGGCGTGGCATATGGTGCCACTTTCCAAAGATCATGACAGACCGCGTTCGGAACCTTGAAGGTATTACCCCAGTAATGTTGGAGTATACCGGTATGCATAACTAAGGCTCGAAAGGATAGTAAAGAGAGATGGTCAAAGGTGTTATCGATGTTTGAATATTAGAACCACATGCCAGGCCAAGCAAAATGCACTTTAGGAGAGAATTCACTTTAGTTACTAATATATTTGTGCATTACCCGAACAATGTTGTTCCATACCGAAGCACACTATAAACGAGTGCGTGCAAAATCAGTCTTAGGGTTGACATGGAGATGAATTTTCTTATATCGTAGAGGGCGCAGGATGCAACTCGCAGCTTCTTCAAGATGTAGTAAAGGTGAGAATTCCACAATAAATCAGAGTCAAAATACACTCCTAAGCATTTTATAGTGTTCACGTTGTCTACTGGCACACATTCACAAAAAGCACAGTTGAGGCGTGCAGAAATATCGGCTTGTTTAAAATTACTCTCTTCAGCGGACTAGAAAGTGGCATTTGTTGCATTTCCAGAAAACCAATTCATAATCTTAATTGAATCAATCTGCAGTAATTCGACCACCTTATTATAATATAAATGACTCGATAATTGAACGGTATCATCTCCTTATTGAAAGATTTTACAGTATTTCCCTACCTGGGAAACAATAATTAACATAGATATTAAAAAGACGAGAAAGCACAGACCCCTGAGATATGCCAGATTTCAAAGATATTCTAGCACTGTGTTGTCCAGATATAGGAACTAGTTGCGGGCGGTTTTACAGAGGTTTTAAAGCAGGAAGTAAAAGGGACTTCTAAAACCTAAACTAAATGATTACTAAAAAAAATCTTAGTCAAACGTTTTGGAAACATCCAAGTAAAGTGCACACGCTACAAGATTATTTTCAAAGGTAGTGTTCAGCAAATGGGAAAAAGCCTCAAGAAGAAGTTGTGCGCCTTTTCCAATAACCAAAACCAAACTGCTGTAAAGAAAATAGATTAAATATACACGTGAAATCAACTCTTGTTAAAAACAAATGTTTCTCCAAATTCTTCGCTATCCAAGGCAAGATCGGGATAGGTGGATATCTTTCGACCATACCGTGATCTCCACTTTTAAAAAAATGGTTTACAATTGCTATTTTCGGGTAGTCTGAAATTATACCTGAAGCTATAAAACCGTTGAACATATGTAGAAGTATATCCTTTAGTGAGTTGTAATTTCCGCCCAAAGATCGGACATTCGTACACAATCAATTCCTGGAGATAGACGAGGCTTAAAAGTAGGCAGCATAGTTTGTAGCGCTTGCTCTGTTAGTTGCGGAAGAAAAGCGGACGCAACATTTAGGGTGTTTGAAAGCGAGGGGTACACTTTATTATCGCGCGATATGCAATATGCACGGTTTCGTCAATCGAAAGTTTTACACTGGGAGCATCACGTAGTTCATTCACAAGAGACCAAGTTACCCGGGTGCCAAAGCGTGATTCAACCAAATTTGTTTTAACATAGTTACGATTAGCCAATTTGATAATTGCGGTTACTCTATTACGTTCATTCTTAAATTGAATCCACAATTCCCATTCTTCGGTATACCTGCCGGCTGCCCGTCCAAAAAGTTATTTGTATTTAATTGCGGCGATAATGTCATCATTCAGCCGCGCTTAGTTCAAAGCGACACTTTTTAAGAGTAATTACTTTTGTAGTGCAGTCAGTAAAACTTCTCCACAACTGAATGAACCTTGACTAAATCTCCTTCTGACTAAAAGGCCGGAAGAAATTGCCCCAGTCATATGATGCGATTAATTTGTCAAACACTTTACGATCAAAAATGTTTACGTGTCCCGTTTTCAAAGAGGCTTTTTTAAAGGTATCCTTTGAAAAAAGTTGACAAGTCGTGAAGTAGTGGTCCGCGAGTTTTTGAGACACAACCACAGATTTAACTGAAACGCCGTGGGCACGAATATTGATGTGATCTGTACAGGAAGTGACAAGGTTATCATTTAACTGTTCCTTCCTGGTAGGGGCTTGAATAGAACTAAAAAGGCCAAACTCGGCAAATATATTTAAATAGTCGCACACGACAGCCTTTGCTGGTTTTATAGTGTCAATATTAAAGTCGCCAAGCAGACATATAAGTTTCTGTGTCCTTCAAGTCAGCCAGACATGCTCACAATTCTTCCAGGAATAATGAGACGCGTTCAGATCGGGGGCAGTAGCAGGCTACCATTGTGAAGAAATATGTTGAGTAAAAATATTTAGGGCTAGACATGCTGCATGATTAAATCTAAACTTTAATTTTAAAGCTTCCAACGAATCTTTGGCGAATACGGCGATACCACTTCCTGTCCTGCAAGGACGGAGGAAAAAAAACAATTCTTTGTAGCCAGACAATGAAAATTGATTAATTGAATCTTTTACTAAATTTGTCTCCGTTAAGACCCAAACGTACAATAGGGATCTAAGAAAAATTTACAGTACGCGAAACTGGTACCGGTATTTCCGAACACTACGAATATTAATGTGAACAAGGGTAAGGCATTGATCTGAAGAAAGGTCAACATCAGTAAAAAATGAGTTGAAGTCTTAGAAATTCAAGAATGTTGGGGTCATAGTCGCTAGATAATCCGCTTTAAAAAACGTATGACAAAATGCGAACGACTGGAGAATCTTGCGTCTTTTTGCATATGTATTTGCATTTTTCACCCAAGCGTATTTATATTGCTTTTTTCTTTCCGCTCGACCTTGCCCTCCAGAAGAGCACCTTGTTTGAATGGGTGAGGTTCTCATTAAATATTAGTCTTGGCAGTTTTTTCTCACGTGTAAGAGGACCTAGGAAACGACGAGAGCTTAACCAGCGTTCTCTGGTCTGCACTGCCCGAAACCTCACCAGAATAACTGGAATGGCTCCTCGTGTAAAGGGCAGGCGATGGACGGTCAGAAGTCTGAAATTATATCTATGCCGATCTTCTTGGCTATGTCACCCAATAAAGATGGAAGGTTCTCTTTAGGGCTGCAGGGAAATCCATAAATATCAAATTGAGACTGCCGACTGAACTGCTCGGAGTTATTGAGCTAAACACGAAGGAGCTGAATCTCCGCGACTGGGCTGATAACGTGGAATTCAGAGACCCACCTCAGTTTAAAGCTCAGCCACAGTGACCTCATTCTAAGATACTTTCTTTTAAGAGAGTGAAAAGCAACAGATTCCAATACCTCAGTCATAGACTTTTCCATGCGCGTCTACGGCGGATTTGACGGCCACGAGCTACTGCACGTTTGCAGGAAGCTAAAGTAGCGTGGCAACACAACCTTTGTGAGAAAGAAGCAGGTCTAGTTGTTGTTAACTTCTGTTAACTTTGAAGAAAATGACGTAGATTGATATGAAAATTCGATCCCGCGCTTCCTGCGTTTGATTTGTTTGCAGAGGGGCGGCACAGGCGACGGCACCATTACTCGCGCTTCACGGAGCTCATTGTGTTTAATGCACTGGCAGAAACGCCAGCACAATACTTTCCCAGATGAAAGCTGTTTGGACAGCTGTGCGGGTCATGCACATCTGCCATCCAGTGGTACCGGCTTGGAAAACAAACATATGAGAAATCTGTTGAAGACATGGTCAGATGACACAAGTAAAACGTTAGTGAAAAAACTTCACATAAACGCACGGTGAGTACCAAAAATATATGTTCGCCGACCGAACCAGAAAGTAGTCTGTTACGCGCGCTCACTTGGCTTAGTAGATACATCGTGTGAATTCTAAATGGCAGCTATTGGGAATCACAGAGGAACAGGAACTTGATCTGGTGGTCTCAATTCTAGCGTCAGCTTAAGGTGGCATCGACTGACAAGATCTAACGGTTAGCGGACGAGCTTTACAAGCGCAGAAGTTCGGTGGCACCGAAGGGATGTCGAGGCTTTGATGGAGCTTAGATGGTGGCTTATCAGAGTGACCCCAACTGAATCTTCTATGAAATGCCAAGGAGACGTATCGCCTCTATCATGGTAAATCAGGATTATTTGGGCCTTTCAAAGGACGTCAGGGTGTCCAGATGTTAATAATAACGGAAAAAATAAGAGCCCCAGGGCATCGAATACTCAAGTGGGTCTCTTTCTTCTTAATCCATATTTGTCTTATATTTTTGCGTGTTTGATCATATCATTAGTTTAAATGACAGCGTTCAGATTTGAGAAATCAACAAGGAAAAACGCCGGTGGCGTGTTCGTGCTAACAGTGTCACCCCTTTCAGGTCACTAATTACTTCCATAAAAATAATAAAAAAGGCCAATTTCAGACAAAGACCAACAATATGTTTAAGAATGTAACGACATTCGTTGGAAATTACTATGCAATAACGCATTACAGGGTGAAGTATTGTTTCCTTTTAACAGTACACGTAGCATAAAACAGACAAGGTCTTGTTTTAACCCGATTCAAATGTTGGCGTATAGAAGTTGCATCTTTCCTGCCTCTGTACTAATTGAGTCTTGCATTAAAAAACAATTATCCCACTTTGTAGGTATACGCTTGATTCTACTCCTTATCATATTGTAATGATGAAATAGATTAAACACCATTGAGTCTATCCCTACATTTTGTGCTCCCGGATTGATATTAATCTTTTACAGCAAAACTGTTTATGGCTGAAACTCGTAATTTTTTCGTGTCTCAAAAAAAAAAAATGTTAGGTCTTGATTAAGATGCAAAATCGCTTCATTCTATGCAAAAGCCTATACGTCTCATCACTTAGATATACATTTTTAGTAGATTGTCTTTCAATAGGTAACATTTTAGACCCTCAGGTAGATTAAAAAGGTTCCTCAAAGATTTGCCGCTGTGCGACCCGCATCGAGCATGTCTACGCTCGCACCGCCCTCTCTTTGTCGTCGTTCCAAGTTGCTTGCGTGCCTAGTTTCCTTCCTTCCGCTCTCCCGGGGTGGTGGTCCCGTCGCGCGTGTCTAGTTTCCTCCGGCTCCTCGGGGCGGGTCTGTGTCGTGTGCTAAACAGCTTCTCTGGTCAACCATCTTCACAGAATAGAATGGCTCATGATTTTTTATCAACCCTTTCCTTAAGTTATTTTCTAGTAGATAGAGCTTAAATATTCGCATGAAGACTAAATATGATGAAAAGTAATGAACTTGTTTTACTAAAATTAAATGAATGCAACAAGTAATTAAATTACTAACTTAACTTCGAATTAAAGTCACATATTATGTTAATCGGTGCAACAACATTACATAAATTGCAGTAATTTTATTGGTGTAACATTATTACTGCCGTATTGAACATTGTTATTATGCACAAGGAATTGTGCTCCCGGCTTCGAAAAAAGTTATGTTTCTTGAGTGGCGTCACCTTTCAACATTTAACCGAACACTCTCATTCCGACAAAATACGTGCCGTGAATATATTTTGAAGGAGTGCTGGATTTTATATCGGGGATAAAATAAAACACCATTTAACGCGACCACACCCTTAACATATCAATTCACAAAAAAAATCGATTAAAATGTCAAAAACTAAATTATGTGACAAAAACAAAAAAAAACGGCCGTGATCATTATTATTTTTTTTTTACAGATTTAATGTGAGCATTAATCATTTTAGCGCAGGATATTCCTTCTTGGTCCTGTCATAACAGGGATCGGGGTCGAACGACGAAAGTCAGTGAGACGTGTAGATATTTGCTGCTGCATATGACACGCCTATAAGATTTTTTATGTCACTTGCGTAGTATAAAATTTGCTGTGATAGGGATGGGGTAGCCTGCTAGATCATAAAGTCGACGCGAGTTTACAAGCGTCGATTGAGATTGCCATCGCGAGAGAGCGATGACACGGTAACACGTGCGGCAACATCGAGTGTCCGTATTCCTTGCTTTCGTTGAATACCCAGCCATCGAGCTGTCGTCGAAAGTCGTAATGCTCACGCATTCGACGACGTTTACTGCAGATGCGTCTCGTAACACGAGCTACGTTCAGGGACCGCAGTTGAAAGGACTTGCCAGGAAGTAGCCGATTGCAAGCCATGAAAGACGCAGAGAAATGTGCGGAGGACACCGCGGCGCCTTCAAGAATGCCGAGTCATGGCCCGGACAGCATTCACAGCTGGATCACGGCAGGTGAGTCACCCGACTATTTCACTCTTTCGACGCCAGCATTTCTAAATATGGGGACAGCTTTCCAACCCAAATGTACAGTGTGCCACTTCCCCTCCCCCCCCCCCGCCCCGCCCCCCCCCCTAAAAAAAAAAAAAAGAACGTTACTGGGATTTTTTTTTATTGCGAATATAAATTACGAATTGCCGAACACTCATTTTGCGCCCAAATGTAGCGCTAGCGGTTCGAAGCAGATATCAAAGATTCATAACTAGCCGTTATCTCAATCAAAAGTACTGTGATTTACTGAATATATCAATGGGAAAATGAGGCCCGCTTTCACCCATTTTCGATAATTGGCGCCATTCAGCTTCATGTATTCGCAAGCTCTGTTGGCCGCCATTTTCTAATTTGAAATTTCAGAAAATTGCTTGCAACTTTTCAAGAATAAAAACAGAAATAATAAACATAGGGACGGACAAAACAGCACCGAAAGAGGTGCTTTTTTGTCCGTCCCTATGTTTATTCTTTCTGTTTTTATTTAACTCTCACCAACGCGCCTCACGTCGAACTAAGTCTTTTCAAGAAGATAACGGCTAGTTCTGAAACGTTCGTATCTGGACCGTTAGTAGCTTCATATCGGCGAAGAATGAGCGTTCGGCGGTGCGTGGTATACATTTGCGAGGAAAAGAACCCTGTAAATTGTTTTGTGGTACACCTCGTAGATATAGCATGGTGTGTAAGGCATGGCATAACAGTACGACTCCATTCGACTCTTAGCGGACACAACTTTGCGCCCCATCGGAGCTAATGGAAATTGGAGTAGCGGAAAGGCAAGCAGATCCGAGCCCGGAAAAAACGGGGGGGGGGGGTCTTTGAGTGCACGCTTATGGGACGCGGATACGCGTTCCCTACGCTCTGCCTGCGCGTTCTTTATGATGCCTTTTATTTGCGAGCTACTCCTTGCGTTCTGATCCGTCAAAGACGCTTTCTCGAACATTTGCTCGCCATATCGCATCCTGCAATTCTATGAGGAAACAATACACATAACGCCCTTTATGCTAAACCTTGTCATACTGAACTCTTTAGGTCATATGCCTCTGAAGAACAAAGACACTCCTCATTTATACCTGCTTGTCGTACACGACTGCAATAAACGTCTTACAAAAAAAAAATTGATCATCGTGTGCAGTAGGAAATTCGGTTCCAATTCGTGCACAGGCTTTATGAGTTGCGTGGCTTTTTGCATAATTAAATTAGTGTTTAATGTTCTTAATGCGTCGCTTTCTTAATGCTTAATGTTTAATGCGTCGCTTTCTTTCTATGGTTTTGCGAATCGTTTAAAAATAGTCTTCAGAAAAAAACAGACGACCTATATACCGTAAAAGAAACTGGCAAAAAATCGCTCGTCTTCCGATTATAAATCCACGAGGAAAGCCATGACAGTACCTATCTCTATCCTGGCTTAATTAGGATCCATCTCGTTTGCGTCAAGATAACTTGTTATGTCCAGGTTTGTGACGAAGGCTATTGCGCAACACGTGATTTGCAAGCTGGTTCTTACTTTCTTAGCATGCGTCGTGGTGTGCCTAGAGTCTAGACAAGTATCACAGATAAGAAAAAAAATATATATATTACAAAAATTAACATTCCACACTGTTCAAGAATATTGCAGCCTTTTAAGAAGAACATAAAATGTTTCTAAGTAAAAAGTTAGGAACCTTCGCGTTCATATTGTCGCGAATAAGGCGAATTGTAAAGCGGGCAAGCTGTTGAAGCTAACGCAAATGCTCTCACTTTTACAATAAAACGTGAGGTGTCGTTTAAGCGACGAATGATGACGTTGTATATATTTTGTCTGTTTTAGAGATATTGGTCTAGAAATTGTCTTTAAAAAAGCTGAGCTTCAATAGAATAGCGTCCCTACTACGGTCAGCAAGATTACGTGTAACGAAATTTAATTCTTTGCATGCCCATAGAGCATAGACCAACCCATCCAGGATTATTTTTATTGTTGGGATAATTATTTTTATCATGCCGATATCGACATAAAAGCATTGATTTCAAGTATGACGTCTGGAAAGCGTCTCTGACTGATGTGTTTAACGCGTTCTCAAACAAGGTCCCTCGATTTCCGCCTGATGACATCATTCAAGCGTGATGCTGTTGCATTCGGCGATCCTGGCGTTGGCACAGCCGCGTAGGTGGCTGCGGCAGGTACTGCTGTAGGTCCTTCTCCAAATTGACAGCAAACTTCAACAGCCTAGAGTTGGGACACTGCGACGACAATGGCACTCTCGTTTGCTGGCACGTTTAGACGGAACTTCTTCAACGGACCACGGGGATCCCGACATCCTTCAACTTGCCATGCCGGCTCCCGTTACGTCATTTGTTGCCACTTCGCAACAACTTTCGTTGAATAGGCTGTATAGGACACGAAACACACTAGTCGGGGACATGTTCCAGGCAATGTGCTTCAACCAGATATCGTGTGGTTCGGCTGACAGGCCCTAAATTTAGGGCTGAAAAGCCCTAAATTAGCCATCGTGTACACGTTGGTAGCCAACCTCTTCTGCAACCTCTTCTCCCTCCCGGCTTTACTACTGATATATCTTTCGTGAGTCGATGCTCCTCTTGGCCTCTTGGTCGGACTGTGGCCAGAAAAAATGTCTCTTGAAGCTACGAGGCGCGTACCTATTAATTTACAATGATTTAATTTTTTTTAATGTTGACACCGGTCATTTAGAGGCTGTACTTATGTCCAACTTCTAAATGCTCCCCTTGAGCCAAATTTTCTTGCAAGTGTAGTAACCTCTCCATGGCCTGCGGGAAAACTTTTTGGAAGTGCCTCACTCCGAAGACTGGACAGCTGCTTTTAGCTCTGCAGTAACCGCGGAATCGTGTCCTCGCAGGTTTTTTTTCATACCCCCAACAGGTGGTAACCACTGCGAGCCTGATGAGGCCATACCCATGCACGACCAAACGTCTGACTAGTCGTACTACGTGTCTGAAAGGCGGCCGACCTCGATCATGCGTCGGTCAATCACTGCGTCGTGTTCATTGGCGTGACGCCGTGATTGGCCGCCATTTGATTGGGTTCGGCCGTTTTTTGGCATGGCGGACGATCACTGAGACGTTTGGTAGAGCATCAGGATGGCCTGACTAGGAAACCAATGTTCATTACTACTTGGGCGCAGTAAAAAAAAACAACCCTGCGAGGGCGCAATTTTGTGGTATTTAATAAGCTAGAAGCAGCTGTCCACGCGTCGGTGCGATGCACTCCAAGAATGTGGTTCCAGCAGGCTGTAAGAGGCTGCCACACAGGTGGTTCGTCGAAAAGATGGACCGATGTACAGCTCTGTAAGTAGGCAGTATATGGGTATATGCTGAAAAATAATTAAATTGTAAATTAGTATGGAACGTCACTCGTAAAAACAAATACGGTTTTAAAATGGTATCTATCAATTTGTATGCGTATACTTCGTTTATTCTTTTGTGATCTTTATATAAAATTGTGCTCGTGATGAAATTTCAAGTAGAATAAACTCTTTCTACAAAACTCTGATAGAACATGTAGGGAACGTTCAAGTATCCTGCAACGACATGTCTGATAAAGTTTATATAAGTCTTCCGTGTTCGATTTATTCTGGTCACTATGATGCAACCGGCAAAAATATACTAGAAATAAAAATAAAAACTATTTAAAAAACGAATGGTTTGTTAACTAAAAGGGAACATTAAATATTACTAAACTTAATAAACACATAATCCGTTTTCAAAAAAAAAATAAAAGCCCAATGCTTTTGTTACATTGTTGTGTTCGAGGTTGTGTGACATGTTCTTGTTCCGTTTCTGTCAGCGGCATGTGCACTTGCGACGTTCTTCGGCGTCGGAGGCAGGCGATCGGCCGGGTTCTTGTACGTCTCCATCCTGGAGACCTTCCACACGACTCGAAGCCAGGCGTCTTGGCCGGTCGTGCTCATGGGCGGAGTCCTCCTACTGGCCGGTAAGAGACGACGTGGTCTCTAGGAGTGTTAAAGTGCAGATTGGATCCCAGGTAGCACGCCAGAGAAACGCCCTACTTTGGCACAAGCTTGACAGTTCTAGCAGGCCCAACAGGGCCTTAATGGAGTATTGCGCCATGGCGTAAGTTAGTGCCAGACTACTATTTTTTTGGGCTTTTCTCTGGCGCGCCACATAACTGCCAAAGTGTCAGACTTAAGCGAAAGATGCCAGACGTATGCTTTGCTGCTGCTCAAGCCTCCAGCAGCGAAGCATACATCTTGCCCTTCCTCGACAATTTAGGTATATATTTGCCACGTAAAAACCAAACAAACATAGTGAAGCCTATCTTTGGCCCATGCTTGGCGATTTAGGACCAACGATGCGAGGTGACAGTCAAACTACCAGCAGCGAAGCATACATCTTGCAATTCTTTGGTAATCTAAGCCCAAAGTTGCCGCATAAAAAAAAAGGTGTGAAACTTAACTTCGGAACTTGTAAGGCCATTTAGGCGCACAGGGATGCCAGATGACAGCCAAACTACCCTCATTGAAGCCCAACTTTGGCATTTATTTGGCGAATTAAAGCATGGATACTCAGACATTGAACAAAAAACGTTTGGCTCAACCTTGGCTTCTTCGGGTCTTTTAAGGCCTTAAATGCCACCACAAAACAAAATTTTGGCCCAAAGAAGTTTGATTTTCAGGATACTGCAGACTGTTGCAACAACCGGCTCCCGCGCGCCGCCATCTTTGTCTATAGAGCTAGGGAATTAGTTCTGAGCATGCGCAGTAGCTCGTTTAACCCCGAATATCAGACGCCGCTCATGCGTCCGCAAGCCTTGACGAGAAGCAACGGAAAGGTGTATTGCAGCCAAGAATCCAGCCGTTCTCTTGCTGCAACCATTGCACAGTGTTGCGAACTTGACTATTTGTGTACCACAGACGACTCACTGCAGCAGTCAAAACGCAGCGTTCATTATATTAGACTGCAGCGATTTTAAGATGTATTAATTTATTTATTTAGAGATAGCCTTAGGGCCCCAGGCGCGTTACAGAGGGAAGTGATTGGTTACTGCGAGGCGAAGCTTAGTGTTATCGGTTATGGTGACGATGTTATCGGGAAGGCCGTTGCAGTCTGCGACATATTGGGGTAGAAGTGAATGCTTATAGGCTGTGGATTTGGTCTTGAAATGGGCGATATTGAATGAGTGGTCCAGTCTTGAAGAAACAAGGTCGGTGGGCTAAGAAGAAACTATCATAGAATTCCAGGAAGAATGTGAAACACGCCTTTTTTAATCTCTAAACAGCAAACGGCGTGCTAACAGTGTGCTGACCAGTAAAACCTATACCACCTCAGTGCAGAGGTGTTTATCTTAATAAGGAAATACTCCAAGCAATTCTTGTCGCGCCGCAGTGCTGGGCTGCTGTTGAGCGGTATATATGTAGCGGTTTCAACATAGTCGAGGCCCAACTCAGCCTCGAGGCTATAACAGGCCACATAGCGGTCAACCGGCTGTGATTTTGAGACTTCAAATGGTCTATTTCGTTACAACTGTAAGTAATGTATACTTAAGTAAAATAAAATCTTTTGTTTCCAGGTCTCATTTCCGGTCCGCTGGCCCACAAATTCACAGCGAGGCCAGTGGCGCTCGTGGAGGCTTCATCTCTGCGCTCGGGTTGATGCTCTGCTTCTACGCCACCAGTATTCAGTATCTCGTGGTCACTCTTGGTATAGTCCACGGCAAGTACCCTGGTGTTTCCTAGCGTATACGACGTCTAAATGTTACTTTCGTACGCAATTTTTTTTAGCGTTTATCGGGAGCAAAATATAATTATGGGTTTTAGTGTGCTTTTATTCTGGAGATGGCATATGTTACATTTTAAATTCCCAAGACATGGACGCAACATAAGCAAAGACATGGATATAAACGAACCTTACGATCGAATGGAAATAAAAGTTAGTAGTACATTTAAGGCAAAATTTCGTAGAGGCGGCATTTTTACTGCGATCACCCTTGTTCGGGAAGTTAACTTCTTCATCTATTATGCATTCGCCATCTCTTGTTTCTGGTGATGTTGCATGCTAATATAGGTTTTTGAAGAATTTGAGTGTAACACTCCCAGTGCACTGAATAAGAATAATAATTAAAGTGGGATTGTCTTGCTTGGTATATGTGCTGCGGAAGCGTCCCACAACTACAGTTTGCCGCCGGAAAATATCTACAGTGTGGTTTTCACCTCAAAATAAACTACGAATGGCCAAATGCCCAGTTTCCGCTCAAATGTAACACTACCGGTCCCTACATGATGCCAAGGTTTCAAAACAAACCGTTAGTTTGTTCAAAAGTTAAAAGGGTTTTACTGAAACTTTGACTGGGGAAATGGGGCCCGTTCTAGGTAGTTTGCGCCAATGAACCTGACGCATTCATGGGCTTCGTCGACAACCGTCTTATAGAACATTTCGAAACTAGCCCATAACTTTCAAATAAGATAGCGGTTCATTTTGAAGCCTTGGCGTCTGGACTAGACCTTGTATAGAATGGGCGATACGTAGTTTATTTGCGCGATTAAAACACTGGAAATGTTTTGGGGACATCATATATATGCTTCCCTTACATGATTATGTTCTCATTTCACCAGTGAGTTTTAATAAATTCCTATTCGGTGTCTTCCTATTGAAAATAAGAATACTTTTATAATGTCCCATAAGCATAACAAAATATATATGCTACATAGGGAGCATATCAGTTCTTATATAATCCAACATTTTCTCAGATGTTTATTGGACACATTCATACAATTTTCTGAATATAAATCATCTTAGATATTGTTTAACACATGGGTTACAAAAACTCAAATATTATTTTTGTCTGTCCATTTTACAACATACCCCCGCCTTTACACCCAACGATCATTAATTTTCGACTCCACGACATCTATAATAACTTACACGGCTTAAAAATGCTTATGGTCGGTTCTTTTGGCTCCAATTTCTTAATGAGCTGAATTTTGTTTCAGCCATCGGAAGCGGCATGGTGTTCGTGGTGATTCCGACGGTGATCAACGAACATTTCCTCAAGTACCGGGGCCTGGCCATGGGCATCAACTTCGCGGGTTCCACAATGGGCACCTTCGTTTTCCCCAAGCTCCTCGAGTTCTTCTCGCACTACTACGGATTCCGGGGAGCCCTTCTACTTTTTGGCGCCCTGTCTCTCAACTCTATCGCATTCAGCCTATTTCTGAGACAACCTGTGTGGCTCAAGCGTCATCTGGCCGAACAAGCAGCGCTGGCGGCCAAGGAACCCTCCTCTGAAGAAGGAAGACGCGCGCGCTCAGGACGGGGAGGTGAAGAAAGCGCCTGTCGACACCGGGTCGTTCCGTCACGGACTGACAGTGTTTTCAAGTCCTATGTTCTACGTGATAATGTACTCATACATCGCGTTCAGTTTTGCCTTTGAGTGCTACATATCATTTTTGCTGGATTTTGCCGTTGACCGGGGCGTCCGTGTATCCCACGCCGTCACCCTGCTTTCGGCCAGCTCCATTGCAGATCTTGTCGGGAGACTGACCTTACCCGCAGTGGCGGACGGCAAGATACTGTCACGGAGGGCGTTGATCACAGCCAGCTTTATAATGCTGGGGACTCTCTACGTGATGCTTCCGTACGCGATGTCTTACGGTGCCGTGTTCGCGATGGCCACTGGGATAGCCTTCTTCATCGGCACCAGCGTGGTCCTGTTTTCTGTACTCCTCGCCGAATATCTGGGCATCGAGAGAGTGTCCATGGCTTATGGCATGGTGGCAGCTTCGGCGGGAATGACGTCTCTTGGAAAACCGTTTGTTGTCGGTAAGTACAACCTATGACTGCCTATGGTTGTCGGGCAAAGTTTGACTTTTCATTTATGCGTACGCATACCGAGTATCCGTTTAGAGAATACCTGATTGTTCTACAATACATCTTAGTGCTGTAAAACGGGTCAGAAAATAAGCGCCGGCAAAATAGAAATCTCTAATGCTCACCGAATGTGCATTTAAATAGGGCATTTTGCCTGATGAACACTTAAGGCGTAGCTGCTTTGCCGTAAAAAGTCATACCGAAAACTGGACAGGGTCAATGACGGACGTATTCGCGGACGACCGAGTTAGCTATGGGTTTAACTAGTGGCGCCAGCTTCCGATACGCGATGCCAACAGACGACGCACCTCATAAAATGCAATTTTGCATATGACGGACTCATCGCTAGATTGAAATAAAGCAGCAAATGTTTACGTTAATATTTCTTTCTTTGTGATTCGTTCTTTGGTTCTTTCTGATGGACGCTTTAGTCTCATTGGCTGCGAGAAGATCGTAAGATACTCGGACTCGACATTCCCAGCGATACTTAAGCTGCCGGTGTCGATAAAAATATTAGGTAAACAATACTTGGGAAAATCTTTCACAATTCTGCCGGATTCATGAATGTACGCTTAACTGAGACATTGCCTTCTGTCTTTTACCCTACATGTATTTTTTTAATTTTCTCATGTTAAAAAAAGAAGATATTCTGCTTTTATGAAGCCAGGTTGTTTTCACTTCAGATTGGGCACAACCTGCGCAAAAAGTTTTATCTCGGTCTTCGCCAGGTGCCCATTGACACCTCTTAGAGTTTCAGCATGAAATAAAAGTGCTTTGGGTATACCTGACGAAGTTATCTTTACGGAGAATGCGCTTTTGTTTCAGCATATTTCGGCCCAATCAATTATGCACTAAGCCTTATTCCGCGTCTTCAGATGCCAGACAGTGTTGCTTGTGACGATATCTCGAAAGACATGATTAAGTCTGCTAGATTTATTGAATTCTATACTAAACCGTCGCACTGATGACGTTCCTTTCGCATTGTATGTTGAGTCGTTGGTTGCTAGTTTTACGTAGGTTTGTACATAAATTATGTTAAAAAATTGCGCCGCGTGGTAAAATGCTCCTTTCTATTCTTGCAGGTTACTTCCGGGACGTGACTGGATCATACGACAACCTCTTCAGGCTTTGTGGCTCCATCGTCCTTGGAGGAGCCGTCATGTGGATTATTGTACTTTTAAAAGAAAACAGCAGAAACTGCAAATGGGCACTGGGAAAAACGCGTGATCAGAAGGTTAACATAGTACAGGTCTTAGGTGTCTTACCAAATGGTCACAATCAGTGATTGAATGTTCTCGTAGTTAACTTTGTTGTTAGAAATAACTGTGCGCTCTTTTTTTCACCAAGATAGTGGAGCGTAAAGTATTGCCTAAATAATTGGAATTTACGGAATATAAGCCGGCAAAGGAGGACAAGGCAACCTTCGAGCTCAAAGCTGGTGTACAAGTACCTGGAGTTAAAGCATGACATCGCCCTGGATCTCCGAGCAAATTGTGTTCTTACACGCTCAGAATGTGTACAGACGGACCAGAACGACGTAAGAAAATGAGTGTGTTTATAAAAACTGGTTAGGTAATACACTTGCGACCGCATCTACCATGGACAAAACGCTCACTTTCACATCTCTCCCTATGTCTCTCTCTTATCGCTATTCTCCCTGCCTGTATTTTATTTTATTTCTTTTTCATCCAGATAGTATGGGTCGATAGAGCAGTAACAAAGTTCAAACATCGTAGCACTTCCATCTCAAGTGCGTGAAGGTGTTTCCAAGTATTCGCCAGACCTCTTCCCTTCAACATTGCGCTCATCAAATCACGTCTGCACCTTGCTAATTCTCATACCACCAAATAGAACTGTTTTCGGATCCATGAATAGTGTCGTGTACGAACTGTACACGACAGTACTGAGAAGATTGGCGTCATGATAACATTTGATTTTAACTGGAACGAACGTTAAATTATTAGACTTGCGATACCAAATTTTTAGCCTACGCTTCCCCGATGAGCCCAGTGCTAGAATAAGCGAAAATAACCTGGTTTCCGGATACAAAGAATAATGTAAGTATTATTAAAAGTGTTCAGTTAAAGTCTGATCTATTTGCTGAGACCGCAAAACTTGGTTGGTTTACATTTTTGTACCTTCTCTTAAATGACTCCTATAGAATTGACAAAACAAAGTATGTAACTGGTTTAGAATTAAGAATCACTAAAAACAAGCACAGCAATACACTCGTTGAGTATTCCATTAATAATGACAGTTTCAGATACTCTCTTTTTCTTCAGATATAATAGACTGGAACAAACTAGTTGCATGGTGATTGAAGACGACCCTGAGACAGGGGAAACAAGAAGGACAAACACGACGAAGTTTGCAAACCCAGCTGCGGATTTATTTTTCTGACTCGTTCCTTTTATAGAACGCCCCCCCCCCCCCATCACTAGAACTTCCTACCGTCAACACCCCCCCCCCGATACACTCAACGTGTGTCATGGGGTTCAGGGGTTTCTCAAGGATTCTAATCAATGGGGGGTGTCCCAATGGCTCAGGGGGGGGGGGGCGATGCGAAGGCGAGGCAAGATAAAATATAAAACTGTTTCTTTTTTAGTCCACTAGCTAAATTACAGACGTCTATTAACCAAATGCTCATACCCGTAATGTATGTTTCCCTTTCTCTATATATACACCTGAGAGGTGGTGTTTTCTACTTAATCTAAAAAACAGATTTTTTTTTTAGATTTAAGGGGTTGTGTCCAGGAAAACTAGGGGGTGTACACTCCCCAAGGGGAGGTCTGGGGAAATCCCTGATGGGGTTGACGGTAGGAAGTTCTAGTGATGGTAGGTGTCGTTCTATAAAAGGAACGAGTCAGACAAATAAATCCGCAGCTGAGTTTCGAGACTTCGTCGTGTTTTACCTGGTTTCCCCCGTCTCAGGGTTGTCTCAAATCATGAACGTAAACCAGCTCGCCTACGCCTTATCACTCATTTCAGCAGTTACATAGATCTTTTAGTCATACAAGTGTTGACTCGCTCAATGGTGCCATTAAAAACCAACTTCTTTTTGTCAATCTATAAGTCTATAGGTTATTTATTTTCAAGAAAGAGGCGAGACTTTCGTTTTTGTTTCCTCTTGGTTACCTCAAATTGTATATTTGTGTTTCTCTTGTACCCTCAATGCCTGCTATAATCCCTACAGAGATTGGCAGTATTCGAAGATAAATAAAATAAATAAATATGTACAAAGTGCCCGTCGACCCCAGTGAACCAGGTACTAAATCCAAAACAATAAATTTTTACTTAAATTTGAATGCAATGATATAGTACGAACATTTATTGTGCCAAAAAATGCAACACAATTGTTTATCTGAACGCTGACTTTAAAGTGTGTAGGTTTTTCCCAAATGACAGAAACGGCGCGTGAATGTGCCGAAGTTTGTTTTTCTCACTATCGAGAAGAAAATGAACGCAGTGTAATACAATATAGTGGCATCGTTTCAGGGATGGCGACGCTTCCCGTTTTTTGCGGGTAAAAAGTTTGGAAAAGGGGGGCGGGGGGGGGGGGGAGCCGTGAGCATGCAAAGCAGCCCCGTGTAAAATATTTCCGTTATTAATCAACACCTTTTCATTATCTCAAAAAGCAGAGCGTGAATTAAAGGGATCATGAAACGATTTAGAAATCAAATTTTATCCACCGTACATAGTAAAAGATGTGAAAAGAAGACCAAAACACAAAAATAGAGAGGGAAAATATTTTCGCTATAGAACTTTAAGAGATACGCGGACACTTTTATACCTTCTTTTTCTTCGAAAGCTCGCTGTCTTTTCACTGCTTTCCATCCGCGGTGCCAATGCACGTCAGCCAAATCCACGTCGCTTATTGTATAAGAGCCTACGTCACCAGCACTACTATCAAAAACAATTATAGCCGGCAAATGTTTCTTCAAAGTTTTGTTAAAGAATATTCTGACCCACATTTTGTTGAATAACTAGCGATGTGACGGAAATTGCCGAATTTTTAATGGTCGGAGCTATGCGCCATCTAGCGTGTCGTAAACAAAGCAACAAAAAGATAAGACTGCGCCTGCGTTGTTCTTGCTCTCTGCTGAGAAACATGGCGTCGGTGGTGATCGTTGACGTGGTCGGCGTGGTGGAAGCTCGTCCTTCCGCGTAGAGCGCTATCCTTGACTGAATCCTCGTCGTGTATCGCGATGGTAACCCAGCACGTCCTAGAAGGGAAGATCCATCTACTCGTGCAGCGATGTTGTGGCGGCACCCTCAAGACAGCAGAAACGCTCGTGCCGTCGTCTTTGTTTACTTCGACTAATACGTGGTGCTTTCTTAGCATTTGTGTCCTCGAACATCACCCGGATTTCTTATTTTGCGCATTCCTTGCGTGTGCTCAGATTCAAGGTATTACTGGTGCGTACTGTATTTAAAGGCGATGTATGAAAGATGCGAATTTTGACGCGTTTTCATCATCCGGCAAAAGTGATTAGTGTTAGCATTCATGAACGATCGCAGCGTTTATGTGATCACAAAATTATATTTCTACTTTGCTATATCTCTGCTAAGATTACATCGTCTTTTGCACTCGTAGAAAAGGCGTATGGTGAGATTTGTACTATCAGTAAAGTCGTGTATTAAACTCGTGATCGTCGAAGACGGCGCACTGCAACTTCTACAGCGAAGCTGTCTATGGCTAGGTTCTGGCGAATCGTCTCCGGTGAGGGACCAAGCGTACACCAACAAATTTCAAACGCAACGATGTATGCCCCACTTTATTCTCCTCTCCACCGCCGCCCCTCTTTCCCGAGTCGTGTATGCTCCTCGCCACGCGCAGCGTCTCCTCTGTCCCCGTCCTCCCTGACATTGCGCAATGCTGCGCGCTCTTCGGCGGCCACCTGTGCGGCGCACTAGAGCCTGAGCCATCATTGGCGTAGCCACGCTATAATAAAACGTCTCACCCCCCTGACATCGCGCAATGCCGCGCGCTCTTAGCGACTACCTGTGCGGCGCACTAGAGCCTTCGCCGTGATTGGCGTAGCCGCGCTATAATAAAACGTCATTGTCTCTACCCACCAATCGTGTATCCTTTGTTTGTGACGTAGAGATCGCGCCACTGTCCTTATCAGTTGGACTTCAGGCTTCACATGGGTCGCACCCGTGTTGTACGTTCGGAAGAGGAGCAGCGGGAGTACGAGGAGCGACGGCGCGCCCAGAAGCGAGCATGGGCACGCCACCAACGTGAACCCGCCGTTGCCGCTGCTCCCAGCCCAACAATAACTTCGAGTGCCGACCGAGCTTACCCCTACGAAGACCTCGCCCGCGTCGAGCGCCGACGCGAGTAACAACCTCAATTGAACCAGCGCCGTCGAGTCAATGCCACCGACGATGATCGAGCAAGAGAAGCCAAACGCAAGCGCGACGGATATCACCGCGGCGCCAAACGATAACATAGCAAATCCCATATAGAGCTAAACCCCAACATAGCGAATCCCACCAAAGCGCCAGCTTCGCTGGACTTCCTCTTCACAGGGTGGAAGGGCTCTCAATTTTGTTTCATTTATTTTTCATCCACTCTGCCCTCCGATCATATCTCGACAAACTAAAAGTTAAGAAAGCTTAAGCCCATAGATATCTCTGTGAAGTTTCTGGCATGCCAGTGAGTGACACAGCGTCTCCTTCTTTTTAGCGATACCGCGGAAACTGCTGAGGGCGGCGGAGAAGCGGTTGTCGTGTTGGCGACCTGCCGCGCTTCTTCCAGTGGTTGCAGGAATGTGTACGCGCGGCGCAGAGCGGTTGTTCCGGTCGCCCAGGTCACAACGGACTAAGTAGTAGCTAACTCGCTCGTGGCAAGTGCCCGAATTATAGTTTGTGCAGCCCGGAGCTCAAAAACAAACCGGCTGCAGTTTCACCGCTTTCCACTCGAGGAACCACGTAGACGCACATGGTGCAGGCTCATCGGTTTGAGGGACCTCAGGTCTAAGGTCATCCGTGTAGGCTCTGAGCATTCCGTACATTGGAGTCGCCACTCCTTGTCGTCCGATTCAGACGAGGATCTGGAGTCTTCATCGGAAAAGTCGCCGCACTTTCCAACGGGCTTACCGGCGTATAAGACCAGTGCCATGATGTCGCTTTAGCACAACATATCTAATTTGATTTTCGCTCAGCTGCGATGTGTCCATGGCTATCGCGGAGATGAGAGGCGCCGATTGCAGAAAATATGTCGGTGGGATCGGCGCCGTCAGCGCACTAAAACTCTGTGCTAAAACCTACCGGCACACCACAAGCCCACAGCTAACGCTCCCATTTTCCTACTGCCGAAAGAACTTCCGGTTCCGGTGACAGAGCAGATAACGACCGTCAAAATTACACCTCGACTTGTTTTGCGGTGAGTTGGAGAGGGCGAAAAACTCGATATTTCAATAATTGTTCATGTAGAAACCGAAACAAAAACGGATGCCTGTTCGGCGTTCAGTGAACATTGAAGGTTTAATGTAAAAGTTATTTGGCAAAGGTAAAAAAGTAATTTCATGGTCCCTTTAAACCGACATGACAGTGAAAATGAGAACTAATATTTTGCCTCAAGGACGAGGGCAATCAAAACAGGTTAGAAAGAGGATGATAAGAACTGTCAAGAAAGGCAATGGAAACATATTTATGATCGAACTGATTAGTATTAGGTATGCTTACGCAATAATATATTTTTTATTACTTTCCGCCTCTTGGCTGTCTTCCACACCAATAGTTATAGCATAAAAATGCATTGGAGTAAATTTAATAGTTTTTTAACCGATATCCTAATAAAATCGATATAAATTTGTATCATCTAAAACAAATATTAAACCTGGTGAAGACATCGTGTTTAACCTTGATAATTTCGAATTGTTTTTTGCATAATACAGTTGAGAGGAGGTGAGGACGTGTCATGATCATGGTAAATAAACACAATTGAAGGCGACAAACAGTAATCAGAAAAGAGTTTGTCTAACAGAGTGCCTTCACATTGACATTGATTGTAATGTTGAACTAACTACCATTCTAGGTCTCTACATAGCCACTCAGGGTAGCGTTGGTGAATTTAATCTGAAGATATCTAAAACTAGTAGATAGAAAGGAAAGATTTGATAGTTGTAGGCATCATCAGTCAAAATTCATCAGCATAGACTTCATGTGGAGCGGACGTGTTTTCGAGCTCTGGTCGACTAGCAAAGCTAGAGTACTTTTTGTTATCTTCATTTTTGTTTGTGTTTAAAGCATGCATGGTGTAATAGCGATAGATTTAAATAGCGGCAGCGTTAGAAATTTAGGTTAGCGTAGGCGACCAGGTGGGCCATGGGAGGGTAGAGAAGGGTCGGTCTTTGTACAGTTTTTTGGCGGGCTTTCTTGTGACAGATACCCGGGTTTTCGAGTAGCTATAGGTGATGAGACGAAACGGCAGGGCGGTAAAGGGGGACTTCAAGGAGGTTATAAATACTAGGAGGGGGTACGTTGCAATATTTGTGAAGCATAGTCACAAAACGTTTAAACGACGGTGTGGCCAACATGACCGTAGATCTCTCTGGCAATTGGAGTGCATGACATGTCACGTGCGAGGTGGATGGTTGATTGAAGAAAGTGTCCTTGCAGGGTTGCGCGCCCTCCGTTCGGTAGGTTTTATCGGATGGAAGGCTACACCGAAGCAAGCAAGCAAGCAAGCGGTTGAGGCGGATAACGAGCAGACGACACACCGCTGCTGATACACAGGACGATCAGGGCAATTGCTGCAATCGCAACGCGAGAAAACGAAAGCCTGGCGTCGCCGGGACGCTAATTACCTCTGGCTACGGGATGGGCGTTTGCAGCGTGGTCGGCAGCAGCAACCGGACTGTCCTTCTTCAGCGGGGGTTACCTTGTACCGGTAAGCCCTTGGCGTATTATACACAGATTGTTTTACTACAACAGGGATCGATCAGCAATTCTCTTAGATTTCCGACGGTCGCCGAACTGCGGAAACAATGGATTTCGGCCGTTGGTCGAGGCGGTGGCTGGACCCCAACGAAGTGGAGCGTGGTGCGCCCCGTGCACTTGCAATAGTCAATAAAACATCTCTTAACCTCGAGTCAAGTTGAGCTGGTTCAATTTGTCATGGCCGCAATAAAACGTCCCAGTTGACGACCTGCATAGCGGCCGGAACGAAAATAAGAAGCCAAACGTATTGTAGTGAGATATAACATGAGAGCGATGAGAGCGCAGCTATCATTTGTCGGCGAACGTGGAAATTCATCGCCGTTAAAATGCGTAAGTATTGGTCCAACTTGTGTATATATAATTTATGTTTGCTTTGGCTACTGTAGTGATTAGTGGCCCGAAGATAAAAAAGAATACTCCCCGCAGATGCACGGCACATTACCCAAGACACGCAAACAGGCAATCGTTACAACGCTGACGTTCCACGTTGGACACTATCGTTTTCAAAATGGTAACGGTCTGTAGAAAACAGAATGCGTTTACTTTATTGTTGAGGGTACATAACGAAGCGCAGCAGCCGTAGAATCGGTCGCCTGGGCGCGGGCCACAGTTTCTAGTCGTGATGACTGATACATAAAACCCACCAGCACTGCGCTCCTTGCTACCCGCAACCATCACCAACGCGACGGTCTCGTGCTGTGGTCACGTTGGCCCGATAAGTGAGGAGGGTAAGGAGGAAAATGAGAAAAAGGCGGGGCGACAAGGGAGCATGGCTTGTGGAGGCTACACGGCTGACGTCATGCTTCATCTTACCCTTTTAATCTCTTTGTGGGACTTGAACATGGTAGAATGCGGAGAGTGCAAGCGGTAGTGCGATTTGGAAGAAACAGAGTTGAAGATCGTAGCAGATGCAGCGAAAAGTGGACCTCGCTTGCAAAATTTGTGATAACATAGTGGAAGGCCTTAGAAGGCTTGATATAAAGATATTAAAGGGATCTTATGGAAGAGCGGGAGAAGCGGGTCCTGCTCAAGACGCAGGCCGGGGAGTTGACGCAGAAGGGGGAGCCTGTAGTGAGGTGGCAAGAGCTTACTAAGGACTGTGAAGGCAAGCTAGAGCACATGGAGGCTGAGCTTAACGAGGAATGGGAGAAACGGGCTGAACTTGAGAAGCAGGTGGAGGAGCTCAGCAAGGGGGAAGCGTGGAAAGCAGGGATAGAAGAGAGGAAAAGGGGAGTGTGATAATAAAGTTGAACGTCTCATCGGTGTAGTAAAGAAAGAGAAGGGGAAGGCAGCGAGGACGGACAAACAATGATGGCAGAATTGCAGGTGATTCTGAGAGTAAAGGTCGGGAAGAGGGTCGACCAAGAAGCACATCGGGTAGAGATGAAGGGGGAGTCGACAGCAAGGGTAGAGCCAGAGGTGCAAAGGAGTAGACAGCAGGGAGTGAGCAGTGCTAACATAATGGAGGTTTAGACCGTTCGATACTTTAGACCTATGTTACGAATAAAGAAAACAAAAATTGAACTCAAGATGGCCAAGAAAAAACACACAAAACACGCTTTTCGTGTAAGGCTCGTGAAAATATGAGGCGCTGGAAAAAAAAAGCCTTCTGCGTTAAGTTCTCAGTTCGAACTCTCTTTGTTCGCATTCCGCCCATTGAAAAGCATGCGGGATGGGCCTCAGCGCGCATCTCGCATCGCTGTGCCGCAGTGTTCTTTTGCAGCATAAAGCGTCTGCTCTCATAGCCGGAGAGCAGTGCGAAAGGAGGAACAAACAGGTGGATTGATAGAACCTAACCTAATACCGGTGGTAAATGAAAGGGGTAGCAGCGTTGTGAAAGGAAAGGGAGGGAGCCGTCTACATTTCGTAGTGGGAGTCTCCAACTTGGCAATGATCGTAGGACTACCACGCTGGGCAAAAGAGGAAAAAAGGGTGTGAGTAGAGGCCCAGCCAGGAGAGTACATGGTAGATTCTATTACGAAAGTTGAGGTGTTATTGTGGGACAACATAGAGGGGGAAAACCTAGTGTTGATCCACGCAGGATTCAACGACGTGTTGAACGGGAGGAGCCAGAACCTGGGAAAGCAGATAGAGGCTGGATTGGGTAAGCTAAGAGCGACCAGTGAGAAGGTGCGTGTGGAAGTACACACCAGTGTTGCGGAATGGGCAACCCCATTCCATTCCAATTCCATTCCGGGGAATTAGAGTTTGCGATAATTCAATTCCTTTAAACTCATAGAAATTGGGACACTGAGCTTATTCCCACTCCTGGAATGGCTGAATCGTTACATTCCATTCCTCTAACTCCTAAACGTAAAAATTGGCACTTGACAGCTACATTGTGTTGCCGGCATAAGCACCATAAAGCTAACATTTACAAACGCAAGGACAATTGCAAAAAAATGCAAAATGCCTAAAAAAGCACTGATTTTACTAAGCGGAACGCTCGTGGCACCAAGTGCTTTGATATGTCGATGCTTGTTTAAAACATCGGTCTTTCGACCACGTGGCTCGCAACAAACAGCAAAACTTAAATCCACAAATTTCGTTTTTGGCAAACTTTTTTGCATTTGTCTTCTAGGACATACGCGGCCAGCGTGTTTGTTTGATAAGACCATAAAATATCCAGTTCGTGCGTGGCGCAGAAATAAGATATATTACTGTATTCTTCAAATACATGAACAGCAATACGGCAAGTACGCTGCTGGAAGCGACTCCATGCACAGTGGCAAGAACCAGGCACGTAGCCAGGATTTTGTTTCGGGGGGGCCCGCCCATGACAAAATGTTGTGTGAGGGGGAGTGGGGAGAGGAGGTCCCAGCAAAATTGAAGATTTCGGGGGGGGGGGGGTCCCGAACCTCATGGGCCGCCCCCCTGGATACGTGCCTGGCAAGAACACATCCTCTGACAAAGTGCAAGCTCTACGGCGCAGCACGAGAGACTGCATAGACCATGTCACGAAAATGTCTTTCTGCAGGTCTAGTCAGTTCGGTCACGCGACAAGAGTGGTGACGACAATCTACTTCACCTTACGATGGGCGGCAAAAGACAGGACGTGAGCCATCGAAACCAATCCAGTGCCTTGTGAGTGTCCCGTGACCCTGAGGCGCAGCAACACGCCGTGCGTGTAGTCTCGCTCACGGTGCTGGATTGCCTGGGGTGACTCGTAGCATCTGCATCGGTCCATCACAAGGTGAAACAAAGTAGGCAGAGACTAAAGTCAAAGGAAATAAGCGGGAATCCACTGGCTTGCACGTAACCCTAACCCACTTGAATGTAAAACACATAACACAGAAAACAAGCATCGGAACAAAGACCAAGTAAAAGGCGGACTTACGCGTAAAAATGCAGTATAAAAAGGCAAGCGTCGGAGCAAAGCGCAAGAGGAGAAGAGAGAAGTGGATCTCGCTTTGTTTTAATGCCGCAGCAAACACAGATTTCGCACCTCGAAGGAGCGGGCACGAATGAACGTGGAAGCAGGCACGTATCCAGGGGGGGGGGGGCACGGGGCCCAGGCTCCCCCCCTTCCCGAAATCTTCCATTTTGCTGGGACCTCATCTGCCCCTCCCCCTCATACAGTATTTTGTCATAGCCTCCCCCCCCCCCCCCGAAACAAAATCCTGGCTACGTGCCTGCGTGGAAGGCAGCAGGGTTGGCCACCTGCTAAACAATGCTCCTCAAACTATAAGAAAACAATAACTGATCATCGTTCGACGGCGCGCGAGTCAACGAGTTATCCGAGCTCTGCGAGTTATGAGTCGTCCCCCGCTCCCAGATCTCAGTCTGTGCGCACGTGTATTCTCCATGCCTTCGTTTATTTTAGCTTGGTGCTTGGTTTCTTGTTTCGCTTGCTCTCGTGTAACGCGAGTAAAGCACGTCGCGTGCGCGAAAAGCGCCACCGCCAGCCCCCCCCCCCTTTCCCTCCCTTCTCTGCTCTTTGCTTTGACGCTTCTTTGTGTTGCATTTTTAGCGTATAAGTCTGTTAGAGCTCCAAGCGGGTTAGCTGTTACCCGCCCGCTCATTTTATTGCTGAGCAACTGGCTCGCTGACTGACTCAAATTCGCTAACCGTAAACACACACACACACACAAAAAAGAACCTTGCCCATTCAATTTTCATTTCATTCCGGGCAGAAGGCATCTAATTTATTCGCATTCCATTCCGGGGTCGCGAAAATTCGGAATGATTCCGGAATCATTCCAACTCCGGAATGGCTACTCCGCAACACTTGTATACACTATCCTATGTGTCCAGGGACAGTCTCTTGACATCGAGGGGTGGTCATTGAGGCTAACCGAGTGATTAAGGAGATGAACCAACGACTTGAGTACGGCATGAAAGAGATAAACTCGGAGGTTTATGTGGCTGTCTCCTGCCCTTTTACACGGGGTGGAATCCATTACAGCTCAGACAAAGGTAGGAGAGTGGGAGAGAGGCTGGGTCGGCATGTTGCAGCTTTTGGTGACCCACAGAGCCCGGAGAGCAGAGGTGTATATGGTACCAGTAACAGAATCGGGGAAGCCGCTGCAGGGTTGGAGTATCGCGATAGTAGTTCAGAAATACATTTCGTTTCTGTATTTCTTTATCGCAATACAATTCTTTCCCCAGTATCTGTAATCTTGTATCAAAATACAATTAGAATGTTTGTTTGTATTGCGATACAATCAGGGTGAAATGTATTTAGTTACATTTCTTCAGAAATACCCCCCCCCCCCCCACACACACACGCAAGAAAAAAAAGTCCGAACGCCTTTCTTACTTTTCTTCTGAGGGCTTTAGAATCAAGTAGGTGCTGGGGCATTGTTACTATGCTGACCAGCTATCTTCCCGATTCTCCAAACTATTTTTCTATGCGTCATCTTCTCTCTTCTGAAAAGTGTTGACTAGTCGGGGATTCAAACCAGGGCCCTAAGCTGGACGCTTGGCGAAAGCGACGGCGAGAAATCTGGCAGCCGCGGTTGGCCAACGCCACATTGACCTTGGCGCCGGCCAATCATAGCCACCGAATTTCTTGCAGACTTTTCCGCCAAGTGTCCAGATTAGGGCCCCAGGTGTAGCGTGCCAGGAGTGGAGTCGGTGCAGCTACTGCCGCAGGTCCCCAGGTAAGGATTTCATGATTCATTGTTTGCTGGCAGCCAATGTCCGCTGCTAACCTAACCGTCTCTCTTGCCTTAGCTTACACAGTGCACCCAGTCAGCAAAGCTGGGTCACGGTCCGTTGCAGCACGAGCCTGGCGGTGGTTGGTTTGAAATAGTAGGATGACCTCACTCAGTCTCGGTGAAGTTCAACAGATAACCGAATGCGTCCGCGCCCGTAAAATTGCACGGCTCAGAAAGGTACGTCGTCGGTTGACGGGAATGTGACCCGCTGCTATGGTGATCCGATACCCAGGAAGGAGGCCAGACGTAGCCTCGCTGTGCCGGCTCAGACTTCGCGCACCTGCGACTCGTCTCGAGCGCGCTGCTTCGCGGAGAACTCGCACCGGTGTAGGTATTGTTTACCGGAGAACTCGCACCTGTGGTATGGTGGTATGGTGCACACCACTGTAAGGAGGGGAGGGGGGGGGGGGTGTAAAGAGAAGTCACAGCCCCGGCACAAAACGTGTCCTGTCTCTCTTGGCCCGCCGTCCCTCCGTCATTGCACGCGTTGCCTACATGCCGCCTGAACGGCACCAGTTGCAATCCATTTCGCTCAACCATTAAAGAAAAAAGTGCAGCAAAACAAAGCGACGACACGAACCACGCGATCACAAGCAGTACGATAACACGGCAATCCGAGCGGAGAGGAGCACGCCTGTTACCCGCAGCGCCCCCTGCCGTCCTTGCGCGCCGTCAACGCTGCACCGACCTCCTCCCTCCGTTTGCTTCTCGGCGTGGACGACACACTGCCCGGTTCTAGTACACTGCATACCTGTGGCCAACACAGGTATCGTGCCCTCCGCGGGGCCTCCTCCAGGTCGCCCCTCCACGAGGGCCTCTGTTTGGATGACACTAGGCGAAACTTAGGACTGCCATCGATGCGTCATAGCGTGGGCGGGTTGGCGGGAAGGAGTTTCACAACAGCGATGCCACCGTATCGTTTTTTCAGCCGTAACAGAAGATAAGTCATGTGTTCCAAAATGCTTCAGGTGGTCCATTATTCTCGAAAATTCCAAGTGCAGCGGCATGCACGATCTTCAACGAGGTCACCTACAAGGAATGTATGTACTTATTGTCCTTTCGCCACAGCAGAAGTGGGAAAAGTTTTATGTTTAAGGCAAGACCTACAGATACAAAAATACCAATTCATTCGACCTTGACCTCACATAATGATTGTTGACAGGGGCGCCCTTACTGGACAGGAGCGTGGTTACGTTTTGATAGGATTTAGGGTGACATGAAATTCATTTAGAGGTCGAAGATTTTTCGCATTGCTCGTCACACAGACAGAAAGTCAGGGAAGGGACCGCGGTCAATCCTTGATGGAGCGTTTTTTGAGCCCATTGAAGACCCCTCTTCGTCCGGAACCACTACCTTTGAGGCGAAACGCCAAGCCTGTAGGAAAGTAATTTCGGGATCAGAAACTTCCACTTCAAACTTCAAGCTTCATCTCATTTGGTTTCACAAACAAATTTTAAAAGTGTTTTGCAGTATCAGTATTTGTATTTCTGCCCTCCCCAAAAATGTGTTCCTGCACATTTATTTCCAAACACTTTTTGCCTCTTTTTAAAATGTATTTCCGATACGTATCGCGACACATATTTAGAGATGCGTTATAGTTTCAGTACTTTAGCCACTATTTTCATGTATCCCAGTATATGTATTTCCAAATAAATTTTTCAGGATTTATGCCCAACCCTGCCCCTGGGTGTGAGTACTACAAGAGCAGCAGAGAAAGCTGGAGGAAGCCCAGTAGAAATAAGAGAAAGAACCGGCTCAATATAGGTTCGTAAACATGCAGGGAGGTAGAAACAAAATAAAGTGGGAGGAGATTGGTGAACAATTAGAGGCCGAAATTGTCACAGTGTGTGAGGTGGCTGACACACACCTTAAAGATGAGGAAGAACCACCGTACATACCAGGCTATTCCAGGATGGGATGCAACCGGAGGGGAGGTGAACGCAAAGGCGGCTGTCTAGGAATTTTAGTTAAAGGGCAAGACTGGGAAAGAGAGCAGGAAGGCTGAAGAGAACACTTATGGCTTAAAGGCAGAGTAGAAGGTCAGAACACTCTTCTGATGTCTGCTTACCTCAAAAGAGAAAATGACTCAAGGGAGGAAAATACAGGACACTTTACATGTATATCGAGGGTCATCAAAGAAATTGGCATTAATCATGAAATAATTATCATAGAAGACATGAATGCCCACTTAGTGTTTAACGGGTTCACAGATACAACCGGAAAGTTTCAAGATTTTGTGATGCCCTTGACATTGTGTTAGTTAATGCGCAAGTAAAATGCGACTGGAAAATAGCGTGGGAGTGAAACAACTCACAGTCAACAATAGACTATTGCCTCTTGTTCCACAACATGTATGACAGGTTAGGATGCATGGAAATAGATGAGGAAGGTACAGAAAGCTTTGGGAGTGACCACAAGATAATTGCAATTAAATTAGCTCATTCGAACCAGAACAACAAGCTCAATAACGAACGCGTAAGCCGAAACTAAGTGAAGCTCAAATACAAAAAATTATCCAAAAGTATTGAGAACATGGTATCGAAACAACCAGAAATAAAATGGACGTATGAGGATCTAATAGGAATCTTTAAAAAGAGAATTAGAAAAGCATCGTATTGCACAAAGTAAAGCAACAACGAAGACTCAAACCGAAAATCTGGTTGGATATGGAAATCAAAGGAGCTATATTGCGGCACGAAGAGGCATCTAGGGAGCATAGGTGGGCAAAGAAAAGGGGAGCCTTGCCAGCTGAGGTAGCATCGAAATGGGAGAACTTCCGAGAGCGGAAAAGGGAGGCATCACCTCTAATACAGGCCGAAATTGGGAGTGCAGGAGTGCAGCCGGTGATGGAAATAAATAAAAAAAAAGGAATGGGGCAAAGAGGTTTTGAGGGCACATTAAATCGCAGGGGAGAACGACAGAGGGTATTTAACACTTACTGACCACACCGGAGGGGAGGAGAGTAAAGGTGGAAGAGGCACGGGAATATATGAGGCATACAATGGAAGAGTCTTTCTTCCAGCTTAAGCTTAAGCAGAAGGGGACAGTGGATAGAACTGACAGCAGCAGTGTAGAGGAGCAGAATTGTGTAACAATAAAGACGACCACAAGAGTTACGGTACAAGACAAAAAGTAAGGTTCCAGCAGGTACAGCGACAGGCCCAGACGACATACCGATGGATAGACATAGTGACCCCGGAGCGAGGGGACAAAAAAGGAGGAACAGACGTGAAACTTAGACTTCCGTGTCTGTACGTCCTTCTTTTGTCCCCTCGATCTAGGGTTACTATGTCTATCCTTAACCAGCTCGCCTGTCTACTTGCTTTAACTTCAAATACCCATGAAACTCATAGAGACACTGGGAAAAACAAGATACTGAAGTTACGGCGTGTGATTAATAAAATAATTATGGGAGGAGAGGTATTCATTGGTTGGAAGCTAAGTAAAATGAGTCTGATATATAAAGGCAGAGGAAACAAAGACAACGTTGTCAAATCGCCCAAGAACGGTAACTTCAGTTCCATACAGATTAGCTATTCAGATAGCAAAAGGAAGAATGAAGGAATGGGCAGAAGATATGCAAATACTAGGTGAGCTCCCAAATAGATATCGAAAAGACAGACAACTGGAAGATAACTTATTCGTCCCCATGCAATGTATAGGAAGAGCAACGAAGACCCAAAAGCCTTTATGGTTAGCTTATTTGAACATAAAGGGAGCGTACGATCATGTGAGCCAGTAAAGCCTTTGGGGTCAGCTGAAGGAGTATAATTTAGATGCATGTCTTGTCAGGTTTCTTCAGCAGGGGTAAACAGACAATCAGTTGATTATAACATGGGAAGCATAAACTTTACAACTTGCAGCGTTGAAGAGAGATTTCAGGCAGGGCTGTCTGCAGTCACCTCTACTCTTTTTGTTTATTTATTAATTTCATATACCCTCAGGGCCAAAGGCATTAAATTGGGAAGTGGGTACAATGTATTTAGTATAGGTAAAAGAATGCGGTGATTATTAGTACAGTAAATTGACTCTTAGTTATACAATATTAATGGCGTTCTTGAACTGCTGGTGATCGCCGTTTGTTGCTGTCGGGGCGGGAAGGCCGTTCCATTCCACTGATGTGCGGGGAAAGAATGACTGAAAAAAAGCATTAGATCTACACGATGGGATCCCGACTTTATCAGCCTAATCTAATCGATATCAGATGTATTGGGGGGGGGGGGCAAATATGTTTGGCGTGCTAGGAAGGATGAATAAAAAGTTTGTGAAAGAGGCATAGTCGAGAGGTTTTAAGGCGAGATGTTACGGATGACAGATCGAATTTAGGTTTTAATGTACTGATGCTTGCAGTTATATCTAGACAATACGAAACGAAAATAATTAGTTTGAACCATTTTCTGTGAGTGTATCAAGATTGCATGACTCGGATCCCAAATTGAAACGGCATATTCGAGTTTAGAGCTAATTAGGACCTTGTATAGCAGTAGCTTTAGGGATGAAGGTGCTTCTGCAAAGTTACGTCGAAGATACCCCAACATGCGTTTAGCGTTATTAATAACGTATGAACGCTCCAAGTAAGGTTAGATGAAATGTTAACACCAAAGTATTGATAAGAAAATACGGCATCTAAAGGCACATTATTAAAAGAGTAAACGGGTAAGTTATTATTTCTTCTAAAGACACGCATAAGTTTACATTTGCTGATGTTTAGTGCCATGCACCATGTTTTGCTCCATAACAAAGATGATGTTAAAATCAGTTTAAAGAGTGGTTATATTGTTATCACATAAAATTTCCCGGAAAACTACACAGTCATCAACAAACAAATGAATATGGGAAGAAACACAAGATAGGTCATTAATGCCGATAAGAAAAAGGAGAGGTCCAAGCACAAAGCTTTGAGGTACACCAGAGTGGACCCCACCTGGGGGAGATGTGAAACTGTTAGCTGAAACGAACTGAGAATGGTTAAGAAGAAAATATTCAAGCCATATCAGAAGTTTTGGATATAAATCAAGTTGAATTAATTTAAGAAGTAAAAGCTTATGATACACCTTATCAAATGCTTTCGAGAAGTCTAGAAAGATGCAGTCGGCAGGTGATAATCGGTCAAGAATGGCGTTTTGTATATGAATGAAAAATACCAATATAGTTTCGCGCGAATACGTTTTACGGAAGCCGTGTTGTGGAGGTGTGAAGAACGAATTTGATTCAAGAAAGCTGGTGAAATTAGAAAACCGAATGTGCTCTAAATTTTACTTGGAATGCTTGTGAGTGAACTTGGTCGACAATTAAGTGAAGAATTCTTGTTACCTGATTTGTGGAGTGGAACCATCTTCCCCACCTTCCACTCAGCTGGGAGAAAACCACCATCAAGTGACTAATGGAAAACATTTGATTGAATAATACAGGAATAAACACTGGTACTTTTTAAAATTTGTGGGTCAATTAAATTGCAACCAGGGGCAGAAGATTGTTTAAGTGATTTAATTGGGCTTTCAACACCACTGTGATTAATAATAACAGGAAACATTGCAAGGTAATCACAATTCGCTGCACATTGGGGAGGTGACCTCAAAAGCCCGCCGGATGCTCGGATTTGTGCGTCGAGTCACCCGAGGAGCTGGCCCCAGTGCATTGCGGGACCTGTACACTGCTCTAGTGCTCCCACAACTCGAGTACTGTGCCTCAGTTTGGGACCCTTACCAGAATTCACTGAAAGCGTCCCTCGAGATGTGCAGCGGCGTGCCGCCTACACAGTCTTGCGGTGCCAGGCTTCCCTGGACTGCCACATTACCGTGACCTGTCCACGCAAGAACTTCTGAGGATGGTGGGGTGGAACCCCTAGCACTTCGCCGGCAGGTTGCGTCACTCCGGCTCCTTGCTGACAGCCTCCTCCCAAGAGATCAGGAGCTCCCGCTGGTTAAAAGCTTGCGCTTTACTAGATCTGGTGGGCTACAGCCACTGTTCGGTCGCACTGTGCGTCACCAGAACTCTGTCTTGGTGAAGTGTGTAACCCTCTGGCGCTCGCTGCCAAAGACGCTGACCGACTGTCCACCCCAGGAGAAGGAGGACCTTAAAGCCTGGTGCAAGGAGGCATCGGACTTCCTTCGGCAGTGATCTTCCATGGAAAAAAAAAACAACCTTGCATGCTTCATTGTCATATTTATTTATTTATTTGTTTCTTTTTCACAATATGTAGTAGTGCGGCACCACAGGCCTCAGGTATGGGCCAATGGCCTTTCTGTGGTGCCGCAACCCTCCAGGGTTGAATAAAGATATTATTATTATTATTATTATTATTATTATTATTATTATTATTATTATTATCATCAAATTTATATTAGGTAATGGGACGTGTGAAGTTATAGAAAAATTGCGTGAAAATATTTCATTAAGAATGATGGCAAATTGAATAGATTGAATTACATTACCAGCACTGTTGACGAGTTTGATATCGTTTTCTCTTTTGGGTTAATAACACGCCAAAATTTTTTATGTCAGTTGTTGGCATGACTGTCAAAGTATTTTGCAGATATTCTTCTTTAGCTTCTCTTATCGCTGTAATGTATTCCTCGGAAGCAAGCTGATAAACAGCCCAGCGCGTATGGTTCGAAGAAAGTTTAGGTGACTTCTACAGTCGCTTTTTGTTTTGTTACATAGGCTTTTTATGCGAATGTTAAACCACGGTGCGTTACTGCTAGAGGTGATAGTGCGACTAGGAATGTACTTATTTGTTAGAGCATTAACCTTGGCTACAAACATGTCCCTTTTTTGTTAGATAGGCGTTTTATGCGAACGTTAAACCACGGTGCGTTACTGCTAGAGATGCTAGTGCGAGGAGAAATGCCCCTTATTAGTTTTAGCATTAACCTTGGCTGCAAACATGGTGTGTCCTGGTGAAATGGAGAAGAAATTAGAGCAGAGCAACTTAGGTTTGATATGAGTTATAGGGAAGGAGAGAGAAATGTCATACACATAATACCATGACTGATGTGTGCGGACTACAAAGTACTTATGGCAGATAACCAGAATACATTACAGTATCTAGCTGGCATATGTGGAGAGGAAGGCGACACATCAGGCATGCATTTTAGTACTCACAAGTCTGAAGTAGTGGTGTTTAACAACGAAAGAGTGAACCCCTGAGGATACAATACATTGTAATAGACCATGTAGGAAAACACAAACATCTGAGAGTCTGGCTCAGTGACGGAAGTAAATATCAAAAGGAACATGAGGGAAAATATATTTAAAAAATAGAACATATATTTTCTATTATACAGCTGAAAACACCATGAAACTATAATAGATATAAAGTGTTCAGAAATCCATTAAAAGGAGTGATGGTACCAGGACTGCGCACTAACAGTGACGTTGAATCAGGATTAGAAAGCAGAGGTGCAATCAGTATTCGAAGTTCGACAAAAAAGCTTAGGCAGATTGGCACTGGGAGCACATGGAAAGACACCAAATGAGAAAGTACAGAGGGCCATGGGTTGGTCGTCTTTTGAGAGCTTGGAGGGAATCAGTAAGTTGAAATTGGAACAAAGCCTAACCGAAACGGATGGTTCGCGGGGGCACGAAAGGTATTTAAGTATTTATACATAAAAAGTTTACACACAAAATGAACAAACCGAACCGGAAGACGTGCATTTCAATACCTACACACTAGTGATGGGGCTGCGTAGCCTACTTCATTGGAAAAGGTAGGGAGAGAGGCAGATAGCAAGCTATGGGAGGTAAGAATGAAGGAAAAATTAGCTCCAAGAATGTAAAGGTCGTAAAAAACAGAACATAAGAAAGGAAAATGCGTTTGAACATTTACTATGGCGTTCTTTACTATTTGAATCGAGAATGGTAGCTTTTTAGGACGAGGACGTATAGGGCAGTATTTTAGGAGACAGACACATTATGTACCGCCTGCTATAATGACAGCGAGACGCCAAGGCACTAGGTTTTAAAGTGCACGGGGCTTGGCCCTGCCGTCCCTGAAGAGGTAACGGATTTCGCCGAGCCCTGCGTTTTGCTTGCGGCGATGGAAGGATGAAAGAGAAAATGATTACAGCCACTAAGAGGCACAACTAAGAAAGGGTAAAAGCACAAACAAGGTGGTGAAGAACTTCCATCGTAAACCGGCGACACAAAAAAAAATAACGGACAAAACAACAAATCTCAAACATAGCTTCTAGTTTATTTGAACACAACCGCTCTTATATATACTTCACGACCCTCATCTCCAAAGCCGAAACACCTCCTCTCCACTCGGTCACCGACATTTCAGACTGAACCAATGACACGTGCTACCTCCCTTTCTTTCGCACCAACCAAAAACTGACCCCGACGACCTCAATTCAAGATAACTGGCATCTCAAACACAAACCCTGCTAACGTTGAAAACCCCTCCCCCAAACAGAAAAAAAGAAGAAAAAAAAAAGAATGGCACATGCTACCTTTCTTTCTTTCACACCAAACCGAAAACTGACCCCGACGACCTCCATTCAGAGACGACCGGCCACACCCGATAACATGCATCCCAAACGCAAACCCTGGTAACGTTCTAACCCCCCCCCCCCCACACACACAACTCACAATAAAACAACAACAAAAAAGCAAAGAGGTGATTAGAAGATTGGTGGAAATTGCCCAGGAAAAATCGAATATTGCGCAACTAGCTAGCACAGCTGGTGACAGAGGACAGAGGAAAGAAAATCGGGACTCCCTCCTGCGTGGCTCCGGCCCAAAGTCTCTATCCTGTCTCCCAGTGGGTCCGGTGCAGGGATAATGCGGACAATGTTTCACTAGAGGAAAATTGGAAATGTTCTCGCCGTGGGGAGAGGTAAGGGGGGGGGTGATGTTTTTAGTATTTTTTCCAGACCCCCAAACTCATTTTGGTGATATCCCACACTGTCTGGTGATAGTTAGGGGGTTAAATTGGCTTAGAAGGGCGGGATGAATCATGTTGGTCTTTTTAGACTTAGGCTAGGTGGCGCAAGCTACCGCCCGTTACAAAGAGTATTGCCATAAAAATTCATCTATCCATTCATCCATCCTTCACAAGAAAATAAAAATCTTGATAACATATGGCCCAATATTTCCTAAAGTCTATCGTATATTAGTTTACACGAGAAGTTTCTGAAGAGAAACTAACGCAATCGTGTATAAATCATATCTACTCACAAAGTACGGGAGGGAATTCTGAGGAACAGGTTTTTACTACAAAAGTAGAAGACCATTTATTTGTGTGATTAACATTTGGGAACTTCTCTTAAACGAATCACGAGAAAAATATAAATTACTCGGTAATTAATACAAATACACTAGAGAAATATATATAAAAAATGTAGACTAGAAGGATTTTGCAAATGAACAAAACCCAGAAAAACTGTACGAGATCATCATTAGTAAAGCATATTTAAAGAAACCGAATCAAATATGTAATATAAAAATACGCAAGAAACAAATGAGATGGATAACTAAGAAACTTGATGATTTAATATAAGAACACAAAAGCTTGGCAACTACTGAAGTTTTTTCCGAACAACAAAAGCATAAAAAAATCATGAGTGAATCAGGAACAACGCGACAACTTTAACCAGGAGCCCAAAAAGAAATCACTATGAGGCAATATTTTCAGAAAAACAAAAGATTCTGAGGAGTGCTGGGATCCACTATAGGATCCACTAGGTCTGAAAAAGAAAAACGTAATTGAAGGCACAGTAGTAACGAATTTCGAATTAAATTAGAATTTCGAAGCACTGGCAAATGGATTTAATAGATAACTTGTACAATTAAATTAAACACTTTGCAATAGGTCAGCAAAAATACAGAGTAATAAAACAAGAAGCTTTGACTTCATATTCTTGTCCATGATATGAGCTTAAACGATTTGACTAAAATTGTTGGTCATCTCAAGAATAAATGCAACAGGGCGGTATCAAATAAGAGCTATAAAAATAAATGTAACACGCAAACAATAATATCAGTATTGCTGCGGATACACAAGGGTATATTGACTGCTCTTATCATTTCTGAAATGATAAAACGACACTTGTTAGATCAATATTCCGAAAAGGCGAGAAGAGCAAGCGTCTTAATTACGAGCTAGTATGCTTACTCACGCTAATAAACTATTTTGAAAATGTACTTCAACATGCACCCCGAACATTTCTTACAAAAATAAATATATTGACTACCACACAATATATATTCAAAGAACATGTATGAACCTGTGATCTTTTAAAACAACTTTTATGAATATATTAACAAAAGCTTAAACAAAAAATATGTTCTAGCTTTATTTATAAACTTTACAACAGCTTTTGAAACAATAAATTATAGCATATTTCTAGATAAGCTCTACCGTATTGAACTGTGTTTGAAGGCATATGACTTGTTTCAAAATTATTTAAGAGACAGAAATCAAGTATTGCGATTAGGCTCTCAATACAGCGAAGAAATATAGGTTAAACAAGGAGCACCTCAAGGTGCAATACTCGGCCCAGTGCTCTTTAATTTATACGTAAATAAAGTGACCCAGGAAATTCAGAATTTTTTTAAATTCGATGATGACATGGTAATTGTATATGCGCACAACAATGACGAGGTGGCCGTAACGCCCGTTGAAGGAAACATTTACCACCTTTACATTGGTACCGAAATAGCCTACCAATTTTAAACATTCCTAAAACGCAAATACCATGCTTGAGACCAAACAAAAATTAACTACCAGTAAGAATGGACGAACAAGATAGCAACAACTGCTAATGTACAACATAACACAGTAACGAAAAAAATACATAAAATTGACGACACAGACGACAAGTTACTGTGCCATCTGTTACCATGACATTTTCAATCAGCGCACTCGACTCACCAAGTACAACAGTAGAGCTTGTAGATACCTAGAAATGAAAATTAACCCGCCTTGAATTGTATATTCATATCGGGCAAGGTTTGTATTATATAAAGATAGTAATGAAACATGTCTATAAACACACGATATCTTATGCCATGTTCAGTATTTAGAATGATCTATGGCTCACTAGTAAATTCAACGTTACAATATGATATTACACTTTATGAACAGTTGGCCCAGTATCTACCGCAAAAATCAAAATATATTCAGAGAACGATCATAAGAAATAATGGTTACAATAGTGGACATAAAGAACGGACTATTACAGATTGAACGCTCTAAGAACTCGAATGCTCATGTTTAGAAGTCGAACATGTGACATAATCATGAATATTTATTTTTTTCAAAAACAAACATAAAAATGCTATTGTCGAGGAAAGAGTATTACGACCAAATGGAACGTACTTTTAATCATTTCTAAACACAAGATACCAAAAGGCGACAAAATAATACGTTTCAAAGGTATTCGAGGAGTTATCCGAAAAGATCATTAAGAGTAAATTTCCTGAAGTCCTCAAATTGTCGAAAAAAGATGGACGCTACAATAATAAGGGGAAAAAAAAAAATATACTAAGGAAAAGCAAACTTAAGGAAACACTTACTACATTCGTATTTCGCTTTCATGTATCAAAAAGAGAGTGTGAAGATACAAACCGAAATGGTTCAACCAAACCTCTAGTATATGCGCAGGCACAGGTTACACTCTTTTTCATGCTTTGGTCGCTGCGAATATAAAATATTACTACAATAGTGTGTTTTTGTTTTGTCTATTTTGTTCAATGCCTAAGATGTGTTCCCGTTATATTACTTTTTTCCCTGTACCATCACTGCCGTATCCAACGCTCAAGCCTTTTTGCCGTTTGTTGGAATTAAGGTGTAAAACGTAAAATAAATATTATAATATGTAATAGACTGTATTCTTGTTCGTATCCCAACTAAGTAGTCGTTCTTGACTACCTAAAAAAAAATTAGTCAAGACCGAAAAAAAAGAGAGAACATCTCTATATACTAACATTATGATATTTTTGCAGTCAGGGATACATTGACAACTTGCTCGTTTAGGCAAGCTGTACTTTAACAGAATTTGTGTTAGAAAATCAAGGACGTTAACTTAAATAAAGACGATTTGAGAAGTCATCCCAACCGTAGCACCCCTTCTCTTTGGAACTCTAAGGAACCTGAAGCGTCCAGTTTCCTGCAAAGCTCTTGGGCAATCACTGAAATCTACGTAAGGAGTTCGGCGAATTACGCGGCTGATAAAATGAATAGAGCTAATAAGAAACATCAGTGCCACAGCGAAGAATGTTTTTAAAAGCGATCGCATTTAATATTTTTAGGCAAAGTGACGCGAGCTACCACCCGATGCAAAGGGTACAGCCAACGCCATTCACGTGTTCATTTATTCTAAGATAGAAGGCATACGGTTGCTTGAATTATTGAAATTAGTTTCACAATGCTTCAAAAAAAAAAAAACGTTTTCGCAACGCTTCGCAAGAGAACAGTGTTCGGCTAGGTACAGAAAAAGAAGTTGCCCTCGTTCTGCTATAACAAAGGGCTCAGAGAGAGAACGAGGTGCGTTTAAATTAAATCAGCGGAATACGAACCTAATAGATGAAAAAAAAAAAACTTTCAGATGCTACAGCATTTCTTTAAAGAAGCACAGCCTAAACAACCCCGTTTTTAGCTCCAAACATCTTATGAACCCCGCGTTATTCGCCCATTTGCTTGCGCAGGTTGGAGCGATTGGGTGCCGCAAGAGATTTACGGCAAAGTAGAGTACAATGCGAGAGTACACTAAACTTGACAACAAATTCCGTAATTCTAAACGGCAAAAACCTCAACCCTCCCAGGTGCTTCTTTTTTTTTGTTTGTTTGTTTTAATTTGTGAGGGGAAGCTGTAAGGTCGGCACGAAGAAAACCCATTGCAAACCTGAGGGTCGACGTTGGAGAAGGATGGCGAGGGTATGTTGACGGTATTCACCTGCGAGGTCGGCCACGGCCGCAACGAAAGTGCAGGCGCTCTCTCAATTGCGTGCGCGCGACCCCCCTGCTCAAACGAGATCTACGTCAAAATGACGTGTCCCTTGCCATGAATACCTAGTTTGGAAGGACGCTGGGGGGGGGGGGGGGGCATGTGCAAACGCATCCTCTGTGTTCACACGTGGGGCATTTTCTCGCGGTGGCGAGGTTTTCCGCTACTTTATTGCTTTAAGAAAAGAATGGATCGTTACTTAGGCTGTCTCCTGTCTCTTATGGTGCCCATTTAGGTGTAGTAGTTTAACACTAGGTAATATATTCGCAAAAAATAAACAGGGCTTAGACTGTCTCTAAGATGGAGTGTTCCTTTAGGTACCGATTTTCTTTTGAGTTGGGCATATATAAACAAAAAGTAAACACGGCTCATCCGCCTTAGTACTACAATTTATGGAGACGAGGAGAGTCTAGTTTAGTCGGATTGCAGTAGTGACAAAATAGTGGTTGGATTGTGAAGCAAAATGCATTCAACTGCTTTTATAGAACCCCTAAAATAGCCAATTGTTTTAGTTTTAAACGCAGAAGAAATATGTATACGTGATGAATATATAACTAATTTTTTTTGGTGTTTACCGATTAACTTTACAAACTACAAGAGTTGGTCTTACACCATTAAAAAAATAAGAACTAGTAAATTTATCCTTGCCGTTTCATTCTTTATTCTTTATTCTTTATAAATGATCTGGGTTCTTGTGTCCGCCATTCACATATTTTGCAATATGCTGACGACATCAAATTGTTTAGGCAGGTCTCATCCATCTATGACTGTGAAATGATACTGGAGGATGTTAATGCTGTGCATCATTGGTGTTGCCGCAATTTGTTAACACTAAATCCTAAAAAAACTGTAGTTATGTCCTTTTCTAAGAAACTGGAAATTGTAAGTTTATGTTATTATCTTGAGAACCTACCTCTGCGTAGGGTTGAATGCACAAGAGATCTAGGAGTATATATTGATTCATCTTTGTCATTCAATGAACATGTTTCCAACATCACAAATGCTGCCTATCGGACGCTAGGTGTTATTTCGAGAATAACACGTGAATTCCCTTCGTCAGCTTGCATATTCATTTTGTATTTTTCATTAATACGTAGCAAGCTTGAGTTTAGTTCTGTTGTTTGGAATTGTATTGGTAATGCAAACCAAGCAAAAATCGAAAACGTGCAGAGACGTTTCTTCCGTATTGTATATGATCGCTATATTGGCCGCAGTGTTTATTATGAGTATAACAGGCTTTTACGACGATGTGATTGTACTACACTAAGCTCGAGAAGACTTGAGCGCGATCTAGTTTTTTTGTATAAATGTGTTCATGGTTGCATTGACTGTTCGACCCTTACATCAGCTATTAGCATATATGTACCGCGAGTGCTTTTGAGGGTTAATCCCACTTTCTCAGTTCAAAAAATCAACCTCTCCAGTCCCATGAACCGCATCCAACATTTTTATAACAGGTTCAGTACAACCAGCATCGACATCGACATTTTCAACTCAAGTGTTCAAGCGTTTAGGCGTTCTCTGGCTGATATTTAACTGTTACCTATTTCCTGTTCCCCCATAATAGATATTAGCTGTTGCATGTGCTGTTGATTTCTTATGTGTGTTTCTTTTGACTCTGTGCATCATTAAATAGGCTACTCGCCGTTCATGAGCACGAAAAATAAATGAATGAATGAATGAATGAATGAATGAATATCACACAATATTTTTTTTCTTTCAAGAATCTCATATAAATATTGTGATCCCGCCTACTCAACGGTCATCACCTCAGACATACTGTAAAATATGTTATATTATTGTACTTTGATTGTTTTATTAACAAAAGGGTGTGACAAGTCTGCAGTGTCAAAGCCTGCGCAAATATTTCCAGAGTGTTTTTAAAAGGACATGTACAAGTTACTCAAAAAAGTAATTAAGTCAAGTTACTAAGTATCGGCATCAAAAGTAATTTGAATAGAGTAGATATTGCTCAAATGAAAAGTAATTGAGTAAATTACTAACTACCGTATAAGAGTAGCCAATTACGTTTGAAGTTACTTTTATATTTTGAGGTAACAAGAAATTACTTAGGATTTGATCTGTTAGCGAAATTCTGCTACTTTTTAACAGAATTTTTCATCATGTATTTTAAACATGTATGCAGTTTTTTTATTTTATGCATTGCGTTATGGGTGTTCGGAGGTGCATCATTTTTTTCGGAAATGGCGGAAAATATTGGATGAGGTCAAGTCGAAACAGTGCAAATCTTTTACTCTCGCTAACGAATTGTAACACAATGAACTTATAATGCTCTTAATTGTATCGGTCTTATAGTCGCATTACTTCGCCGAGAGAAATGACCAGATGACGCCTCGAAAGACGATAGCGCGTTTGCAGATGACGGTATGCAATTTTATGTTTTTAAATTCGGGGAATGTACTTTGAAGTGGGAGTTGTACTTTCCTTCGAAAGTACCAGAAAAAAATATTTAAGTAAAGTACAAGAACATGCTCAGAAAATTTACTTCAAGTAAAGTAGACGTTTTCTAAACCTTCCTGAAGTAGTACTTGAAGTACCATGTTTTTAAGTACTTCCCAACACTGCTTGTTTGTTCGTTTTTTGTCTATAAACGTTGGGGGAATTACTAAGGTTTCTCGAAAGATCCTTCAATCTTGGAAGATCTGCATATTTTGAGTTTTGGGAGGAAAGGCAGCGCAAAGAGGTCACATTTGCGTTGCCCTTCTTGAGCTTTGGGGACAGAAACGAACGCCAGACTTCCGGGGCTAATCCCGCAGTTACTCGGCCTCACTTGCGACATGTCTGTCCACGCCCATCGTCTCGTAGCAAAATTGTTGCAGTGGGGGCTCGTGAAAATGTTAGGGGGTCTCAGACCCTCCAAATCCAAGGCAGCAATGTGCACATATGTCAACCTTTCTGTTTCATCACATAGGGCACCGGTGATCCACGTGACGCGTGAAGAAAAGGGAGGGAGGGGGGGGGGAGCACGCGGCATGTGGGTGACCGGTGTCCTATGTGATGAAACAGAAAGGTTGGCGCATGTGCAGACTGCTGCCTTATGTGTTGACGTTTGATATTTTCTGTAAGAAAACAATTAGTTGCGAATCACCGCCTGTCCCGTCTTGCTTGTTCCCTCCTTCTAGTCTTTGTCGTTCTGCGCTGTTTTACTTACATTATGTTTATTCACGTTGATGTTTTTCGAAAATGTTGATCGGCTCAATGTAGCAGAACACTTGGTTAGCAATTATGTGATCAAGTAACTTGCGACCCGTGCGTTTTAAGAAATAGGTCTGTAATTACCAACATTCAATCTGTCACCTGATTTAAATACTGGGACTACTATAGTCGTTAACTTGTGATGGAGTCATGCATTTTTTTACTATTAAAACTTACCTACTAATTCTTTAATAAAACTAATATTTTAGTAAGAAGCTCTTGTTATGTGAGAAAAACATCGTACGGTGTTACAGCTTTACCCAATGTTTTTTTTTCTCTGTTACTCTGAGATGAGTGTCAGGTACCTTTAAGTGTTTTCAAATGATTGAAGTGCACGTAAAGCTGCCGGGAAGAAATTTTAAAGTAGCGACAAAGAAGCGAAAACAATAGGTAAAGCATGACACTGCACGATTGGTTTACCTTTGTATTCAGCAGTTGAAAAAATATTCCCTCACGACTTTATACCACTTCAAGCTTTGTAAGTAGCATTAGCAGATAAGAACAAATAATTAACGCTTTGAGCGAAAAGACAATCAGGAAGTGAAGCTCTACGAAAATTGACATCGACTTTATTTTGCAATATTTTTAAGATTAATATACAATAGTCATTAACTCTCAGTTCCAAACATCATTCAATGTCAAACAGGTGGCCTCAAAGATTAAAAAAGGAGAAGAACAACAACAGCAACCACAACAACAAAACGGTAAGATTATGTCAAAAAATTCGTGGCGCACGTTGCTTAGCATCGTGCGCAATATGTCATGGAGAGTGCTCAACTCCGAGCTGTTCTTGACCTTTGATTTGCGCTTTTGTTTAACTAAGTCTCTTTAGGTAAAATAAATATCGACCGATTTTGTGTTTTATGCAGGGTGTCGAACCGGTCATTATTTCGGTACGGTTCGGGTTGGGGTTCAGTAGCACTATATTTTTCCGGTTCGGTTCCGGTTTAGGGTAGCGCACATAATATCACCCCGGTTACCGGTTTTAATAAGTGCGAACCGGTTCGAACCGGTTCCTAACTCGACCTTTGAATATTGAACGAGCACTTCCTGCAGCCTTTTGTGAGCACGAGATACTTGCAATAGGCCCATTCCAAAACCACTCCTCTTCAGGCAGATCTGAAAACCGTGCATAGGGACGTGCGCAAAAGACACCATTAATGTGGCGAGGCTATTACTTGTATAAGACAGTTCTTAAGTGAACTATATATTAGCGATCGGCTTTCCATTTTGATTGTGTCTTTTGCACACGCAGATGTGCAGTATTTCAAACTCTGCCAGAAGAGGGCGTAATTTGTAGATGGGTCTATAGACCTTTCCAAAAAAGAGCTTGTGGCCGGTGCCATTTTGAGTTTTCGTGCGTATGGCGCGTGCTTTGCTCGCTTTCCGAAGCGGCAAACACGCACATGCTGGGCTGTGAAGATCGCACGCGGGGCTATGATTTGGTAAACAGTAAAAAGATCTCTAGCTGGATTGCTTGCCCTCTATATATTTTTGTTTGTTTTGCTCAGGAGACACGTGTTTTTTAGACATGCTACCTGTCTTCCGCGCCCATTAAGATGTCGCAACTATGCCCGAGAGTGGCTGACAGGGGAACGAGAGAAAACAAATGGGTGCCGTAAGACACAGAAACAGATACGTCGAGTGCGCAGTTAGAGTAGTTTATCAAATCCCGTTCAGCTGTGATCCTGTATACATAGCCCAGACTGGCCGATGTGTCAATGACCGGGCACGTGAGCACGCATGTATAATAAAATGTGACTACACTTTAACAGCGCTTCGGGTTTTGGCGGAAAAATGCTGTTATGAAAATCTCGTACGTGGCGATGCTTGGTCTTGTTACTTTGACTTTTTAGCTGCAAACAACGCCCTATGCAAATGACCCGGTCGGGGGGACTCAGATCGAGTTACATAGCATGGAGTTTTAACGTTTATTCCGTGATAATTTTAACAGTACTCACATTTGAAACTGTCAGCCAGCGAACAAAGTTCCGGTAATGCCACAACAGCGAACGACGTTTCTCGAGTGCTCAGTTGAAGACGACGAAAGTGGACTTCACACGAAATGAGAAAATTGTTGAACAGGCGACATGCTGGCCTTGCCAATCTGACAGACCTACAAAAAAATATATACCAAAGGGGGGAGAAGAAAAAAAATGTTTTCTTCTCCCCCTTTGTAGTTCCCCCGGCCTCAATCATCGCCGAATAACGTTGCCTAGGATGACCCATGTTTTTCATTTTATTTTTTTCTGTGATGTAACACTCCGAACACGTTGAAGATTGTTTTTCATTGAAATGGACCACAGGTGACCCTACAAACTATACTTCCGATGCAGCGCGGTCCTACCTTCCTTCAGCGTGTCGCTGCACTCAAGCGGAAGGTCACGTGGTGTGCTCTCGGTGCTCGATTGGCTAAATGGCTCATCAACTGCTACTGCGGTCCATCTTGAGGTCAAACATCCGCGGACGCGTAGGCCTCCGTGCCTAGAGTGGCGCAATCCGCTCCGACACTTGGACATTTCGTAGCCAAGCGGCCAAGCGGTGCTTTGAAATCGCCGCCGCCGCTACCGCGCCACCAGGGTCTCCGAGAAACAAAGTAAAGTTGAAGCTCTCCAGATGACGAAGTAGAGGCGGGAACTGAGCGAGCTCGCTGACCATGCGGACTCTTTGTGTCTCTGATTTTGATGATGATGTATTTTTTTGATTACGTATGCAATAAAAACGAAATGTAAGAATATCTGACAGTATGTAGGATTAGTCTTGGCAATATGAGAAAAATACGCACGCTACTTTTCCCATTAACACCAATTATTGACACAATTGGCCCTAAACCGCTTTCCTTGAACAGGTAACCGTCACACCAGATTATGGTTTCGTTCCGGTTAGGGTTCAATATGAAGCGTTCGATTTCGGTTTCGGTTTTGTACCGATTCGGTCAAAAATAACGGTTTTGATCCGGTTTTCGGTACGGGTTCGGGTTCGGTTCAACATCCTGGTTTTACGTCGCTTATTTTGTTGTTCTACGGATCGAAAAAAAAATCGAGTGATACAAGACATGATGAAGCTCTTGAACTTATTCCACAAATAAACAACGTTGTAAACGTGTTCAAAATTGGTGGAAAAAGTGTACATAATCAAAGACTGATTTATCATTTGTAGCTTCAAAATCAGTAAAAGGGCGAACTTAATGCTACGAATATTCAAACTCACATGGACCCGTTACGGTACAGTCATCAAAAACAATCTTTGACATATTAAGATCTAGGATTGACTGAGTTACATTGGTGACTCGTGTCGAAACAGTCCCTATATACGTACTTACCCATGCCTACGTATATCTCACAATTTAAAATGGGATAAACATACTATTGCTGTTGTAGACAAAGCTTCTAGAAAACCATGGGTCAAAAAGCACAAGTTACGACAGGCAGCTCCTGATACTAATTTACTAACATACAAAACTTTTGTTCTCCCTATCCTTGAATACGCAAGTATAATTTGGGATCTGTACACCAAATCGAACATCAATACGCTAGAAATGGCACAAAGAAAAGCGGTTGGATTTATTTTTAGGCAATATAATAGATCAACTTCAGTTACCGATTTACTTGGTAAAGCACACCTACCAAATCTTAATGCCAGAAATACTCTTAACTGACTGAAATTACTGTACCAGATAATACCTTATGTAATACCCCGCAAGGGGTCCTTAAGGTATGGAAATAAATAAATGAATAAATAATAATGTTTTCCAGTTGTCATTGTTTCTTCGCACCTTCAAAGACTAGAATAACCTACCCTCTGAAAAAGTGAACTCCCATTTTTAAACGCCATTCCTAATTTATAAGAAAACGCTTCAACATTGAGTGAATACTTAATTTGTTTCGCTTGTATCTTTTTGTTTGTATTTGCTTTTTCCTCCACGTGTTTCTTCCATATATTTCTCACATGATTTCTTCCTCCACTTTATATTGTTTTACATTTTGAACTTGTATTTGTTCGTGTATTGTTATTTATGTACCATTCCTACAACGGTCCTGAACATGGAACAGTAGTATAAATAAATAAATAAAAATAAATAAATGACTGCGAGAGAAGACGGCGTCTGGAAGAAGTGCGTTTTTAGAAGCGTCATGACTTGTCAAGCTTTGCATTGATTATTGTTTCCCTGGGCTTATCACTTTTTACGCAGTGAATTGACTGCGAATTCTTTATTTTTACTTCTTATGTATCATCATAATAAAATGTTTTAAATCAGCTTTATTATTTGCAAAAGATACAGGCCACATGACAAAAATATGTAAAAATAGTTTTTTTCACCAAAAAAATTAATTGTCCATGGCCGAGCTGTTAGACAATGCCAGGAAGTACGTAGCGCCGATTCTTAGGAGAAGATTTAAAGGTTCACAACTTAACTTTTTTTTAAGAGAGCGAGCGATTTTAGATGTTTTCAAATAAAAATGAGTATCTTTATTCGGTATACGTTGAGGCATTCGCAGGCTCCACTAAAAACACTTGATCATTGAACATTTCAAAAAATTTATCCTAACCTTAAAATTAAGTAACAGTTGCAACTAGAAACTTTGTCATCTTACCACTACCCTTGGCGTAACATCTGTTTTGTAGACTAGCTTTCGGCAATGCAGTTTTCATATTGGCGGTAAAAAAAAGGTATAAAAACTGCGGATCGCGCTCTTCGTCAGACGCATGTATCAGTAAGTATAAAAGAGTTCACATCGGCACAGATTGAGGTGAGCTAGAAAAGCTTTACTATACTCATTTTACCCGAAGAACCAAAATAAACTAAAGGTGAGCCCCTCGGGGAGTTGCATGAGTTTTCTTTTTATGTTACGAATTAAGAAACCTTTACAGGCATTTATTATCATTTCCAATTACGGGAATAAAAACTAAGGGCCGCGACCCACATCAGTCGCAATGTATCAGTAAGTAAAAAAAAAAAGAAAAAAAATCTCACATTTACCTTTACTGGGGTGAGCTAAAATAAATGCCTGTTTTAAATGTTAAAGAAAAATGTTCGCATTCATTTTATGTAGAAAATAATTTCGAGCAGTGTATAAACTTTGAGCAAAATTTGAATTTTTCGTGTGGTGTCATAAACTATAGTAGTCTTTTAAACTTTCATCTATCTAAATAGGATCAACGATTTTCTATCGGTGAGAGGGAGAAATGTCTGGGTATATCAGCACGTCTATTTGCATAGTCGAGGTTGTGTTGCACTGTAATGACGGAGGGGAGGCACATTTCAGACGCGCTGACAATGGTGGAGAAAGTCATGTTTAATACGAGGTAATTGTTCGACACAATAAGGAAAAGGAGGTCAATAGAACATTTCGAAACGGAACATGGCTTCTGCGACTGTTTTGTTGATGCCGCCAAGCGGGATGGAACGTAAGGTCAGCGCATGAGCACACACCCGGAAGTCGCAACGTGGTTGCAAGACTGGAAGTGCGGAAAAGGGCGATCCTGAAAAAGAATGAACGGGGTAGCCGCGGCAGACAAGTTAGTCAGGACGGGCAACTATCAGTGAGCACGCGCCTCCCGTGCGGTGCTGGAGTCGGGAAGCAAGGCAATAGTCGGCTGCATATCGGATAAGCCAACCGATTGGAGGAACCAGGAATTACTGCTTACTTCCTGGGAGGCCTTGAAAGAAGCATGCCGACATGGATTTCAACCTGCAAGGTGGGCTGTTACTACGACTAAAGCAAAAATTTTACCTGCCTAAACTAGCTTACCAAACCTTTCCTAACCTAATCTTGGCATCCTTGAGCGAATATGGCCTAGTTTAACCTAAACCAACCTAAACTACTAACCTAATTTAAACTAACTTAACCTAACCTTACCTAGCCTAATCCAACCCGACCTATCCTAGTCCAACCTATCCTAACCTAACCTCAACTAACCTGACCGAAACCAAACTACTCTAACCAAACCTAGGCTAATCTAACCTTGCCTAACCTTCTCTGATCTAACCCAACCTAGCCTAAACTACCCCAGCCTCACCTAACCTAACCTAACTGAACCTGAGCTATTCTAACCTTGATTAACTTAGTCTAACTTAACCTAACCACAACGTGCCTAACCTAACCTACACTAACCTAGCCTAATATAATTGAACCTAATCTACCCAAACCGAACCAAGCGTACCCTAAATAAGTCTTCCTTAACCAGAGCAAGGCTCCCCTAACTTAAATAAAGCCTACCCTAAATTAAACCGAATCTAACTTAATCTGATCTTACATAATAGAAGATAAAGCGGCGGAATAGGACACATGTGATGTTGTCTTTATCACACCTTAAGATATAACTGCAAAAAAAGCATTTTATTTGAGATCATGTGAGACGGAATGAAAACTAGCCGACAAACAAATATAAAATCTTGAATGAGACAGCAGTTGGAACGATAGCATTCCCAGGGCTAACTCAACGTCCGCCAGAAGGCTGCATTTGACGCGTCATCTATTGCTCGTGCGCTGTCCTTGGAAATGCATTGCATTCAGGAAATATCAACTCAAGTTTTGTTCACAGCTTGTTTTGAGCAAGCCTGCTCTATCATTGTAAATATGTTAGAGGTCCTGTCTTCTGTTTTACACTTTGACGATCCATCCTACCTCACCATGGTTTATTTCAGACTTTATATCATGTGAACTACTTAACTTTCTGTTAAACGTTCAGAAGTGAGAGTGAATCGCGCCACACCGAAGTGATGGATCGGCACATCGTGTAACGACCACGAACTGTGTGTTATTTTTCCGGGTATTTTGGTCAGCTAAACAACCGGCTGGGTACAAGAACTACACTGTTCATGTTGGTTGTATTAACGTCCGTGAGGTTGGTGGTGGGACATGTTATTATTCTTTCTTTGTCGAGTCAAAGTCACCGTGTAGGTGTCTTCGAAAGTGTGTCCAACGTTCAAGGGTGTTGCGGAAGAAGTCAAATCATCTTTTGAAGGTCTCCATACGTCACATACACCGTCCTTGAATCAGTCGTGAGTGTCTGAGTGTCGAACGGAAGGAAGTAAACTGTGCGCTGCCCTCTTTCAGTGCCTTGACTCTGTAAAATGACATTTTGAGTGCTTGCTCGTAAGGATCCGTTGCATCTTGAAAAAGTAAAGAACTGGGCGGATTCTCATAAAAGAAAAATAATAAAGTTCATTGTACGCTTTAAAGAAGCTTTTCAGTTACGGAGATGTTTGTTATAGTCAGTGTTAAGGGTAAAGTGGAAGCTCCTCCCACCTCTTTCCACTTTAGCAGAAGGAACACAGGGGAGGTGGTGACCTGCTCTCCAGCGTTCTCTCTGCTAAAGCGGTAAAAAGGTGCGAGGAGCTTCCACTTAGCTCTTAACCGGTCACCGGCCATAGCAATATTTACGAATTGTGTTTAATGAGTAGGATTCAAGTATTCAGTCGATCAGGGCAACGAAGGTGTGCACTTATGGTGCCTGGAACGCGTCTCCAACTGGTGTGTTCACCGCGTCCAGAAAAAAAACGGTACCTCGATTTCTGTCCGACGACGTCATAAGAGTGTCATGCTGTAGTCGGTCGCAATCCTGGTGGTGTTACAGCAGCGCTGGAGGATGTGGCAGACGTCTGTTGTGCTCTAGGCCGCTCTCCAGCTCGACAGTGCACAGAATCTTTGGCAGTCAGGAGTTGGGACGCCACGACGATAGCGACAATCAAATTCGCGCGTGCTTTCCGCCGTCGTTTCTACGACCAACGGCCACGAACGCGACATCAGACAGCAGCACGCTCTGGCTTTTGTGACGTTATTTGTCGCTATTTAGGGACCACTCTCGATGCATGAGCACAATAGGACGCTAAACACACCAGTCGGCGTCGCCTCCCAGACACCGTAGTTCAGTTAACGACGGTTCAGAAAGTGTTCGCTCCCAGAAATGAATTGGCGCTGCGCATGCGCGACGTCATGATCGGGGTCCAAGTCCAGGATTGCTGCAAGAGCATAACATTACTTCGGCGTCGTGTTTTGCTGAGGTAAATCTCTGCGTCAGAACGCTGGCGTACAGAACTGGCGGAACAATACCACAGAACATTTTTTTTGTAACGTTGTGTCGCAAAATAGTAGTTTTTTGTGTTTTGTTTTGCTTTCATTTTGCTAAAGTATTTTTGTAGATACGGAGAACTAAATTTTCGTGTTGTCTTCGGTAAAGTTAGCTCGCGGGGTTTTGTGGAATTTAACGCGCTCTACTCTATCTGTTAGCGGAAGACATGTAACAAAAGAACATGTTGAGATGTGCTGTTACAAAATGATAACTGATATATCTTCGTGCCCACATGACGAAAATGCCGGATTTCTTTATTTCGAAATCTAGACGAATGTTTCCGTAATTATATGGGGAGATTTACTAGCCCAAAAGACACACGAATTGATTACAAAATTATAGTCGTCCAGCATTAACTATAGAGGAAAAATATTACTACACCAACCAGTTTCATAATGATCTATTAATCATTCGCACCTACAATTTTGCTTTCGCTTGACTTCCTCTGACAGCATCTTCGTAACACTAGTTAGGATAGTCAATAAAGTAGACGCATAAAGTTAGCAATAACTTTTTTGAAATAAAGAAGCCACTCGTGAGGCATTATGTTGCGTGACAATTCCAAGAAACCCAACAGCAGAAAAGTGGTTCCGCTATTACAGGTAGGTATGAATGAGAAGATACTAATGTCGGATAGAGCGATCGTAATTCTGGCATGTTTTCTGGATTACTTATTAGAATCAACGGCGGCAGGAAACTAGCCACCAATTAAAATAAGACTGGCCATAAATATGAAACAATCGCTGAGTGAACAAATAGGATCGTTATGCGTGCGACTAATTTCCGCTTGCCTAGGGGCAATTGCATGCTTAGAGAAAAGTACGGCTTACGCACACTCGATTTATTTGATCCAGACGCATACATTCCGGTAAATGCACTACGGTAATATTTTTAATGGCAGTATTACTTTTTACTTGTATATTGTTTTACATGGATACATTTAACGCTATGATTAGAAGCTATTAAATTATATTGCGAATTCTAACACAAAGTTTGATAGCTCAATCGTGTAATCTCATATTTTCCGTAGTCTCCGCGCACACGATGATCTGTTATTATTTTATTAAATCTGCATTTCTTCGAAATATGCATACCTAATATTCCTATGCGCCACAGTCAACCCAAAAGAAAAGGAGAAGGTGAGGGGTGGTGAGCAATTAAAAAAAACATAACAGTGACACGCCCTTAGCTTAATGTTGATTAGAAATGTTTGCACAGGTTGAGCTTGTTGGGTTACAATACATGAGTGGGTATAAAATAGCAAAATAATACTTCAGACTTTTGGGCAAGAAGTTGAATAGGAAAAGCCTTGTTAATTTAAAAAAAATGAATACTTTATTTTCCTATTTAACAAAAAATGGGGGAGGCCGAAGAAGAAAGCTGATAAATCAGCTTGACATGGTCCTCGGCCACTCTACTGAGGCAGTGGTGGCGGCAATGGAAAAATATATTTACCCGCTCGTAAAACGCGTAAAAAGCGAGTAACATGTAATACATAAACATAATCTTTTTAACTACTTACTTTGCGCCGACTTCCATCACGTTGGATGCGTAGACTTAAACCTTTTACAAAAATTAGAGGATTTTGCATCGATTAAGTTGATGTACGGATACAGTTTTTTTTAATTCTTTACAGATTTGTTTAAAAAAGAAAACCATGAAAGTTGCACTTATGCGGTTTGTGCGAGTGAGTTATACAGCCAGGGGAACTTTATATGAGTGGCTAATCTTTGCGATAAGTCGGCTAATTAATTAAAATTTCTAAATTAACATTTTAGTTAGTGAAAATAGACATATGGGTCCAATTAGAAACTTACTTAGCATTATCGAAAACCGCTAAATCAACTGTGTTTAGAACACATGAAGCTCGTGGGAAACTCGAGGATTTCAATCCATATATAGGTTTAGTTGCTTTACCGGTGCCAGGAATCACCTTAGAGACTGGCTGACGTCAGAATATGAAGCACTTCAAAAATCAAAGCAGAAGAAACGAATCATTTCGGCAACCCAGTTTATATCCACTGTACTTTTATGTCGCCTTGAGCACGAATAAGCATAAAATATTCACTCTGGCAGAGTTAATCTTCACCCTAAAAAGTGAATGTTTGAACCACTTCTCTGATTTAGATGACAATTGCAGGGCTTGTTTACGTTAGTGTTGAGAACATTTCTGCCAAATTTTGTTAACCTGGGTGAAGTATAAACAAATTTGCAGATGTTCAAAGATGAAAGTTGGCATGTCTGTGTAGGAAAACTATTGTTTTGAAACTACTTATAAATTTGTCGTTTTCATGTGTTATATTGCTTAAGGACAGTTCAGAGCAGATAACGATTGAGCTATATATCTATATTATACAATCTTTCATGACAGAAAAAGTTGCATAAACACAAATACTGTTCTTTGGATTTCCATCCTTTGTCCAAAAGTTTAGTACTTGAGCATAAAAATTGACAGAAATAAAAAATACAAGCTCAAAGCTATCTCCACCTTAAAATTTCACCCCAGAAAAGGTTATAAAAATGAATCCAAGTTACGAAATAACAAAACGATAGTTTTCCTTAGGTTAAATCTATGCCAAAAATAGTGGAATGTAGAAAAATGCGTTCAAAATGTTCCAACCTCAGGTTTCTTTTTAGCATCGGTGGACCCAGAAATTTGTTAAAAATAACTATGCAGCGTAAACTAATGAAACTTTCTGGGAATACTATCTAGATGTTGGTGGAAGTAAATATGAAATTTTTTAATATCAGCTTTGTTCACAGAAATTGTTTTTTTCTGTTTAGTGTCCCCCTTAAAGTATCACGTCCAGCTCCTCGTCTCATTTGCTCATCTATACTGTCGTCAGGTTGCTAAGAATAAGTCTATTCAATCACTCATTCACCTCTCGTACATATCGTATAAAATAATGGTTCGTATTCTGCAGGTTTCACCAGTTAAGAGGTTAAAATGAAGTCTTCGAAACTAGATGAGGTCTCATTTGATATTCATGGCTTTCACGTGACGTGAAACCGAACCGTAGAAACCGTCATTGCTCCGTACCATGCTAATGTGCCGGCACCTTCTGCAGCAAATCTTCGACAATATTGCATTTGTTCTTTTCGGCAAAGCTTGCCGAGAAGAACAAATTCGATGGTGTCAAATGTATGCTGCAGAAGGTACAGGCAGAGGAGCATGGTACGGAGCAATGGCGGTTGATGTGACGTCAATGCAAGCCGTGTATAAATTGTTGTTGAATATTTTTCAGGGTGTTTATATAATATAGCATCTTACTAAAGATGGTTGATCAAGGCCCCCTCAACTTTAGTAAGGCAACCCCGTTGCAACGCAACAAAATGCCATACCGCAAGCAAATAAAGATTGACCAAATACAATAAAGAGATAAAAAAAACACGAACAACACCAGGCGAACACGACTTTGTACTTGGCATCTATCTCTGCTACTGATTGTTTTTATCTACCGACCTCATGCGGAAGCGCATTCGTGCACAGCTTTCAGGAATGCCCTGCTCGGGATTTCAGAACTATTGTCTGGTTTGTCCAGCTGGAAGGACACTTGCACAGGCTAATGATTTGTTGCCTATACACCGTGCCTTTTTTATAATAAGATAATTTAGCCCAACGCAAACATACGTACACGTGAGTTTATAGTCCTGCAGAAGAAAAATGCAGCCAATCAAAGTGCAATAGAAAGATTCCAGCGAATATGTAGCTTCAAATATGAATAGGTCTAAAAAAATACACTGTGCGTAGGAACAATGAACAAGTAAACCTCATGCTTTTTGGTCCCTTTACAGATCACAATTTTGAGACGTAATCATATTATGAGTTACGTCATTATTTGGGACTTGGTTATGGTTCGCCGAGATTGGCTTTTTCCTTGTTCTGAGCGTTAGTGAGCTCACGCACGTTGCATAGAATGCAAGTTGAAGTGACGCAGTTGTTTTTGTTTTCTTAGTATTCAGTGCATAAACAGCGACGTTCTCGCCCGAAGAGCCGAATTTGCATATACAAGAAGGATGCATAAACACGTAATCATTTAGTAATCTTTTGACTTGGTTTGAACTTAAACGTGCCATGCAATATATTTTGGCTGACGTCCACAATGTATGATTGTACTCTTTTTGTTTGGCGATACTATGCGAAAAAAAGAGCTACCGCGCGAGTCTGGCAGAGTGCCTGGCAAATTTCATGGGCGAAGGGGAAGCAATTCACGTGCATCGGAAGACCAACAATCGCGTCGACACACCATAAAAAAATAAAGAAAGGGGCACCGTAATTGGCCAATACGAGCAGTCCGTTTTTCGCCGACCTAGGCAGTGAACTTAGCCTCGTGACCTTGAGTAAACAAACGTATTTATTACGTGTATACGTTCTACCAAGGCTACGGTGTATTTAGAGGGAAGGGTAAACAGGATCTCCCCCGTCACTATCAAGTACCTCCGAAATGAGCTCGGAAAACACAGCCCGAAAAAGTTCTGGCAAGAAAGGCAAGCAAATTTTAGCCTCCCCGCGGACCAACTGAGTCACAAGGAGAGAGACAAAAAAGGCGGAATGGCCGAGTACAGCCGACTCGGTAGGAAGGTGAGTCAGATCATCCACCTTCCTCCCAAAAATCGCCGGCATGTCCCAGCGGTGCTCCCACGACGCGGCGTGGCCGTGCAATCCTTTTTGGGCGAAAGTCGTTTGCATACCAAGGAACTGGAAAAACCAATTTGTCATGATTTACGCCGAAAAGAAATGCAATGTAAGAACAGTAAACTGTCCTAAAGTAAAATGGTCATCAATTTTGTTCTACTGAGAATGACTGAATAAGATCTCATTCTCACAGTCGGCCTTTCGAGCGGAGGCTGGCCGTAATTTCACGCTTGTTTTTTATTTTTTATTGCGCAGTTACCGGCACAGATGGCCTGTTCGCGACGTAGGACCCTGGACACTTTTTTGTCTCACATACTCAAGTTACCCTTGAAACACTTACAACACCAATGATGAATATCTCTTTAATTCGTTTGACTACTTAAAAGGTGAACGATATATTGTGGTCGAACGGTCATGCAGTCCCAGTGGCAAGTAGACATTTTATATTTTTAGTGACTGGGACCTCATGTGCCTCGAAGCGTAACACAGCTGTCCTTCCCAGTGGTGAAACTGACTTCAGCAGGACACTGAATTGTGTCCTCAGGCTATCACAAAATACTATGTATAAGGGCACTTCTGAGAATGAAGAGGTTAGCGTCAAATTGCAGTCGTTACCGCCAGCATATAGATTTCGCGTACATGCTATTTTCCAGACGCGGAAGCCTGTAGCCGTTAAAAAACAAAAATTTGCTCTTGACGACCCATCAAGGTTTTGAGCGAGTTGTCTTTCGCTCTTTAAAGATCAAGGCCGGCATCACTTCCTGATCCGCTCTCTGTAAGCATTAATCACCCCTGACCTTGCCTAAGCTATCATTACTAACCACTTCCTTGTACGATGTGTACTAATGGCCGGAACGTCGTAAATTTAGTTATGCCCTCCACCACCTCAAAATAAATTTCACACCTGTAGCTGAAAGCAGGTAATGCTAGAAAATTGTTGGTCCTATTTTTCGGATACGGATGCACCATTAGCCTGGACCCACAGATGCTATCTAGGTGGCGAGCAAAGTATTGTTAGCGAAAGCAAGAAGTGCATTGAACAAGCTTTCTGGTTTATTCTTTCAGTGATACTTAGAGAAGACTGCCGCTGCTGTTGGGGGCAACCAAATTGTTCAATGGGGCCTGTAGGCTTCTCAAGCACAAAGTTGTAGCCCAAAGTGCGCGGAGTGCGCCAATCGGACTTCAGTGACAAAAGCGCGGCGTCATCGTCGCCTCGTTCCATTGGCACACCGTAAACGTCGGCCCCAATTCTGTGCTTGATGAGTGAAAGGCCCGTGTACAAGAAGACTATACTTTGCTCGACATTATAGGCAACTCACATTTTTTTACTTGGGGAAAAAAAGGAGAGCATTTTTGAAACAGGAGGAAAGAAAACAAACAAATGAAGTGTTTTGTTTTTGGGGTCGACGGAGCGTGAAATATCACCTTCATTTTTTTTTGGGGGGTCGTTTTACAGCGCGTAGTAACCTTTGGGGTACAGCTAATCTTTGTTTAAATTCAAAGCTCGTTTTGCTACAAGAGACGAATATATATATATATATATATTTTAATATCTAACTAAGCGATGCACTGAGGCGTATTTGGAAAGCTGTCTTTTTGAAGAGTAACTAAGTCCTCGAGAGAAGTCGTTGAAAAGCAAACTTGGGGAACTCGGTACTATTTTCACCCAATGTCAAAGCTGAAAAAAAAGAAAACGCTTCGTCAGTTGTTAAAACCAACTCGTACGTTCGTGTACCTCACCTCGCCAAGCATAAACATTAGTTTCTGACGAGAACGTCCCTGAGGTTTCGATACGCGGAAGCACTTTTTCACTGTCAACATACCTGGCCGTCAAAAATATCTCGCGCAACGAGCGTCCTTGTCGCCACGCGGTAACGGTTGTTCACTCAAAACGTCTACGTCAAGTTTTTCTTTTTCAATTTTTTGGTATAGCCTTAGTTTGTAATTTGCATATTTGCGTGTCTGCCTGCGACAACACTGAGCCGACATATTCGAGGGTCTAGACGCGCACTAAGGCAACTCCAGCCTCGGGGCGACTAAAACATGCGTAACACACCGGAACCGTCATTTCGAAAGCTGTGTGGATCGATCTGGTTTGGAAATACAGCTGTATACACACGAGCGTGTCCTACGCAGTCCGCGCTGTCGTCTGCGGACCGCGTGGGGCGAGGGGAATAGCACGGACAGAGCAGCAGCGTAAACGATGGAGAAGCGTGCGGGCGAGGCGTAGCTAGGGAAGGCCTGTTCGCTCAGGCGCATTATCTCATCACGCGAATTGTGCGCCAATCGCGGCGGAGGGAAGCATTCGCGGTCGGAATTCACGGACGATCGATTGCGTATGGGATTTCTTGTCCGATGGCACGGCCAAAGGGATCTTATTCTCGGCGTCCCCTTTTGGGTGACCAGTGCTTGTGGCCTCCGCGTCGCGGGTAAAGAACGACACTGAAGTGGCAACGGTCAAAGGCGACCTCTGGCTTCACCAGAAGCGTAAGTAGAAGAATGTTTACAACCGCCTGAACTTCCTCTTACGACGACAGCATGCGGAAGTTTGCTCGAAAGCTTGTCCTACCTTATCCATATTTGCGGAAATTAGCGCAGAACTGAAAACTGTTTGAAGAAATCTTTTTGGAACTGCACATAAGGCCAAATCAAAAGTTTGTTTTAGAGTAGCAATGTGGTGAATTGTGGGTAGTTGGTAGTAGCTGTAGATATAAAAAATGAACATAAAAAAACGCGGACAGCGATAAAGATTAGATTTGCCCGTTCGTGTGTGTTTCTTTATCGCTCTTCGTGCTTTTTGAGATGTTTATCCATATAAGCTTTCTAACATTATTTATCCTTTCAGGTTAGCTTCGCACCGTTTGTCGATGTTAATCCTTAATTAAAATTCTAGTTTTAGCAATGCAATATATATGTGGTCTCAACTATAAGACTATTCTGATCGTTGGGAAATCACGCAAAATTCCTTTTTTTTTTCTTGTGCACGCAATACTCGGGTTTCGGTGCGTGTGGTTCGTTTAAAATCATATTGTTTATTTATTGTTTTCTGTGTATTTTATTTTAACAAGCTTATGTGTTTCCTCAATTCGCATAAAGGTGAGCCACTTTTACTTGGCCACGAATAATCATTAGCATGCAGGACTCTTTTTTGTGCTGGCTCATCCCCGGCTAAGTATATACGGGAAGCATCTTAGCTTGTTGAAATAATAACTGGGCTCCTATGAAAACTTTTACCGATCACAAACACACTAACCGTCTCTTGCCCCCCCCCCCCCCTTCAATGAACTCCCTGTCGATCTGTTTAGGCAGGCGTTCCGAGCCTGTTGATGTCAAAATTTATTGGACAATGAAGCTCTATATATATTACGAAGTTGAGCACCTAGCGAGGTAGTTCGGCTGTGCTATGAAGAGGAAAAGAGGGGATCGGTCAGCCTTGCAGGAGTACTCAATAGTCTCCCACAAAATCTCGTTAGCAGGTCCTTTTACTAATCAACTGGAGAACTCCTCATAGAACATTTCATGAACACTGCAAGAAGCGGTGCTATGATGGGTTTTGGTCCCCTCCTTTGACCGAAATTTCGTGGGGACGTAATTTGCCAACAGCGCCTCCTGCCAGCGTTTTTGGTAAAAAGGGTCTAAAATTAGTTTCCGTTTAAGTCCAGAGGCAGCCGACGCTACGTGCTAATGGAGCCAATCAATCACATAAACTTGACGAACATCATGATTGTACTCATTTGACTCTGTCCGATTGGTCCCATCAGCTTTTTGCGTCGGCATGCGCCTGGAGTGAAGATGAAGCGAAGTATTCAACCCCTAAGAACCCGAAAAAAAAACAAAAACAAAACAAGAACGCAATGTTTTGATTGTTACATTCTTTCGAATTGGAATAGTTAGCGAATTTGGAAGCAATCTCATTGGCTGCGAAGTGACAGTAAGATACTCAGGATTTGCCACGCCCCGCGTTTCTTAAGATATCAGTGACTATTCGCGATTCCAGCCCGTCGCTCGCCCTCTCGCGGATGAACGAAGAACCAGAGGAGTGGGGACGACGGAAGAGACGGTGGCAGGGATTGTTGGACTTGGTGCTGCTGTTAACCCGGGGTTCTGGTAGGCGAGTTCGTGCGTCGTGCAGTATTTACACAAAAAAAAAGCGAGTGCGTTAAAATGCGAATGGATTTGTTCCGCTACGCGACGTTTAATATTCAACATTTTCATTTTTCTGAACGCACGTCAGCATCTCCGCCACCTGTAATATATGCTCCTGCCCTGCCCTCTTCGTGTTTGTAGCCAAATGAATTAATATAAGAACACTGACCAAAGTCAGCGAGCAGGCGCGCGGGAAATTCTGGAGAATCTATCCCCGTCTCTTCCGCCATCTTAGGACTACCGCCCCGCCATTTATAGGGCGTTGGCGTTGTGAATAGTTGTGGAGAGTCTCCGCAGGTAGCTGATTGTACAACGTTAAAATATTTTTGTTGAATTTCATGTTTTTCGTGAATAGAACAGAAACCCGTTTTCGCAAATTTAGCTGCTTGTAAATAAAATAAATATATCGTGGTTATTTTAGATATTAGCATTAAAGTTTATTCACATTTACAACACACCTTTCAAAATGTTATAGGGTTAGCAACGTGTTGTACAGGCTAAAACAACGTGTTTTTTTAGTGTAACGAATTAAATGTATTTTTGTAAGTATTTGTGAGTGATTATTATAAGTAATCGTGAAGTTCAATTATAACTTCAGTTTTAATTTTGGCAATGACAAGTTGCTTGCGAAACTTCGTATTCGGTAATCACAGAGAAAATAATCATTAGCGATGCCCACCTAAATTTTACAGCGGTCGAATTTACTATTCAGATGGGCACGTTCACTTTGGTAGTATCCTCCTGAAGCAAACGTTCCCAAACATGTCAGTTTTTTTCCCTTATTTTGATTGAAGATTTCTAATTTGTACTAGACTGGCGCTCTCACAGGACATGCTTTCTGTAGGTTGCGCGACACAGTCACATAGATCATACCATTGAAGTTTTTCGAACACTTCGCTCCTGCAGAACACAATACAACGCCAAACTTAATCGCCTAAGATGGTATCTAGAATGTACAAAATGTATAACGCTTGCTTTTCGGTTGCAATAGAAAATAACAAACAATTCGGCTATCACTTTCAGGCGCTAACTGTGTAATGTTTTGTATTTCTTAGACTTAGATTAGTTAGGAAGACAATCACAGGACACTATTTCAAATACACTCAGCGACTTGCTTGACTACAATGATATTTTAATACGCGCGCTTATTAAAAGATTTTTCGATGCTCAATATATTACGCATGCGGCTGAACACGAGAAGGTACGGGTTTCGAGCAGCGTGCGAACGTCATATAGGCCCATGTCTTTCCTTTATAACTCTGTACCTTTCTGGAAAGTTACAGCCCATTCTTGGCGGTCAGAGAGTGTTCTATTTCGGAACACTCGCTGACAGCATCGCGTTACTGCATAAAATCAGCAGTAACGCGATATTGGGGGACGGTCGATCTTCCGTCGCCGACGCAAGATATGCTGGCACTTTTCTCTTTAGAAATGGGCAAAATGTCGATTAAATTAAAACGTTTATTTTTAGTTTTACATTCCTTTCTCATTTTTTATACACAAGTCTAGTTCTCAAAAGATTATTAGACTGATCAAGTGTTCGGATGTGGAAACAAAACATTGAATATTTGAACTTACTTTTCGCGAATGTATTTATGGAATTATTTGTGAAACCATCAGACAAAGGTAGCAACTGGCGTTCGCATCCGATAGGAATTACCTATATATAAATAAAGTCTGTCGACAACTTAAATGCATTAAACGTTGAAGGTAGGAGTTATCTATCGACGAGTTCATCTTCGATTGAGCGCGTTGTATCTTATTTCTGAGCAATTCCTAGCATATTCCAGAACCCTTTTTTTTAAATCTTAATCGCTCAATAAGTGACTTTGAAATCTGCCGAGAACACGACACTAGATACCATTACATGAAAAACTATATTTTTAATCTCAAATATAACCCTTAAACAATTCTGCGAGCTCGTAATATATATTCTAAGTTTATTTATTGATGAAAGGGGTTACACTATTATCGTAAACAAATGCTTATAATGAAAATTATTTCAACTACTGAACAATATCAAGACCTATGAACAGCACGAACAACCTTCTTTTGTCAAAAACGCCAGGATCTCAATGAATCTCTTTTGCTATATCAATCTTTTGTATTTTAATGTAACATATATCCGATTGTTGCAGATATATTGGTATGTTTCTAGAAATATAACTAGGTCAGAACAAGGACTAGGCACTTTACACACTTGCCGACTCTTATAACTATGTTTAAAACCGTTTTAATGTAAAGCCAAAACTGTATAAACTTGTATGGGCAAGGACAAGGGACGAACACGATCGGGTGAACAAAGACAGGCGCTTGTCCTTGTTCACTCCTTCGTGTTCGTCCTCTGTGTTGGCGCGGACAAGCTCATTTATCACCTTTAACCATCTTACGCAACAACAAGTCTTGATATGCCGCACTGTATCATGGGAATGGTTACTCATTGTTAGGTTTATACAGCCTCGATTGCACGTGCGTATGCTTTAAGACGAAGCAAATAATATTCGAATTAAGGGTTGGGGGACAAGCGCGCCTTACGCGTTCGTATCCAGCTTAGTTTCGTCACAGCCGACACCATGACTTCGACACTCGCGGTCATGTGTCACAATTGTTGTTCTTTGGCCCGAACTCAAACTTTTATTGCGATTCAAGCAGCGAGGTAGACTCGATCAAATAGTTCAACTCGGAATGACCTTCGTCAAAAGTAGAACGGCGTCCAGAGCATTAACATTTTATTTGGTACAGCTACGGCTGCGTTAAGCCTTGTCCAGGGAAACAGCTCTATGTTGTAAGAACCTGTTGTGTCCTTTCTGTAGAGCCAACGTGGAGGAAGCCCGCACATATTATGTGAACGGCGGCGCGCTCCGTGTACCGAAGACGAGTCACCCTAATGTTCTGTTTATCATTTTGGTTTTGTTTATTTTTTTAACATCTCATAAATGGTGGTTATAAATAAACTTTTTTATATTGCTTCTAAAGTCGAATTTCTAAATATTATAGAAACAAACATTTACATAAAAACGCCAACCAAACGAAATCACTGCTCAAACAAGCACTGACACTGAGCGAAAGGAGGCAGTCCCTGTGCGCAGAACGAGAAGCACAAGGCCACAACAATGACGTAGCCCTTTGACCACAAATGTTCAAAGCCCATCAACATCGTCGGATGTTCTTTCTACTGTATTGTTGCTAAACTGCCGTAGCCTTAAAAATAAAGTAGATGATTTCTTTTGCCTTGTAGAATCAATAAAGCCAAGTATTATCATGGGCACTGAGTCATGGCTCGATGAATCCGTGCTGGACAGTGAAGTATTTCCTGGTGGCTTCTCTGTCTACCGTAAAGATCGACACGCACATGGCGGAGGGGTGTTTTTATTAATCGACGCAGGATGGGCAAGCAGCCAGCTCCTTCTACCACACAATAACACAGAGTCTATTTGGTGCCGAGTTCAACTATCAAAAGGAGGCACTCTAGTCTTGGGCACCTATTATCGTCCCCCAACCATAAACGACATAGATGAGCTTAGTCATGTACTATCTTCGATTCCTGATAGCTCTGTTCTTGTGGGAGGCGACTTTAATCTTCCTAACGTCGATTGGACGAGTACATCCTTTTGCACCGATAACTCTAGCTTGTATAAGGGTTTCAACGACCTTATTATCTCGTTTTCTCTTAAACAATTTGTTCTCTCACCAACAAGAAACAATTCAATTTTAGATTTGTTATTGACCAATAACCCAAGCCTTATGTCTAATGTCACTGTAATTCCTGGTGTTAGCGACCACAGTGCCGTTGTCTGTGATTTATCACTGAATCAGACTCATAAGACGGCAATGCCGCCACGAAAGATTATACTGTACGATAGAGGTGACTACGAAAAAATTTCTCATGAACTTTCAGTTTATTTTCCTCACTTTTTAAACTTGAGCGTGGAGTGTGATGCTGAACATTTGTGGGATGTTTTAAAACAAAAGATTAAGCTACTCGTGAACTCTTACATACCATTCAGAATTCATAAGGGAAATAAAAGACATAAACCATGGATTAATTTTCCAATTCGAAAACAAATAAAGCGTAAACGTCGAGCTTTTAAGAAGTATCGTACAAATCAGTCTGATAGTGCTAGGCAAAAACTCGAAGAAATAACCAGAGACCTTAAAAGAAATATACAAGAAAACAAAAGGACCTTTTACGAATCTTTTCAAGATAAACTCAAGAATGATCCCAAAGAGTTCTGGAAGTTCGTGAAAGTAAATAAAAAAGAAGATACCTCTGTTCCTAGTTTGTTGCAAAATGGCAAGTTAGTAGATAGCGACTTGGAAAAAGCAGAATATTTCAATTCATATTTTAAGTCCGTTTTTTCACTTCCTGCACCTAACTATGTCCATCCCTTGTCTGACCCGACCACAGGAGTGGTTATGGCCGAAGTGAATATCGTAGTAGATGGGATTAAGGCTTTATTACAAGACATTGACACGTCAAAAGCGTACGGACCAGACGAAATTTCACCCGTAATTTTTCACAATTGTAGAGAAGACATAGCGGAGTACCTTAAAGTAATTTTTACAAAATCATTAAACACTGGTCTAGTTCCGACCGACTGGAAAAGAGCAAATGTTACTCCAATTTTTAAGTCTGGATCAAAAAATCTAGTTGAAAATTACCGCCCGGTTTCACTTACATGCATTGCTTCCAAGATATTTGAACACATTTTATATAGTTCAATATATAGTTACCTTGACTCTAGTCATTTCTTTTCCCCCTGCCAGCACGGCTTTCGTCGAGGTTATTCATGTGTTACACAGCTTGCAGAATTTACCCATTTCATTTCAAGTGCCATAGACAAGAGACAGAGTGTTGATTGCGTATTCTTGGACTTCCGCAAAGCTTTTGACACCGTGCCACATCATCTATTGTTAAACAAACTTGTATCTCTGGGCATCAATGATAAAATAGTTAAATGGGTTGCTGACTATCTTTCCGATCGCGAGCAAACTGTGGTACTAAATGGTAAAAAATCTTCGCCAGTGATTGTGACCTCCGGAGTACCTCAGGGAAGTGTGTTAGGGCCTTTGCTATTTCTTATATTCATTAACAGTATTTGTGAGAATATACAGTCTCATATTAAGTTATTCGCGGACGACTGCATAGTATATAGAATTATTGAAAATGGCGTAGATTCTAGTGTGCTTCAAAACGATTTAAATGTGCTTGAAGACTGGTGTGACCGTTGGGAGATGAGCTTAAATATCTCCAAGTGTAAACAAATGTGTTTTTCTCGCAGTACATCTTCCCCGACCGAATACAAACTGAAAAATGTGATACTTGACCGTGTAGAAAATTATAAGTACCTGGGAGTTCATTTGTCGTCCAGCTTGAAGTGGAATGATCACGTGGATAACACTGTTGCTAAGGCTAGTAGAATGTTGTATTTTATTCGCAGGAATTTTAAAAATACGTCTCGCAGTGTAAAACAGACATTATACTTTTCTTTCATTCGGCCAATTTTAGAATATGCTTGTGTCATCTGGGACCCACCACAAAGTTACCTTGAACAAAAGTTGGAACGGGTTCAAAACCAGGCAGTACGGTTCGTTACAGGTGATTACAGCCCTTATACAAGTTGTACAAAAAGGAAAAACAGTTTAGGTTGGGAGTCACTGAAAGAGCGAAGAAAGTGCTTGAGATTGAAATTCTTTCACAGCATATATTACGGACGGACTGGTATCGAAAGAAGTCTTTACATTTTTGAACCACACTATGCATCTGCAAGAAGGGATCATTCTAAAAAAGCCGAGGAATATCGTTACAATACTGACTGTTTTTCATTTTCATTTTTTGTTCAAACCATTAGAGAGTGGAATAAACTTGGGGAAGAAATTGTATCTATTACTGATAATGATCACTTTTATGATAAACTGCAAATCTGTATCCGCGATTAATAATGTATGTTTTATTGTTGTTCCTTTTATCTATTGTATGAATATGTATTGTTATTGCATGATGTTTTCTGTACCCCCCTGCATAATGCCTAACGGCGCTGCAGGTATTCATGTAAATAAATAAATAAATTGCCAGCAAAATGCGGGTGTTCTCAGGGCCGGTCTTGGGCAATTGAATATACCCATGACCGAATGTGAAACAGGGTGCGCCTTCCAAGGCCGTGATACATTTGTGAGACGCAGTTTGTTTTCTTGCATCGGAAGAAGGCAACGCGCGAAGAGACACCTGAAAATAAATGAACTGTCAGGATAAAGTATGCTACAGTCGGCACTGAAACGTATGGGCACAAACGAGCGATTGTCGAAGCTGACGAATATGCGACTCCTGGCGTGCAGTCACGCAAACACAGAGGGATCGAAATTGCTTGGCGCGTGCTATATTTATAGCACGGGGGAGGTCGGCAGACTGCAGACCTTCACAGCACAGTGGTCATCAAAGCACGGTCTCAGAACACCGCTTCTCTGTCTAAAGCGTAAAACACATGTGAGCAAGAATCGCGTCGCGTCCCGCCGACGCTATGACGTGGCCCAATGCCGGGCCGTCACGTGCGAAGGTTGCTATGGTTACGCTGCTTGGCGGCGCGGTGTGTCGCAATTTTCGCTCACATGTGTTTCAGGCAGGGCTAGACAGATATACTGCAAAAAGCATTCGGGAATGCAAATGCTGAGATACACATGTTTTAAGGCACAAAAGACAGATTCTAAAATACATTTGCCTTTTATGTGCAACCGGATATCCCTGAGACACTTCTGCCTAAAACGGCGAAAAAGTATTCCATAATACGGATATAGATACTTATAGAGATACATTTGTTCCCGAACAGTGCTACGTGGGGAGGGTTTCGTGGCAAATGCAAATGGTGAGTTATGTGCTCCTCTTTTTATGTATTTTTATGCACTATCCCTTACCTCAAACTCTTTACTTATCATTAATGCCGTTAAATATGGCGTCACTCCCGTTGAACCACATAGTAACAGAACTGTAAAGAGTGCCTGCCATGCTTGACAAAAGGCGTCTGCCCGAAATGAACCCTGTTTTGCCATGACGGCGAATCTCAAACTGTCGTCTTAAGTGCTTCTGAGTCACCCATAGTGTAGGGAGATTGGACAACAGAGCCGTTCCTTTTCCCCATTAAACTTCTTTACAGCGTTCACTTTGCTAAATTGGAATGAGTGGAGGGCCGCGTGAGAGGAGCTGATATTGTTATTCTGGCAAGTAACCTTATAGGGCGGATTCATATTCTGAATTCCGAAGCAACTTGCACCAAGCAGATGTTTTTAACTTTTAAAATTATCGTAAAAAGGACAAGTGTAATGAGATACCTAAGTCTGTCAAAGTATCGCGATACAAGATATGCATTAGAATTGTATTTCACTACGTAGATATAAATAAATTTTTCAATTGTATCTCGATACACAGAGACAGATACTCGAAAGTGTCTCTGAGATACTATCACGATACTGCCAAGACCTGGGTTCAGGCTTCAGGCTTTCGCCAGCCACGCATGCATGCGCACATAAGTCTATTTTGGCTTGATTGCCGAAAGCACCAATACCTTATTTTTTTACTGCTTTACCGTCAGTAGATCGTTAAAAAGGGTTGAAATGGCAAGAAATCATAAATGTCAGTACCGATGATGCAAAAAGAAAATCTTAATAAAATATAACGTGCCGAAAAAACAAACAAACCCCCCCCCCCCCCCCCGAGATTGAGAGGTGAATGTCGCCCGACCGCTCCCGATCTCGCTGTATTTGAGACAATACAGTGCCACATGTGGCGATTTCATAGTTCCGGCGGTCTATAGCTTTTGGTAATATTTTTGTTTAGTGCCGATTGTATATTTGCGTTTAAGGGAATCTGGAACGCACAACCACAGTAGCAAACAGATAAAAGACCCCTCACTTGCTTAAGTAAATTGAGGCTAATATAATACATAACATGATACTTAAAGTTCCCACGACATTTCCACAAGCACAAATACCGCACGCTGTCGGGTAGACAAGTGCCACAGCTAGAATGCATACAAGAACTTTCACAAAGACAACTTATAATCTAAGAAAGAAATACGAAATAACAAAACGATACCTTCTCGTTAAGGTTAGCGACCGTGGTGGACCTCTGGTTCTAAGTGTAAAGTGGAAATGAGCCAGTTTTGTGCCCGTTACCGAAAAAAGTAACGAAATAGCGTTACTCGTTAGTCTGGTAAAAATTAACGCGTTATTGCGCTACGTTACTTTTTACAAACGTAACGTTATACCGTTACCGTTACTCTTCAAAAATAACGAACGTTACTTTTACGTTACTTTTACGTTACTTTTGTGTTCGAGTACATATGTTTGGCAGAGATGTATGATAAGCCTCCTTAACAAGCTTCGATAAAGATACACATTTACAGAGTGGTTTCATAGTGTTTTGATGCGCGAAACAGCTTAATTTTCGGCATGCAGAGTAGGCATTGAAACTGTAAATTACCTGATTCCGTCTCCTTTAGTTGATACATTTCCTTCAGTCCTGGCCATTGCGACGAAGTTTTGTTATTCAGGTCCATCTCACACGCAGAATGAGTGGGAGATGGTAGTCAATCGGCTTTTATAAACTACAGCATGCGAACGGGGACTCCTGGAACACAACCAGCCAACCAACACCCCTCATCTTTACGCCGGTTTTAGTAACAGTCCGTTTCATACTATTACCAGAGACTGATTTACTTCACTATGTGGAACAGGACACGGGTTACCAGCACACTGGTTAATATCACTTGCTGCCTCTTACCAGCAGTAGCTCTTAATTTTTCTGCGAAAAAAAAGGTTTTCTGTTTGTAAGTTTTCTTTCCAGGTTTAAAACTTATTTTTCTCTTTTTTATTATGACCTTAGGGAATTAAAGACTAATCAAGCGAAAGATTCTTCTGTGTACAAAAGTGGGTCAGGAACTTTCAGGCAGCGACAAATGTTCACAAAGGGTGTTTCTTTTTTCTTTTTTTGTAACTAGAGAAACAAGCAAATTGCTTCGCCACTAGTTGTCCACTGTTGTAAACGGATGTCTCTTCCCCCCCCCCCCCACACACAAACACACAAACACACACACACACACACCCCGCTGTCCACCTCTGCTGCACAAAGCAGAGGGGGAAGAAGGAGGGAGGAAAAGGGAGGGGGCTGTAACGCAGCCGTTCGTTCAAGCCTTGTAAATAATAACACCATCAAAAAAAAAAAAAGGAGGACGAAGAAAAAGGAGGACGAAGGCGAAAAGGTTCTTTTCGCCTTCGAGAAGTGAGCTTTTTTATGTTTACTTTGAGGGATGCTGGTTACGTGCAGCGATAAGCTTGTGCAGGTTTTTGAGATGGATGGGTGAATAGATGGACGGATAAGTGGAAAACCCACCGTTTTAGAAAATCGAAGGCTCAGAACTCTTAGCAGCAAGACACGGCATTGCCTGGGCATTGCCTGCTCGAGCGCAAGTAGTTGCCCCTCGAGCAGAGAAGCTAAATCCTCCATTGAGCTTAGTGGCCCAAATCTAGTTCCCTTAACGTCTCCAGTTTTATGCACAAGATTGCTCTTCTAAACGTTAGATCAGGCGTCGTGACCTTTTCATAAATACCTAATGTATTTCGCCAGTTTTGGTCAAAAGTAACGAGTAACGAGTAACGTAATTTTGGTAGCTGATACCCTAAAAAGTAACGAAAATACGTTACTCGTTAGTCATTCAGAATACTAACGAATACGTTACTGCATTAGCGAAAAAATGTAACGCGTTACTAGTAACGCGTTACTTCCAACACTGAAATGAGCAGATGAAGTACCTAACTTTAGTATTTAACTTTGAAGATATTTCTCTTAGTTGGCACATTAAGCTTAAAGGTGTGCTGCCAGTTGTCAATATATGCCAAAGCTGGGGTTAAAATTCAAACAACTAAATTCGGCTGCGCGCTATTCACTGGCATATTTATGCCCCGAGAATTCTAAGAACCGGAACTAGTTGAGAAAGAGTGGCGGAAGTCCCCAACAGGAAGTCACGTAAACCTGCGCAGAGGGTGCGGGTAGCGAGCCATCGCAAGGCGATTCGGCGATTGGATTTATTCAAGCATCATTTTACATTCCATTACGTTCTCCACATTAGTTATGGTTGTTTAGGGGCACAAAACGAAAAACAAAAACACATTAACAAATCACACTGTAGCGAAAAAGAAAAAAAAGAAGTGCACCACACTTTGCCGTTAGCTCGGGCATATAGCTTCCCGCGCTTTTTTTCCCTTTGAGTTGGCGTCGCGGACTCTGGACCGCTAACTTCATTAGAAAAGCGCGGAATAGGTTTTAGTTGCTTGAAGTTTAGCAGCAGGTACGACAAATGACGACGGGCTACAAATTTCTAGTTGGGGTGTGCTAGCGAAAATAAATATGTAAAAAAGTTTATCAATTTTTGGTAATTATTCGGATAATTATCACTTAACGCTCTCTACCTTACGCTTGACGCGGTCGATAACATTATCTCGAAGCAATCATTTCTTTATTTCAAGAGCCCTTAAATATAAACAAGAGTTATTCAGTTTTTAGTAAAGCTCCTTGTAGATGTACGAAAACTTCTTCGCTTATTTTGACTCAAATAGTCTCAGCCAATCTTATTTGAAGCAAATGTTAGTCGTATACAAAAATTTTAAAGCGCTCTTCCTTTGTAAATTAACTGTTGTACTAGTAGCAAGATATCAGTCGTGTTTTCCTTTTCAATTTCCTCCAAAACCCGTAAGCGCACGAAGATAAGTTTGGAGTGACTGCACGGTTATTCTTTTAACATTGGAGAAAGTTTTAATATTCCAGTTGACAGGGGTATTCAGATTTTCCCTTATAAATATGCGGATTATCTCGAGAGCCGGCTAAGTACAAGTGCGCTGTGAGCAATTTTGAATGTAGCGTGCACAATTTTCGCAAAACGTAACCCGTTCACAAGACCGACGCGTATTTGCCTTCTGGAGTGGTGCTACCATACAGAAGATTCTGCCAGACCGACAGAAAACATGGATATTGCTCGGGTTGCTACGAAGAGCTGCAATCAAAGGGAAACGACACAATAGCGCTCTCGATTTCGGCCTAAGTGTGTGCCCTGAATCTCAAGATAATCATCCCCGCAAACAGACTAAAAGCGACCGGAAATGTTCGTGATTGAGAATGAAAAACCGGCTGCGGGATCTGAATCTCCTGACTGCCAAGGTGTTCGATGATACGTACGGTGACTGTGGGGAAAGTCCGCATGGGTGCGAGCCAAGATTCCAGCAAACAACACTTCTCCGCATGATGTAGCGTCAAGCATTGATCCTTCCATGAAATGAAACTAATCCCTTTCGCAATCGATAGTCGTCGGTCGCTATCGAGTGTGTGAATAAGATTGATCTCAAAGGCGCTTCTTTCGACGTCTACGTTTGGTCACGATTGAGTGTTTGCGTGTCTGGCGGTATGGTAATTATAAAAGTGGTTGATTACTCTCAAAGTAAACAGTCAAAGCTAAAACTAGAGAATCAGTTATATTTGCTTTCTCAGATTATGTCGAACCACGGCAAATTATTCTTTGTCTTACGTGTAGAAGAAAGGTATCGTCATAAAATCAGTACCAATTCTTAAAGTTGCCATATCTTTTAGTGTGTTCTTAATATATGAAGGAATTAAGTTGTATTTGTGCGTATATTCCACAAAACATGCATCAATAAAGTGATATTCTTTCTTCGAAGCTGGAAATGTTTCAAATATATTGTCAAAATATTAACCTAATGTAACACCAATATTCGGACTGAACCTGATGGTTTCTACATACTCTCGCCAATACCCGTGTATGTCGCAAAATTATTCTTAATGAAAGAATCATGCATAAATCTTATGTTGTTAAGTACATTGGTTTATATTTTAGTGTGTCGGGCCTACCTTGTAATAATATGAACAAAATGTTCAGCACTTTAAGATTTGGAAGGAGCATTATCCATTTTCCGAGGGTGATTGTCGCTCAAGAATCCAGAAAAAGTTGGTAAAAAAGGTTGTCTCGGCCAGAAAGTTAAAGGTATTCACTTTCCACACTCTGTACTATCGAATATAAATTTTACTGATGTTATTTTGTCGAATATTTCTTCTGAAGTATTATATACATCTAGAAGAAGTTCCGGGGAAAAGAAAGCCCCGGTTTTCGGTCCTTATAAGTAGGCTATACATCGAAGAAAGCTTGAACTCCGTGAGAATATGAAGCTAGTGGTTGGGATAGAACGCGAAAGATTGAGGTCATGACGTAGCATTGGTCAAAGACTAATTGAGAAATAAGAAAAGTCTTTATGAGCCGACGTCCACCGAAGCCTACTATCGCCAAAAAAATAATAGTCTTGTCAACGCTTGTGAAATTTGTATAAGTGAAAATCACTTGTCAATAAGATGGATAATATTGTTTTCTTTCTTGCTGACAATTTTGTTTTACTGAAATAGATGCTACAGGCGCCAACAATGTTGATTATTGTTTTGACAATACTATACATCGTTAGACGTCGGCTCATATCCAAATTTATGTTTTCTCAATCATATTTTGACCCAGGTAACGATATTTTTGTCAAACTTTCGCCTTCTATCCCAAGCATTAGCGTTACATTCTCACGAGGTTTTAGGTTTCTGCAAAGTATAGCTAACTTGTCCGGGCTGAAAAGACGCAGTTCTCTTTTCTCAGAAACTCCATTCATATTTTTCAATCTATGATCTATACTTCTGCTCACACAGTAAGAGATACCAAAATCACAAGGACTACTTTTCTTGTTTAATGCTCGTGAAAAGCTTTAGATGCCTTTTTTATGCATATGTTTTATAAAATGTTTTTAGCTGAATGTCAAAGGTTTTAAATCTCAGTCCACATCATGCATTAAGAGTGAACATTTACAGCCGAGCATGAAACCTATCCATTAGGAGAAATCCTGCTTATGTAGAATTCCGTTCCAACCTGAAAAACTAAGTAATTGGATTTTGTTTTACTTCTGTCTATCTCTGTAATTAAATTCAAAAAGTATTGCAATGTTAAAGATGTACCACAATTCAAACTAAATCTCAATTAAATACGTGCAAACTTTGCAAGGAAAGGATCTGAACTTCTTAACAAAATTCTAGGACTAAAATTGTAAGGAAGAGCATTCTGCCTCAAAATTGTCATGGTCGTCACACTGTTTTTTATGTTAGTTACTGAAGCACTAACTATAACTAATGTGAAATGAACTCGGACAGCAAAGGAATGCAAGACAGAGGCAAAGATAATATGCTCTTTTTGAAAGGAACGTGTAGCTCAGGCTTAAGTTAGGAAAATGTTAGCCGAAGAAAAAATACAGACTGATAAATGTGCCTGCACTTTCGTAGGATGCTTGCCTTTTTTAAATTAGGAGGAAGCAGAACCTTGCGAATTATTGTTTCTTTCAGATCAATGCTGCAGTAAAATAGTTCTGGGAAATTATTAATATATCTTCCAATCAGCAAAGAAGTCGTTAATTTTTATTTGAAAGGTTGCTACTTCTGAATTAACTTTTGTAATTGTATTTTGTTCTGCGTTGCAACAACTCCAACGATGAGCTTTAAATTGTGTAGGTTGTTATACGAAGATGCTCACATTGCTTGTAGATTATAAGGGAAAGCAAGAACATTTTAATTGTTTTGTGATGAAGAAAATGTAAGAATTTTGGAGCGCAGGTTTTACGTGAACACACTAAAACTAAGATATATATATTGTATTGAAAGGAGTAATACACATTTTTATATTGATGCTCGAGCGACCAACAACTAACCCCCCCCAAAAAAAATTATCAAAGCTTCGTAAAAGTGCAAATAATTTTATAGGCGACGGGAAAGAATCCTATTGTAGAAGTATAATACTTTACAGTACATATTTCCGCAAGTTTTCGCAATTTCATCTCTATCTGGTATACATGGGACATTTCTTGTCGCAACGAGGGCTGTCACGTATACACGAGGGATGTCAGATATACTATATTGTAACTACGACGCAAAACGTGAAGCATCACATAACATTTTACCGTAATAAATATACCTTAATCTTTCCATTCCACTAGTACCACTAATTTGTATTTGCAGCTCCTGTGTTTCTGACCTCTGCGTCGTCAATCATAGGATTTTCTCAAATCCCCCTTGGACGAAGTTCGTCTCCCCTGTGTGGCAATTGGTGACTAAGACAATCGCTAGAATTTCCCAGGCTGAGTCAGCAGGAACGGCAGACAACTTCTTAGAATAAAAAAAGAACGTTTTGCTGAGCCGCAAGGGATGTCGCATATACAAAAACTACTAAAAACGGTAGGTAGACCACGACCGTTGCTTCGTCCTTTCGTAAGTGGCGAATGTTTCGAAGACAAGTTCTAAAGCGTTTGTACAAAACCAAATAAGTTGCCAAGACTCAATATTGGTTTTCCAGTTCATGTAGAGGTTGGCTAAAACACTTCGAAGTGGAGAGATGAGAACGCGCTCGTTTTGCATCTTCTGGAACTGTCAGGAGCTCGCGTTTAAATAAGAAAATCTTGGAGACTTTCGGGAAATCCCGCCTTAGAGAGTTTCTGAGTGGTTATGTGCGTCTTTTAGCCTCACTTCATCTTTCGCCTGTTTCGGATACAGGTCTAGTTCGCGATATGGTGTTTCTTTATAAGGTGCTCAAGCCTGTTCTTGATTTTCCAATGCTACTAAGTCGAATCTCATTCCCTGTTACCAGACGACAGAATAGACTTACATACTTTTGTTTTAGAATTCTGATTTTGAATCTAGGCCTCCATTGAAACTCGTGCCGCTTATGTATAACACGTTAGAAAGCTGTGACGTGGACTTCTTCACTAGTATATTTTGAGGAGTTCAAGAGAGTGTATAACAAATTATTAACCATCAGTCATATTTCTGTATTTCGCCTCATGCACGTGCACTCCTCCATAGGCCTGGCAGCTGTGTGAGAGCACAATAAACATAAATTAATTTAATAATAAAATGTATACATTTTAAAGCACGATAGCGCGGACCCTATGTTCACTGAGAAAACGGCCCGTTCCAACTCGCAGCAGCATGGTCCGGACAGCATCCACAGCTGGCTCACAGCAGGAGCATGTGCGCTTTCCACCTTCTTCGCCCTGGCTCCACTGAGGTCGTCCGGGATCCTCTATGTCATCATCATGAACGAGTTCAACGTGAGCCGACAAGAAGCGGTCTGGACCATCATGCTTCTTGGAGGGGCAAGGGTGTTGTCAGGTGAGTTTCTTTCACGGCTTTACCTTTAATACGTACCCTGCGGCGTAATGAACTACAACAGCCAATCATTGAGCCTATTTCGGTTGTTGTTTTCCTGCCGACGCGCCAATTATATAAGGTTAAAAATATGTACAATCCAGCTAGCAGGAATGACAAGCCTTTAAAATGTCCGGCTTCTCGTTAACGTAAAATAAACTTTCTCAAAGGCAAAAAAAAAAAAAAAAATATTGGTTACAATGATTCTTGGCCGGCATCTTTCGATGTATGCGACAGTTCTACGGTAAGTTCTGTCATTAGTGCGCTACTGCGGAGTTACCCTGTTACAAGAAGGTAATTGCAAATTTTGTAAAAACATCATCTAATTTTTAGTGGCCTCGCGATCTTCTAAAAGTTTTTCCGTTGCCTCGTGCAAGGATGAATAGATGGATCGATGCTAATGGCTGTACTCTTTATATCGGGTGGCAGCTTGCGCCACTTAGCCTAGAAATTAAGAACCAAAAGTGTGATTTCTTTCCTTCACCAAATTCTTTACCCTTTGCAATTTAGTAACTATCACCAGGAGGTGTAGGATACCACCAGGATGTACTTTGGGGAATCGAGCGAAAACTAGAAACTTCACGCCCTGCATCTTCCCCTCGGCGAGGGAGTCGACAATTTTTCTCTAGTAAAACCTAGTCGGCGTTACCAGGGCTGGGCAGAGATACTCCATAAAGTATTTGGGAATACAAATGCTAAGATACATGTATTTTAAGGCCCGAAACACAGATACTGTGATACATTTGTCTTTTACGCAAAGGGATATTCCTAAGATACTTGTGCAAAAACGGCGAAAATGTATTCCGGAATAGAGATACAGATACTTACAGAAATATATTTGCTCCCAAACTGTGCAGCGTGGAAGGGTGTACGTGGCGAATGCCATTATTATTTTTTACGCTTGTGCTCCTCTTTTCTGTCATATTATGCACTTCCCCTTAGCGTGAACTTTTTTTATCATTAATGCCGCTAAAAAACAAAACAAAAAAACGTTCCGCCTTTCTACTCTCGTGAAGGAGGAAGACCAGCGGAGCTGTACTCGATACACTGCCGCAATGCGCACGCGCCCATATTTTTCGTCGTCGTCTGTTTTTCGCGCTGTTTCCTACGATGAATTCCCACCAACGCTCCCAACTATCCATTCTTCTATTATAGCTGGAAAGGTTGCCGCCATCCACGAGCGACGGTGGAAACCATACTGGTTGTGTGCTTGCCACCGTCGCTTATAGATGGCGGTAGCCGTCCAGGTAGGTTTGTGTCGACATACACGGACACGATCCTGGGGAACCTAGCCCTTAACAGCCCCGCTGTAAAAGAAAACATGCCAATTCTGGTGAACCACATAGTTACTTAACGGCAACGACTGCATCCCATGGGCGCTTGACGGAAAGGCGTCTGCATGAAATGAACCCTATTATGCCTTAACGTCTCATCTGAAACTGTCGTCTTATATGCTTCCGAGTCACCCTTCGAGTCACCCTGGGTAGATTGCACAACAGTCAACCTTTTCTTCGCTGAACTCCTTTACAATGTTCGCTCTCTGCTAAATTGGAAAAAATGGAGGGCTTTGAGAGTTAGCTTAGTCTGTTATTCTTGCAAGTAACCTTCTTTAAACCAGCGAATTTTTGTCTAACACTGGTGACTGAGATGGATCATATTATAGGAAAGTTCATATTATAAATTCTGAAACACCTTGCACCAAGCGGATGCTTTTATCTTTTAAATCTACCGCAAAAACGGCAACCAATGTAACGAGATACTTAAATCTGGTGAAGTATCGCGATACAAGTGTTAGCGATCAAGAGTTTTAAATAAAAAAGAATTCAAAAGCTCGTAGGTGGCCTCTGACCCCAGCTACTCCCAGACAGAAGTTGCTATACGGTCCCTGGAAAATACCCGGGCCTCTCTGCCGTGAAACCCGAGCCGCGCGCGCGTGGCTAGCAACAGCTTCGGAGGCGACCGCCCTCTCCCATGGAGAAGGGCATTCCATCGGACGACGCCGAGCGAGACGCAGCACCGCTCTAGAACCGTAACCTTTATATAATCGCCCATTTGTGTATTCCTCTAAGTTTTAATTAAATAAACAGTTGAATACTACCTCATCGTAATTTGATCAACCTAAACGCTAACATTGATAGATTGTAATTCCATTTCACTACTGAGATACAAATACATCTTCAAATGTTTCTCGATACAGATATACAGGTACTCGAAAGTATAAATAAAATACCAGCACGATACATTTCTATCACAATACTGCCCAGCCCTCACGTTACCCCGGCACTGGGCCTACTGGAAGACAGGTTGGAGACTTTGGACCGAGCCTCGTGGGAGGGAGAGCCAATTTTCATCTGTCCCGTGTATCCCCAGCTGTGTCATTTAATTGTACGTTATTCTATTCCCCCAGATAATATCCACCAGTCTTCCAATCTTTCCTTCGTTATTGAAATACAGTTATCATCCATTCTTCCATTCTCGTCTGCAAACCCCAGCGCTCCGGTTAATTCTGTTGACCCCTAAGGGGAGGGGGGGCGGGAGCTAGTCTCATGCACCTCAACACTACGTGTTCGATTGTCTCGTCTTCCCCTTGGCATACGGCACACTGCGTATCCATTTTTTACAGTTAGCTCCAATATGTCCTAGTCCTCAATAATCTTATTCTAGCCTCGAATAACAACGATCTCCTCCGTGAATTATCCTACCAATGTTCATTTCTTATTTCCATTTTTCGTCCCCTATACATAGTTAAGGCTGATTATCCCTGTATACTTTCCTCCCACATCTTTCTCTCGGCTTCTTTCCCTATTGTTTCACAGGAGCAGTCTGTTCTTCCCCCGCTCTTGACTGTCGGCATTATGATTTTAGTTGCTGGGTTTGGTTTGTCTATTTAGTGTTCAAACGTTTTGTGTATAGATGCTTTTATACCTTTCTCGCCCGTCGTGTATCCTCAGTTGTGCACAAGTTGATCACAATGTAGGATACACGATTGTGACCATGACCAAGTTGGCAGCGCGCGCGGCTCTGACGCGGAGGCACGGGGTTCGAGCCCGGCTATCCTAGTTTTTAACTTTCTTTGCTCCTTGGGAAGGTTCCAGTTTCATGTTGGCACTTATAGTCCAGATTTTTTTTTTTAGCCTTGTTAGTAGACACGAGCGGCGCCCTACTCCCGACACCGGATGGCGCTTGCAGCGCAGCTGGGGACTGCGTAAGTTGCGGTGTTACGCCGCAGTACGCTCAGCCTACACGATGTCTTTGGGCGGGCCATTTGTATTTTTGTCGTGTGCGATTTTAACACCGAGTGCGGTTCGAACACCTGTTTTAAGTCACGCAAAAACGGCGAAAATGTCTGCTAAACTGCAGTCCCCGCGAAATGCCCGCATGACGGTGCTCCAGTTGGCAAAATATGGCCGCACGCTAAAATGCCGAAACATCTGGTTTATACTATTCTCAGGCTTTTTCTCGACAATAGGGTGCAAATAAAAGCAGCAGCAGCGCGCTGCGTCAGTCAGTCTTGGGCCTATAGAGTTTCATCCTCTTGCTAGCCGACATCGACGCAAAATACTAAATATTAGATATTGTATTTTGTTGTGGCTCAAGCTCGTTACATTAAACCATTAATTGTTTCAGTCAGTTTTTATGAGAATATAACACTCTGTGCATCTTAAAAAGCCAGTGTTCTTCTGGATCTTGCAAACATATTGAATGCAGTAACTGATAAGTAAAGACCTCGCCACTTTGTCTTTGCGTTGTTCTTATGGCTAAGTTGAGTCAACAAAGTGGAATGTCGGTTACAAAGAGACAAAACCGATTTCATTCGCTATCAGGCAAGGATATTTAGTCGTAATGACCGAAATCAGAGGTTAGAAATCCCACAGCAGCATTTGAAATTCTTGGAAGCGGTAGCTGTGCTTACTGATACGATACCTCCTTCCCTATTTTGCTTACGAAGTATGTTGAATAGTTAAACATGTAACGCTCACTCGCAGACCTCTGAGTTTAGAGAAATTAGCAACATTACAAAACCTGAAAAGTAGTGTTTAAAAAAAAAGGTTTAATATAAAAAGAAAAAAGTGATTTTTATTTTTGTTGGTTAGTCGAGCCTTTATTTATCTTGATATTTTTGTCATAGGACTGCTGGCGGGACCCCTGGGGCACCGCTTCACTGCTCGGCCCGTGATCATCATAGGCAGCGCCATCTCTGCCCTCGGTGTCATGCTCAGTTTCTTCGCCGACTCTATTGGGACGCTGCACGCCGCCTTAGGGGCAGTGCACGGTGAGTGATTTCACCTGCTTCCATATCTTTTGACCTGGTCTTTTCATATTCGAAATGCAATTTAGAACGGACATACTATTGAAAAAAAGAAGCTCTCGGAAAGCCGTTGAAAAAAACTCCACCTTATGCACTGCAATCAATACATAGTGGGTACCATCTATGAAATTTCTTCTGTAATGATACATGAGACGTGTGTATTTCTCTGCCGCTACTGCAACTTAAACATTCTTCGTCTCACCCTACGATGGACTATAGGCAAAAGCTACGGACCGCCAGATCCAATCACGAGCCACTTAGATATTGTGTGATATTTCGCTTCGATGCACATATCGGTGCCCGCGTCTCGAATCACTGATGGAAATGGCCGGACTGTGGTTTGAAAGGGATAGCACTGAGTGACTCAAAAAGTTTACATTGCAAAGAAAGCCGCGACATACAGGCTGTTTTCAATATCGTAGGTATAGAAATGGTGCAACGCTTTTGGATTCGGAGCAATATTCGTCTTCCTGCAATCAGTGTTAAGGATATTATAGCTTAGCGTGGAACGGTGATGGTACCCGGCAGACCGTGGCTTTGGACTTTAACCCATCGTAGGATGAGCAAACATATAAAAACGCTTATTATTTTGCATGGCTGATCGCAATCCCGTCAAGTATAGTTCTACGAAGTAAAAAGGCAGAAATAACAGGAGTCTAGCATCTCTTTTGGAAGATATATTCATACAACGTCAGAGATTATTGGCGTTGTTGAATATTTCGAATTTGAAAAGCGGAGAAAACAAGAAAGAACAAATGGCGTTTGAAGGTATACCTCCGTGGCACGCTGGTCCGCGGAGCTTGACCGTCATTGCGAGTGCTTCCATGCCCTATCTCTCGTAGGTCTACCGCATTTTCTAGTTAGAGTAGAACAACGCGCGTATTAAAAGGACAAACATTTTTCTAACATTGACTCTGAAATTTCTCTAAAATATTAACTTCTGCCGAAAGCACATGTCCACTTTTTATCAAAAAGTAAAACGTTCCAACTTTTCCGCAGACCACGAGGGAGACAATCATTTAAGTTACATCGTGTAGACAAGGGGATAAGAGAATGGAGGAAACATTTAGCCTTAAACTTTCGACAGGCATTACGATTCGGAACGCGTATATGATATAATTGATAATCCCGCATGTTTGGCTCATCTTAGTTCCTGTTGTACGCAGAGAATAATTTTTACGTATCCTGCACTAAAGTGTAGCAAAAACACGAACACACATATGACTTACTCATGAATTAAACCAGTCGCGAAACTTCAACCTTTACTTCATAAGTCGTTGCTGCGGATAGGCACTTATACCTCATTAGTATGATTGGCAGAGGCCCTTCATTTTGCAACAAAGAGTAAAACGGCAAAAACGGGCGCTTGCTTGTTCGTTCTATCCGTGTTAAATGCCATACTAAGGTTTTGTCGCTAGGTAAAATGAATGTGTAGACATTCTTCATTGTAATGTGCAGGTGAAGTCTGGAAAATATGGTGTATGCATATGTTTGTAAACTTCACCAGTTCTACCTTCCACGCTATTCGAGCATTCATATTAAAACATTTATAATGAGCCGGTATCCAAATGAAATTGCGAAAATACTTATGAACGTGCATACAGGGGGCTTATTTGCAAGAAAAACGCGCTTTCTTCAACACAAACACACACACACAGATTTATGCCAACACGCACAGGCAAACGCCCGCACGCACAAAAGACACAAAATACAGATACTTGCTCGCACATACAAACTGGCCAACACGCACATACGCAAACTCACGCTCGTACATACAGATACACATATTCAAGCAAAAACACGCACAAAACAATACACACTCCCAAAATAAAATTTATACAGCTGGAAAACAGTTCCCCCTTTAAACGCAACAGTTGTGGCCAGTACAATTGGCTTTGTTGCAAAGAAAGGCAACTTCTAATCTCACTTTGCGTGACCAAAACCGCTCAAGGAAGTAGCTGCCTCCTGTCACGCGCTGGTAAAAAAATCTTACTTGTAAAGCGTGCCTTTGACGGCAAAAGGACCGCTTGGGGTAATTATAGCAATAGGTTGGTCTGGTTTGGTATAACTGGATTGTGCCAATTACGCTCACATTTTTGCGGCCACTTTACAATGAACAGGCATAAGGTAAACTAAGTAGTTTTATACTTTGACTACTTGAGTTTCTATTCGATTTTTCATGTAATTATAGGAAGTTACAACATAATTAAAAAGGTTCTTACTCACCTAAGCGGGAACGCTTTTTTATTCAGTCAGATAATTCTAAGACTTACACCTGGAAATGTACGACGCTTATAAACCGAGCTCAAAATAATCAGTAAAAAAACCAGACCGTGAAGCTTTTTCGCGTGTCGATAACATATATGGCGAAAGTGATGCTATTTTTTTCCTTCTTTACTTTTGCAGCTTTCAAACCGGGAGTGTCATTTATATTACTTTAATTGATTACAATCTGGCCTTTTATGTGATACCGAGTACCTGCGCTGCCTAGGCGGTCGAAAACGTATTAAAAGGGGCGAGATAAGATAGCAGACGTAGAAATATTGGTTGAGCGACTTAAGAGGCGAGGCTTTACGCCACTTTTTGCGGGGGCTGCTGGGATGCTGTTATATCCGAAGCTACACTGTTACACATATTTTGATAGAACGGACAATGTAACGTATGATGGGCTGCAATTCTCAAGATTAACTGCAAGGGCTCGGTTCACGGCCTCTGATGTTTCCTCACTGCACTTCTTGGTCAGCAACTATGAGATCCCTACAAGCGTCTGAGAGGTTTGTAAGTACGAATAAAATGTCTACTGAAGCTCGCCGTCTTTGCCGCGGAACGAGGCGTATGAAGCCAAACGTCAAATGTTGGTGGCAGGTTCATCAAACATAGGGTGTTTCAAAGAGGGATATTATACGCCATCACAACGTCCCTGAACGCAGGCAGAGATAGGCACATGGCAGAACCTGCTATCTGTTCGTGCTCTTTACTTATAGCTGGTACGTTGCCCCTTGAAAGTCTGCACTACTCCACGTTGGAAGACAAACTGCCATTTGCCTTCAATTCTACCAACGTGTGCTTGATGGCGATCACTGATCACATTAGGCACCCTCGCGGCTTGGGATGCACCACGTCACCTTTTCTAACCGTCGGAATAAAATTGACCCAATCAAGTAAGAAATTAAACTAAGGGCATACGTTGCTTATAGAGAGCTCTGACTGCTCGATGTACTCTCATGCTACGTGACCAGTGTTGACACGCCACGAATCTGGATTGAGCTAAAGAACCGCTGACTCGTCAACGTCTTCGTCGGGATCACGCGGGGCTTTCGGTCAGGATATATCGTTAGACATCAAACTGTGCTCCTCCGAACGTTCAAGAGTTTTATTTCTCGAAGCGTGAGAGGTCATATTTCACCGAAATAGACACCGGATCAGCTGATTTGCAGATCAGGCGCCGACTTCGCAGTGCAGCCGTTTGGTGACGCCACATTGATAGCGAGCAGTTAATAAAGAGAAGGTGGAGCTTTTATGTCTGCTTCTGATTTCTAGTTTTATTTTGATACCTAAAATTGGCATGGTAATCTGTACGCCATAGCCTTAAGAATATGTTTCATGACTGTCATTGGCAAGTGCAATAGAAATTAATCTTCCACTCTCTTTAAATGTCTCAATAGTGATTTTTAAATATTTATTTAGATCACATGCGTAAACATCCGCCCACGCGTGATCAAAAATAAAATTACGAAGTAAGGAGTCATCTTGTTGGTTTGGAAGGCGCAGACAATATTGAAATACGTTCGACCAAACAAAATGTCTCGTTGTTAGTTTTTAGGCTTCTGACACCACCCTTTAGCGTCATTAAAGGTTCAAACAAAAGCTTGCATGGGGTGTGAGACCCTTTAAAGTACGATAAAACTCATAACTTTTTATCTGATAGCTTATGATCAAAATACTAGAGGAATAAGTATACGCATGCAGCTGGGATTACAGGGGCCATGTCATTGCCACAAATAGGTTGGCTATTCTTAGGAGACGTTTTACAGTGATCCTTTAACTGGCCTTGTTGAGTCTGCGTAATCACAGTTTCGTATGCACACATGACATCGCAAGAAATTTAAACTTACTCATACCACAATTGTGTCATTAGAGTACCTGACTTGTGTCATTCATTCTTTCCCATGCCAAACATAATATGTATACATGGTCACAAGTGAATAATGCACGAATCTAAATCAGAGACGCTATAACCCTCTTTTCCTCCTCACTCCTTCAAAGACTATGAAGTAGATCAGCGTGCGCATTTTCGAAAATATCTCATGCCTTATTTTATGTTTCATCACAGGTTTCGGAAGCGGGATCGTCTACGCAATGAACCCCATAGTAATCAGCGAACACTTTGTCAAGTACAAAGGACTGGCGATGGGCATCAACTTCGCCGGATCGACGCTAGGAACCTTCGTCTTTCCCAAGCTTCTCGAATACCTCGTGGGTCTGTTCGGATTTCACGGCGCCCTACTTATCTTCGGTGGCTTACTACTCAACTCCGTCGCGTTCAGCCTGTTTCTCCGCCAGCCCGTCTGGCTCAAGTCGGAGAGCACCACAACTCTAAACGAAGTCACCGACGAAACCGAGTGCCAAGGACGTGCCGAGCAGTGGACCATTTCGGGATCTATAGCCGACAGAGACGCTATCGGGAAAGACAAGCCCGAATCGATGCTCATGGGCTTGAGCATCTTCAAGCTTCCCATGTTCTACGTCATCACGTATTCGTTCATCTCATTCAATTTAAGTTACGACTGCTACAACTCCCTTTTCATCGACTTCGCCATCGACAAAGGAATTCCGATGAGCAGTGCGGTGACTATGACGTCTCTTTCCGCGGTGCCTGACCTGGTTGGAAGGCTGGTCCTTCCTGCTGTGACGGATCGGGGACTCATCAAGAGGAGGACTTTAATGACGGCCCTGCTCGCTCTAGTCGGGGTCCTGTACATTGTGCTGCCTTATCAGCAGGGGTATGACATCATCTTCGTGCTAACGTCCGCTGTGGCACTTCTGCTCGGCTGTGGAGTCGTACTCTTTCCTGTCCTCCTCGTCGAGTACGTCGGCCTGGACCGAATGGCCATGGCGACTGGCATGCTGACGGCCCTGTCGGCAACGTTTTCCTTTGGCAAGCCGTCCATTATCGGTAAGTTTATCTCTGTTAGTAATTTTGTTCATATTTTTTTATTATATGAAGGTTTTTGTTTTTGTTTTAGCAATAGAAGATTATGCTGATTGGTCGGTGTTCGTCTTGGGTCTGCATCGACCAATTTTTTTCTGTTTGTGTTTTGTTAAATATACAAAACTGTGGAACATGTCAATCACTAGCTTGAGGCCATATATTTGGATGACAACTGTGTCGCCAGTGCTTTGAAAGAAAAAAACTGCGGTTAAAAATTAGGAATTAACAGGGTATTTTTTTGTAAGACGCTGCCACTTTAATAGGTGACATGAAGTTGCTTAAGCGCACCTAGAGCTTTATTTTTCAAAAGGGCGCCATTATACAAATTACATACTTTTCAGGCCATCATCATTACTAATTATGTAAAAAATATGTTAACTTAACCTACATCGCATCTTTCTCGCGAAATTTAATACAACAACCAAGTTTCGAATCATGCAAAAAAAATCGCTCTGTTTTTTACCGACTCCAATATCTTTTATTAAATAAACATTAGCCCTCAGCACGAAGTAATTTGATAAAAACAAATATGTCATGTAACAAATGTTTTCGTTTTTTTACTTTTCATTGATATATCCACTCACATAAAATTAATTTAAAAAAATGTTTACCACCTCCCTGCCTTTTTGAGATAATAGCAATGCGTTCAGTGAAGGAATTGATTGAAGCAAACCTATTGACTGACGTCACGATGAAATAAATCGCGCATTACATTTTCCTGTCTTTCGACATGTATACGTATACGGAATTAACAATATAGTTACACACGAAAGTTCTACTATTTGTTGCACCAGTACCAAATGGCGCAGACATATCAACCAGATCTAGTAATTCATATATTACGAGCGAACCTTGGAGAAATATATGACTTCAATCTAAATAGTCAGGCAAGGTGGCTACGGTGGAAACCAAGATAAGGTGCATACCACGATATGACGGGCGTCTGCGAGAGAATCGCGAACCCTGTTTTTCGCACCGCACAAATAAACTAGACATTGCAGAGAACTTAAACTCCGTCAGAACGTAGCCCCAACCATTCGAGCAAGATGCCAGAGTTTTAGCACCAACCGTTATCGTATTCAAGAGTTGTAAGTTATTTTCTGAAATTTTTAGTGGGAAAACGGGGCCCATTTTTGCCCGTTTTCGGTTTCTGGCGCCATAGAGGTCAATGTATTCGGGAGCTCCGCCGGCCGCAATTTTCCCATTGAAATTTTCAGAAAATCTCATCACTTTTGAATAAGATAATGGTTGGTGCTGAAACTTTAAAATCTTGCTCGAGTTTGAGCTCGAGTGTGAGCTCTCCACGATGTCGTCGTCTATTTTTGCGGTGCGAAAAACAAGGTTTAGTTTTCTAGCCGACGCCCGGTATATAGACGGCTAAAAGTTCACAGAGCTTGCGTTGATGTTCCTGATGTATATAATTTAACCCTGGTGTCTTTTTATTTTATTTCGGACTTTCGAGAAAAAATTTAAACTGCAGTATATTTATTTATTTCAAATTTCAGAGTGTCCTGCAGGTTTGCATAAATATTTAATGGTAATATCTCAGAAGTGAATAGCACCGAATACTCTCTATCTAAATGAACAAATGATTACACTTCAACATGCCTTTAGTCAAGCGTGAGTTTTACATTTTCCCCACACAGGTTATTTTCGCGACACCCTGGGATCCTACCACTACCTGTTCGTGGTCTGCGGTTGTGTCGCCATCTCAGCGTCGTTGACCTGGGCGGTCGTAGCAGCAGTCAGCCACAACACCGTCAAGACAAAGTGGACTCTTCAACACGCCTTTACGGGAAGAGACATTTCCCCGGGAAAGTTTCTCTACCTTCCCTCCCTAATTATGCTCGACGACGGCCACTACGTGGACTACAAGCGCGTGGCGCGGCACAGCGTGTCGTCCATATTTTACTGAAAGCCAAAAGACGTTTCATTGTAAACTACTCACTTCACAAACCGCATAGAAGGATGCTACGTTTCATAATCTGGGGTCACGGATGGTTGCCGAGAGCATTGCATTGTACATTTCTGGCCAGCGCAAATACTTCACCGTTGCAACATGTTCCAAAATCCGATTTACTGTACGGTCACCGTCGGCTTAAGAAACACGGGGCGCGACAAGTCCAGAATGTCGTATTGTGGTGGGTAGTGTTCAAGGTAATACAAACAACTGATATTCGTGCCTTTTGCACATACCTCCAGGATAAGACGTAAAATAAATTTCAAGTTGAACCGTTGTTTGTAACAGTAAAGACGGAGTTTTAGAGAATCGTTTTTGCACGTCCGATATGGTACGATGGACACTCTGCTACGAACTGCGCGTGCGCAACCGCAGAAGCATCGCATATGTGCATTTGGTACCGGAGGGCCATGCGTAGCGTATCGGATGTGCAAATGAGGTTCGTTATAACACCCTAATAACGCGTACTATCAACTTCACAACTGACAATTCTTATCTAATGTCGTTGTCGTGATCCCTCGTGTAAAGTGTGCTCGTTTTTGGAGGTATGGTTTTTCATTGAGCTTGCATTAGACAATTTATTTCTCTTCCAGTCACTGCGCAACCGCCGTACGTTACGAGCCTACTGGACCGAATAGGTAGCTGTATGATGCAACTACTTGCTGCATCATACCTGGATCATGAGTCGCATTTTGTACCGTGGCCTGCAGCCATCGACACGCAGGTTTCTACATGCGCGCAAGATGCCTTCTGCTTGTGCACAATGGACTATACGTCCATATTTGTAAACGTCTTGAATGTGCATTTGCGTAGTTGAATACTGTACCACATTTAGTTCATGCCGAAAGCAAATATTTTGAGTGGACCTAATCAAGATGTGAGTTGATATTTAAGTACAAGTGTGTGTTGAGAATGAATGCGGAAAACGACAAATGTCAACGTACGATAAGAACTGTTTTCAGAAGCGTTATTAGCGCGTTATGTTAACTTGTGATGCTTTTGATACGTAGTAACGAAGCATGTGTAAATAAAACATGATCTCATTGCCTTTTTGTTCAGACGTTGTTCAAATATATTCTGAATGAAGAATTTTCTTAAGTCCATAGCGACTCTGTAGAAGGTGAGTATTTGGTTGATGCATCTGAAACAATTTTGTTTTTCAAATCGAAAAAGCACATAGGACAATATACGCCTAAAAAAAAAAAAAAAACCCATCGATGACAATAGATGAGTGGCAAACAGGACAGGGCTTAACTTTTTGAACTGAAATTTATTAGAACCGACAAAGAAATGGTAAAACTGCACATGCGCAAAGAGGAAATACTTTGATTAAAAGTCACATAGGCCGATTCTCTCCGACAGTTGCCCTTTTTTATCCCTTTACGATGAGGAACATTTCTTTATCACCGAAGCCTTTGTCATTTATTAGTGTCGTCCGGCTTCTTCGGGTTTTTAATCTAAGTGTATCCTATTTGTGCATGCGCAATTTTACCATTTTTGTGCGTATTCTAATAAATTTAGTTGAAAGTTATGCCTTGTCCTGTGTGCTACTTACCTTTTTGCCCTTGTTTTCTTTTTTTTTCCCGATATATCCACGATCAATCAGAACAAACTAGCCCATCTCGCATTTTCGATAAAAAACATTTTATCGCATAATTCTGCCGCGGGGCACATTCTGACTAAGTCACAATTCTGAAGTATTCCTGTATTTCGAGACGTCGACCGTTAAATTAGAAGCATGTTTAAGTATCGCCCAAACAACTCTTGCGATGCAAATATCCTGATAAAACGTTTTCTTAAATAAAGTTTCGTTTTCGGCATACATGACCTCCCCAGGCACATAAAAAATACGTTATTTGTGAGTTAAGTGTCTCTTTAAGTAAGCCCTCTGACAAGGGATTCTTTGACGTCGAAGCACTGTTTTAAAATATTAGTTATTTGCACAAAAAGAAACGCTTATGCTTAACCCTAAAGCTGGCGCAAAACTAGGTGTTTGTTCAAGCACCTGGAGTCTCTGAAGACACCGCAACGACTGAAAAATTATACTACTTAAAACGTTGCTTTCTTGAAACGCTGATTTATTTTCATTGTTTCGCACCTACCCGTCTTAGGATATGAGAACTACAGCGGTAGCTAGAAAGGTACTCCCACGCATGCGACAAGTACGTGCGTTTTGCAAATCAAGAAATGAGCTCCTCGGGACCCCTAATGTAAACAGTGAGCAGTAAGAGGCGACAGAGATGCAATCTGCACCAGGTACAGTTTTAGATGCCAACTTAGCTCGGCAAGTCGTTGCATAAATATGAGCTGTGAAACTGCAAGCTTAACGTTCTTCTAAAGGACCATACGGCTTGGGATAGGGTTAATTTTTTAAATATTTTCTGCTACAGAGTCCAGCCTGATTACGATTTTCTAGTGAACGCACCCGGCATCCATAGCTTCCACTGCACCAACTCAATATTTAATACATTAAAACAAATAAATTAGCTTACGACATCGCCGGTGTTTTGCTTAGAATGCTTCACTTCCTCAGAGATAAGAAACTAGGGTTTGGTGAAATTGAATTTACTAAACGGTGTTTGACAGGGAATGCTTCCAGATAATCTTTTTCTTCTTTCAAACAACTGATGATGCTTGGTTTATTTAAAAAAAAAAGTAAAGCAATCAATGTTTACAGTAAGCGTGACAACCAGGCAAAATCGCCAAAACTATGCCAAAACACTTTGAAATGCTTCATGTGTGTCGCTCTAACATACAGTACACAATATCTGTGCAGTTTGGGGCGGAACACATGTAAGCCTTGAGCTCCGTAAAAATGCACACACTACAAAATTTAAACAAGTTCTAAAAACAAAAAAATATTGCCATGCTAAACTGAGACACCTGTTTTATGGGCATCTCGTTCTTCTTCTTCTTTATTAAATGAAAATATTCTGAGATGTTGGCCGCCGTGAAGACATGGCCCCTACTCCATGATGGGCACCTCAAAAGGCCTTTATGTGGAAGGCCTTTGGGCAAGCGGCGAATCAGCTCGTGATCCCGACTTTACGCGTGCATATCTTGCGGAATGCGATGCTACACTTATTCTTTAGAAGCCTTCCATCTAAAGGCCTTTGAAATTCCCGTGTGACAGTGGTATAAGTCCGTTTCGAAACAAATGTTAGGCCCAAGTTTATTAGCAAAATAGTGTTACTCGCATTTCAATATTACCAATGCCAAATAATTATCATTCGCAGCAAAAGTTTTGATCATATACGAAAATTCTTCAAGATTCATCAAGAGCATTAAAACCCGAAGGTTGCGAGAGTGCTCAACGTGTAAATGTCTAAGTTAAAAGAATATCACATAAACAAAACACTTTTAAGGTTAAATTAAAAAATAAACATATAATATATATATATATATAGTGTGTGACATCATCTGAAGCCGCGCAAACGTTTCTAAAGGTCTTGTTTCTTTTCGGACGGAAACGAAAGCTGCCTGTCTTTTCTACAAGTATGATCCATATTACTCGACTTCACTGATCTTATAGAGCCAGTTAAGTGTAAATAAGCATGTTATTCTTCCGTCTGAAACTTCAGATATTTATGTTTAGGATTCTGCAAGACTTGACTTGTGGCTGCAGCAGACATGTAGTGCCCGAATTTCTCTTTTGTTTTATTTTTTTCAGGAATACAGTTCTCGTTCTATATCAGCATCCCCACCAAAATTAGTATTTCATACTTGTTTGACTTGAAATATCCTGCAGTAACAAGTGATCCATTATACACTCTAAAAAAGTCCGTGCATGCACTTTCCCGCACAGCACTCGGAAAGCCAATCACCGCAACTTATGAAGACAGCTCAGCGAATGACGATGCCGAAACATATGTCTAGACCAAAAAACGCGACCTGAGTAGTGTCATTAAGCAATGCAAGCGTGACGTTTTGCATTGCTTAATGTCACAACTCAGACTGCGTTTTTTGTTTAAAATAATGTTTTGACATCGTGATTCGCTCAGTGCCTCGTGAAAATGGCAGCTGATCGGCTCTCGAGGTGTTGTGAAATAGACGCACGGGCTTTTCCTAAGAGTGCAGTAGTACACATTGTAAAACAATTCATGCAATAAAGTACGTCAAAAAGTTCTGGTTATAAAGATTCAAAGTAAGTAAAATAAAATATCTAATGTTCGTTAATTCCACTAAAGAATAGCACACAAATAACTGACTGAGCGATAGATTAAAAAATTCGGACGATACACTTAAGACTGCTTACGTATATTCATGCTAAAGCATTCCTACACACAGCGGGTTCCGAACAGGAGTGCGCCACGTCCTCTTTTTTCGCGAGGCTCACCAGCGGTGGCATCAAGCTCCCGCACTCCGCAGGCGCGGTGAAACCCGCCGGCTTCACGAGGACTTCTGTGATGAACCTACTGCCTTGTTGTGCTTTTCTTTGTGTTTTATTTGTGAGGCGCGTCCGCTTTGACCATGAGCGAACCCCGCAGGCCTCCGTGACGAAGCATCTCCGTTGCTGTGCTTTTTTTGTGTTTTATTTCTGAAGCGCTTGCTTGATGACATTTTTGTGTGACCATCTTTCGGGCACAACGCCGCCGCTTTTTCGCGTAATGAGACAAGTAAGGCTTTCGTCTTAATAACCCAATTTCAGCAGGCAACAAAATGTTTTCGAAGATTTTCACCCGTTATTTTTTGCGCCTTTTATACTTTACGACACTTGGTCTTTATTGAGCCAATTTCCCAGCACTCTCCCTATGTTCCAAGCTTATTGCTTTAAAAAAAAAAACAAAAACAAAATACGTCCCGAACGGTTGCGGCGAATAAATAAATTACACATCCACGTGCCGGTCCCTCGAGAGTTTCGTCCCTGTCACGTCCTCTTGGGGGAAGTCAGGCTGCAGGTTCAAGACCTTCTTGTTGCGGTTTGCCTCCAGAGCGAGGACGACGACCCACATGAAAGCTCCGAACAGGATCAGGGATCCGCATATGGTGAAGAGAGTGTCGTAGGCGCCGATCTCGTCGCGATAGTACCCTGAAAATACACAACGGGGTCCGGTTAAAACCAAGTCGCTCCCAGCACCGGAGATTTCCTCAAGACATCTGTACAAATAATACTTGGCAACATTGCTTTTCTGCTGATAAAATTATAAATTAGTTGAACGGACGTTAACCTGGCGACTCCCACCATTTCAAGGCTAAAGTGTGATTCCACGCTCTCTGCTGTAGAGGTCACTTGCGGCTGTAAGCATGACCTGCTGTACGAATATGCCGCCTCCAATATCCCATTTTGCGTCTCAATGCGTCCCTTCAAAAAATATATTCTTTTATACAGGTAATAAAGACCTTATCTCTGACTTATTAAGTTATATTTAATGAATTTTCTATATGAAACGTTGTGATACATATGTTCACGAATGTCGTGGTTTTAAACGCTAGTTATCTCTACGTAGCTTCGTCAGTATGATCATTTCTTTTTAATTTGAGAATTGGTGGCCAACCGTTTCCACCACCACGGCCGTTCGATCCCCTCCATTGGGAGAGGGATCAAGGGGACGGTGTGGTGTCATTAGCGAAGATGACGCTGAAAAGGCGGTACTCAGTGCCTTCACTGCCGACCGACCCCCCCCCCCCCTTGTCGACATCTATAGGCTGTTGTGGTAATGAGATGCCTTTGGTTAGCACACTGCAACCATAGGTGGGGATTCAAAGTTTGTTGTTTCTAACTTTTTACACAGGTAAGCTTTTCAGTTAAATTTTTATACCCTTAATACACGTTCTTCCGCCACTGCCGTGCAAACGTTTAGCTCAATATCTCCAGAAACCAATTTATACGTTTCCTTCAAAAGCAATCGATCCCTTTTTTTTAGATGCCGCTGCCGCGAAAACTGCCAACCAAACTACGTGAAGACCGAAATGCTAAGGTGGACGGAACATCTAATGTAACTGATGTCTAACGGCACATGGTGCAAGAGGATCAAGACAAATCACAGCAAAGAGTGTTCGACGGTTTTATTGACCCTTGATGGTTCCTGAACATCCTGCCTATGTTCTGGACATATTTTATGTTATCACAGATGATATTTGAAGAGTGCGCATCGTTTAAAGTTGCAAGTGCACTTTTTGTCTCGTTTTGCAAGTTTGTGTTGTTTTTACAGGTTCTGCACTCAGTTTTTGCTACTTAAAACCTTACAATCATAAATAAATTTGTAATGTATTATCTTGAAGATACGTAGAGTGTCGATATCTATTTGAAATTGCAACAGCTTAGTTATGTTTGTGCAAGGTTTAACTAACTTCTTAAGGGCTTCTGAAAACAAGGCTTTATAATTGTATTTTAATTATTTTCGAAATAAAAAAAAAATATATATACACAGCTTTCGGCAAGATAGTGACACTCTACACTTCATAGGGAGCAAAATGAGCCATTGCATCAGGTTCCTAATAAACCTTTAGTGTGCCTCGGTGTGTGCATAGAGAACACATTTTATGAAATTGTTTCTACCTCTGAACACAAAATTATAAAAGCTACATGAAAACTAATATTTCTTTCAAAAGGAGAGCAGAAAACTTTATAACTATCTGAAGTCTCATTGTCTTAGGCAAATCAAAAATGCGCCTCCGAACGGCATCTTCTCTTAAAGTTGGGACATTTTTAAAACTTCATTGCAATCGTTAAAGACGGGATAAACACGCAGATAACAAGACGCATTTAGAACGAATAAGCTGTTGTCACTCCTTTTTTACACTTCTTATTAGCGGAAGTATGTCAACACAACTCTTATTTAGAAAATATTACTTATTCTGGCCACCAACTAAAGCAGCAATATTCTGCGTTTGTTTAAGTGCTAAAGCTGTAAAATGCGAAATTAAAACGCCGACGTCGTGCTGGTGCTGCATCGGACTGTACCAGCGTCACCTAGAGGCACATGCTAGGCACCAATCGAACACGAGTGCTGCGTCAGAGGTTGGCAGAAACTATCGCCCTCACTGGTTGAACATGAATTCCAACAAAAACGCCTACGAGTCTCTCGTATTCATTAGCTCCAGGGCAGTGAACAAAAGGCGCCTTGATCGGCTGCTGGACAGCGCGGCTGGTGGTCAAAAAAGTCAACTTTTCTGCAGGCTGTGCCACCGAACGACTGGGCACGATTGCTGCCTCACAGTTCGACAGTGCACTCGGACGTTCAAGCTCGAGATCAGGTTGAGTGACTGATGCTGCAGAGCTTTTCAGGCTTTCCAAACGTTCGGGTAAGATGGCGATTCCTGTCCAACAAAACTTCACAACGTAATCGGTATATGTGCTCCCGTACTGGCCTGCAGCAGCCGACGTAAAAAATACAAACTTTTGGCTTTACCCCTAGGTGGTGTTCACTGCATACTAGGGCTCGGCGTCAATTAAACATTTTACCCCATTAATCGACACCCTTTAATCGATTAGTTACTCGATTAATCGGTTTCGTTTATTCATATGAACAGGTGTTTTTTTTAGGTTTTTTAAAAAATTAAAATTACTATTTATTTTTTTGGTTTTGCTTAGCACGTGAACGAAACGGCGCAATGTGCAATTTCGGATTTAAATCAATGTTTATGTGCAGTTGAGAACAGTCAAAACAGCCACATTCACAAATTGTTAGTTTAGCCACAGATTCAGAGAGGTTCGTTGATATAGTCCGGCATTAGCGAACTCCTTTGATTGCTCGGAATAGTCCCTGCTGCGCTAAACGGGCACTCGCGCGGCGTTGAAGAACCAGCACAGGTATAACCTTTTTCAATTGTTTGGAGTTAAATATCTCGTCCCTAAAGTTTAGTTTAGGTAAGAATTTCACATAAAGTCGGCCTTCATACAGGTGTACTCGTCGACGTCTGCGTGGTGAAAGCGTAAAATTTTTACTTTTTTGTTTTTCAAAGATTTTACGGATTAACTGGTTAAAATAATTTATCGCGATAAAAGCATTAATCAAGTAATCTGGAAGTTAACCGACCAAATGCCCAGCCTTACTCTATACGCATTCATTTATCTTTAGAGGAAGGGTAAGGAAGCCCGTGGTCAAAGTACACCGACAGGTTTCCTTCTAAACGCAATAGGTCAGATTATAATTTAAAAAAAAAGTACTTGATGCTTTGTTTCCTTGTAGCACACTTTTAGTTGCACCTGAGAGAAGAATCGACAGCGATGCAGTCGATACTCCTCTCATCCGTCTGTTTCATCAATTCAGCCAATGAGAACACCCGTACATCGCTCAATGGCCATACTGTCTCAGTGTAAAATAAGGTGCACGCCTTACCAGAGGTGGGCGCCTTTTTGCCGTTCCGACAGTATGGCCAATGGGACTTGATATTGATCACTCATGTCCGTAGCAAAAGTAATTACAGAAATACCAAAGATATTCACTAAGATTGGACTTCAATGTCTCAAAAACGAAATATGCAGGTACACCTCACCATTTCAGTCCACAAAGTAACACTTGCCCCCAACACGTGCTGTGGGCCAAATTCTTGTATGCCCTCCAGATTATTGCCTTATACTCCAAACTCATAATTGAAGAGACTGAGAATAAAATCTGTGTCTCAATGAAACATGCGTTCGCGCAACCTCAAGCACTCGCCGGTAAAAAATTCAAGTTTATATCCACCGATAATTCAACCGGTGAAAAGAGAAAATACCAAAAACAAAATAGAAGTAAAAAAAAAGACTTACCGATGACGGATGGTTTCGCAAAGGAGAAGAATCCCGCAGAGGCGATCACCATGCCGTAGGCCATGGACACCCTTTCAAGTCCCAAGTACTCCGCAAGAAGCACCGGAAAGAGAACAAGTATGGTGCCCACGAAGTAGGCCAGCGCAATTGCAATCGCGAATAAGAGTCCGTAGCTGTGAATGTATGGCAGTACTAGGAAAAGGACTCCGAAGCAAATGAAGGTGATAGTGATGAGACTCCGATTCGTCAAAAGGCCCTTGTCAGCCGCCATGGGAAGAGTTAGTCTTCCCGCAACATCGGCGATGGCGCTCATCGAAAGCATAGTAACGGCGCTTGAAACAAAGACCCCACGATCGACAGCAAAGTCCACAAAAAGGGATATGTAGCACTCAAACCCGAAGCTGTACACAACAAAAGAATACATGAGTACGTAAAATATGGGATAGGTGAAGACGCTAAGTGCCTGGCGGAACGTCCCTCCCGTTTGCTTCTTCTGAACTCGATTATTGACTTCTAGCTCAAGGGCTTGGTCGACTGATTTCAAGGTCGAGCCTTCTGTGCTGTGAAGAGCTGCGGTCTGAACCCATCCTGGCCGGCGAAGGAATAGGCTGAAGGCTAGAGCATTTAATATAATGGCACCAAAGATGAGAAGACAACCCCGGAAACCGAACTTGTTCGTAAGGTACTCGAGAAGCTTCGGGAAAACAAATGTAGCCATGGTGACGCCTGTGAAGTTGATGCCCATAGCGAGCCCCTTGTTCTTGACAAAGTGCTCGTTTATGAAAGTTGGAGATACCACGAAGATCATTCCACTTCCGATGGCTGTAACAAAGAGAAAAAGGCACTTCGTTTTAGTTTTTGCTAGCACTTACTGATATTTTAGGGAGACCTATAAAGGACTTCTAATTTTTGTCGAGTTGAGCGCATGGTGTGTTTCATTACATGAATTTCTCGTCAATTGAGGGACTCAATATTAACGTAGATGTTTCGATTGTTTGTGAGGTGCTGTTGCTAGGCAATGGTCGATTTTAACAACAATTCCTTCAACTGATATTCTTGCACTCAGTGTGATTATGATACACGAGACATCCGGGGAGAAAAATACAATTTACTTTTGGAGCCTGTGGGTTTATACCTTGAGTAGGATGGCAGGGTGTTCAGCTGAAAAATCAGTATGTAATGCAGTCTTACATATCTAGGGCTTTCGAATTTTCAATCCTAAGCAAAGTGAAAATACATGTAGGCATGTAAAATTTTGAAACAATCTCAAACATAAACAGTACACCTTCTTTAGCCAGCATAAACGCTGTGATCGTTTGTCTCGGTCAGGAGTTGTTCACTTCTCTAACCGAAACGTTGCTAAATCACGCTTTGCAGATAGGATGCTAGCTGGCGCGATCTCATAACTTGGCCGCTGTTTTGCATATCTGCGCTTGAATTGTGAACGAGTCCCCCATCTAGATCTGTTAGGTGTTATGTTACGTTATGTGCTCAGATATATTTACATCAGTGTTTGGGTATACGTGTTTGTGCGTAATAAGTACTGACGTATAGGTTCGACATAACTTACACCATGAACTACGCCCAATGTAACAGTGGGAATCCAATGGTCGTTGCGAAATAAGCACAGCATCGCTCCTACAGATGCGACGGGGGCTCACAGCGATTATCACTGGCCTTGCCGTGAACCTGTGCGCCAGCGGCCCTGTGATGAGGCCTGCAAAAATTGGGAAAGAATAAAGCCAGCTGATTTCCCGAGCGCGATCGGCAAAACTGCTTTACTGAAACACTAGGGACTATTTCCCGCCAATTTGTTTGCCTATATCGCAGCACTGCTGCAAACGCTCGCGGCGAAAGGCCAATGTCTGCTATCGGGAAAAATGAAATGCGAACAGAGGAAGCGCGTGAAGCACCGTACAGGCCGCCACCTGGAAGTGAACCTAGGGCGAGGTGCGTGGCCTACTCCATTTATGTTCCGCTTCGCTCGGCACTCCCAAGCGTCAGCAGGCCCGCGCACTCTCGATGTGCGCTGAAGCGTCACCGCTATCTTTGTCTGCTCGGCGCGTGGGCCGGAAACCACGCTCACCGACGCACGCGCTGAGCCAGCAAAGATAGCGGTGATAGCTTTCAACGCACTGGCGACACTGCCAGCGCAGAGCGCCGAGCGGGCGTGACGAACCACCTAGGCTATCACTTCGAAATGAAGCAGCCTAAAACCACATATACATTTCACAATCGCCAATCTCTTAACACGACAATAAAAACCAGACTGCGGGTAAAAAGGAACGAATTACGCAAAGGTGTCGGTTCGTTTTTGTCATGCTTAATAGTCACCAGCTCGTTTGCGCCCTTACATTCAGTTCGTCATTCACTTCTGGCTTTTTCTTAAAGAAATCGATGTTAAAAATAAACCCATACGATCTTCTTGGAGTCTTTCCACTTTACAGATATTTTCATGGACAAGGACTTTCTACTTAAGGTCCTCAGCCCGTTCTTGTTGCTTCAACTAAAAAAAGAAAGAATGGAATACTCAAATATTTTTAATTTGATCACGATGAATCATACGGAATTATTATTCACTCGATAATCATTGAAAGTGATCGCGCGAAAATGTAGTCTTTAGACTAAGTAACGAATCTAGTTTCAGTGCTTGCTGAATATAACACACAAATAAATTATTTCTAAAAGAATACAAAACTGTTCCCGGTATCGTGCAAGTAAAGTCTGATCAGTGTTGAAATACCCAGCTGTAAAGACTGATTTCTATACAATGTTTCCGAAAGTTGCTAGAAAATACCGAAATCATCAGAATGACTTTGAAGAAAACGAAATTGTTTAGAGGAGTGAGTCTGCCTAGAGAGTAGGGCCTTTAAAAGCAGAGGCAAAGTGCGGCCAGTGCAGCACGCTGTTGCGACCTACAATACGTTAACTACCCTGTTAGTTATGCCGGTTTTTCCTGCAGACCCGCCGACGCTATGCCGCATGGATCGCATTCCTGGCGTTTCGGCCTAACGTCGTCTAAACAGAAGCCCCCGTGAAATTCATCCTGAGGTTGCCGACACAGGTGCGAGCTTGTCCGTGGGAAACGACGCGTTCCAGATGAGCCAGTAGGCTACGGCGTCTGGATCGGCACCGTCAAGCAACTTTTGTTCTCTCTTTCTGGTTATCGTGTCACAAGCACAGCAAGGTCACATTCTCGTCCACTAATGACGTACCCTTGAGCCGCGGAAGACTACGCGTCTGGAAAGGTGTTCAGCTATATTACGTGAGCCAACCTATGCCTAAAAGTCAACAAAAGCCAAGCTCATGTACAACGTTCTTGACTCAGTTTCGCTGTCTGGGTGCAATGTGTACGCGAAAGCGAGAGCGACGGCTGGCAACAGGTCATGGAGGTAGGAATCTACTGGAGGCGACATGACGCTGTGGAGGGTACACGCCCCCAACGACTGACCAAAACCAGGAGACGCTATTGAACGAAGAAAGAGAGCTGACTTGGCGCCAACAGCTGCTTTGGTCACCCTCGGGAGGGTCACGAGAGGGTGACCAAAGCAGTTGTTGGCGCCAAGTCAGTCCTCCTTTTCGTCCAATAGCGTCTCTTGGTTTTGGTCCTCGTTGGCGGCGTGTCGCCACAGTGTCATGTCGCCTCACAAGCTTCTACCTACGTACAACGGGCACTGGCTGCCAAAAATGAGTCATGAAACGCCTGCCCTAGGAACCTACTAAAGATCAACCTCTTTAATGGAGCAGGGCACTGCTCCGAGGTGTGCTCTCTCTTGACTGACTAAATTAAATCATGCCGTATTGAAGGTTTCTTGTATGAAGTCACTGTAACTAAATCCGTCTAACCTTGCGGCAGAAGACGTTCGGACTCCGCTCCGGGCATGCTACTCTGTTCGAGTCTCCAACTATGCAACAAAGCCTTGAAGCCCTGGGTGTTTTGAAGTCAATCATCAATTGCGACCTACACGTTAGACAAAGAGGGCGTGTCATTTTATCTTTACGCTTCTGTGTTTGGAATTCGTTCTTTAGAGTTGTTATCCGCTAATGCTGAGATCTCATTCGGTGCGGAGCGAAAACAAAATTTCACTCGTAACGTCTTGCGCTTCTTAGTTTTTCAGTAGCCATAAAACTCTTACAGTACCTGAGAGGTAGATAAGGGCCCCCATGATCATGAGTGGCCAAGACCCATCCTGGCGGTTAACGTGGAAGGTGTCCAGGATGGATACGTACAGGAAGCCAGAGGAACGCCTTCCGGCCATGGCGAAGAAGCAGCACATGGAGCAGGCTCCTATAGAACCAAATGGGGCGACTAAACCAGGCGTGTTGACACTGTGGGGCACGTCAAGGCAAAGTACGTTTGAACAACAACGTTAAAAAATAATGGTAATTAATTCAAGATGAACATTTGTTGAGGGACTTGCCAGCAGTAAAATATTAGGAATATCCGTTTATTTTTCACCAATCTCTTTCCTTGGTGCTTTAATTCAGTTATACACAATTGTTCACTTCGTTCTGTTAACACGACCTTAAGTGAATAGTGTTATATTACATTGCGCGGCATATGAGCTCTAGCATATAATATAACAACTACGGAGCGTAGAATATATGGTGGATTCTATATGCCGGATATTTTTTTGCTACAATTTGTTTGTCCCACGTGACAGCGGTCATTACTGCGCTTCCTAGTGTATGTCGTCAGGCTGCGAGACACCGATCTTTCTTCTCACTAATCGAAACCAAAGCAACGATGTCAAATAAGTACAGTAGCAATACGATCAAATTATTCACAGCAATTTTAGCGTATTCCACATTGCGCTTTGCAATTAGGTTATGCTCTAATCTCTATTTAAAACAAATAAATAACGCAACCCAGCTATTTGAAGTTTTTACTTAAACAAAAGACGTCGGTTTGCTATGTAAGACTGAATATTGTCGCGGATGAAAAAGGCTCGACGAACATAAACTGAAAATAAAGGTTTAATCGGCGTACCTTTTGATAGAAACAAAAGGAAGAGCGAGCGTCGAGAAAGCAGCAGCAAGCGTCAACAGCGGCAGCTTGCATGGGCGACGCAGTGTTGGCGTGACAGTCGGCTAGCTCGAGAGTGAGTCGTCGAGGCACCGGTCGGCTCCCTATCACTACATTCGGGCTCTCAAATATTCGACCTAGAATGTTCGGGAGTGAGTTATGGTGAGACTGACTAGGCAAGGTAATGTTTGTCTCCTTATCTTTCATACTGGAGTAAAAGCAAACTCGAATCTTCTAGAAGTACCAAGAAGCGTTCCTTCTCGGTCATGCACGCGGCAATATAACGCTTCATTCACCCACGCCATGCTCAGTGTCACACCACGGCCTTGTTGTTCTCTCTCATTTGTCGAGCTTTTACGTGGATTCAATCGATTAGCAATTATATTTTTCCGCGAAAATGTTAGGACAGCATATATTATTTCTTAGATTGAGACACTGTATTCAGCTGCATTCTCAAGATGGCGCTAATGGACGCTTAAAGGGCACTAAAAGATGTTTCTGAGATGCGTCTGTTCTTGGTGATATCTCATCGTGCGGGATCTTTGAATCCCATAAATCGAAGAATTATGCTCGACTGGCTTGATGCGCGCCCGTCGTCACGCCGCCGACGCCTCCGCTGGATTCTGTGCTCAGAGTTTTCTACTCAGAGAAGTGCGTGGTACGAACTTCTATCACATCTTTAGTAGAGACAATAGACGTCGCACAAGCATCATTTTTGGATTTTTAGGATGCTTGGAGCCCGTAAGATATTGTTATCCCAGAGAAGAGACGATCTTAGAACCGCTTAGTGCACCTTCAATGTCATTCTGATAAGTCGGAAATGAGAGCTTCGTAATCTTTTTTTTAGTTGCTGCATTATAAACATTCAATGACAATTAGGCACACATTGTAGATAGGATAGTCACTGGCGCTAGTTGGTTTTAATTAAGGTTCGTAGAAAATAACTGGTTGGCGAAGACTTTTGAAATCTGCTAAGAAAATACTATCGATTGTGGTCGTGGACATCTTAAGAAATGAATGGCGTGGTTCCTTATGTTTACACTTTACTAGCTTTGTAATGAGTTCTTCAGGGTTCTTATCAGCAAGTCGCCGCACACGCCCATTGGCTGCAGGGGCGACGATAGAGGTGCTCGGGACTTTCCAAGCCTGGCCTGTGGTAATCTCTCACTGACCACAAACGCTTGCAACAATAAAAAAATCAGCAGAACCCATCCTTTGGGAATGATTATCTACGTTAATGCGAATAGCATCAAGCGGTGCGGAGTTATGCGCGTTCGTCAGGTGGCCGGCACACTCTAGAATACGCCAGCCCACTCTTGAGGCGATTCTAAATTTGTTGACACTTTCACAGCCCTGCGCACGATCTCCGCAGCCCAGCACGTGCGTTTGTGTCACTTAGGAAGGCGAGCAAAGCACGCGCCATACGCACAAACACTCAAAATGGTACCGACCAGACTTTCTGGCGTCTCAGCTATACTTCGTCTCACCTTAGCATGGACTAACCGCGAATGCTGTGCTAGCGCGATGCGGCTAGCCTGACTGCACTTGGTCTGGACGCAGCTCGCTGCACGAGCGCTCGTGCAGCCGCCGAGGCTTGCATTGCCACGCAACTATCTCGCGCTCTAGCACGCGCGCTGACAATAGTCCATACTAAGGTGAGGCGAGTATAGCACTCAGCCTAGCGCGTGCACTCCAAGTGACGGCTTGACTTAGCGTGGAGTCTCGGCCACTTCGTCTCACTTGTATGTGCCTTTGTCTAGCAGCGCGTGCTAAGCGCGAGCTGCGCGTCTGTGCAGCCGATGCGCGGCGGCACATTCCGTTCACGCGAGCTGCTCTATACTTTATCGCAGCGCGGCTGGCATCGGACTACACCACGAGTGGCCAACACGCAAGCAGTGGACTTGAGGCACTATAGTCTCGGAATCAACGGTACTCTAAACGGTTGTTTATATCTTTACCATAGGACGCGCTTACAGCGCTGTCACAGCTACCGGTGCGCGCGCGTTCCATGCACGAGGGGCTCACTCCGCTCTCGTGGGGCTGAGCTTTAGAGGTCTCCCGAGCGCGGGGAGAGGGGTGAGCTAGAGGGAGAGGGGTGAGCGCGGGAGAGGGTGGGCTAGCCCTCGTGCATGGAACGCGCGCGCACCGGTAGCTGTGGGTAGCTGTGACAGCGCTGCAAGCGCGTCCTATGGTAAAGATATAAACAAATGTTTAGAGTGCGGTGAATGACTGCCTTCATAGCTCTGTGGTTGAGCGCGTCTGCCTGCTGATCAGAGGGTCCAACGGTTCCGAATCCCAGCCGGGCGCCGGTCTTTTTTATTTATTTATCGACCCGCGGCAGTAAGAGGTTAGATGTGCCTGGAATAGATAGATAGATTAGATAGATAGATAGACACATAGACGAAAAGTGCGTGAAGTATCCAAAGAATGCTATTCGCATTAAAATTCGCGTTAAAACAAAACAACAAAACTTATAAGATGAATAAGCGGTGGCGAAGCTTTCCTCTTACCTGCGATGAGCCAGCTATGGATGCTGTCGGGGCCCATGCTGGGGCAGTTGTGATAAGCCTTTGAAACTTGGCAGCCGAGTCCCCGTTCTTGCGGAGGCTTTCGGCATCCCGTTTCGTTTTTCAATGCGAGGAACTATCGGGTAGTTCTTTACTGATGTCTTTCCCTTGCGCTGGATCCATCTGTAAGATATAACAACAGATAGTTGACTTTGATGTGATGGGGATGAGGCGCTAAGAGAGCCTAAAAGAACGCATTAGTAAAGTAAGCTAAAATAAAACCACAGATATAAACATACTCGCCATTAAGCACCACGTCGTTACCAAGGTAAAAAAGACCCTACGCAACCCGGTTCATATTTGACTGCAGGAACGCAAAGCCCTTTCGAAAGAAAGCCACAGAAGTTTCGATCCCTCCCCCAGACTTCATCGCTAAAGAAACAATCTATAGTTTCTCTTGTCACTCTTTGCCTCCGACCTCCGAGGGTGACCCCGCCAGGGTCCAGCCCTACACTGACAGCCCCCGCAGTGCAATTGAAAAACCTCTACCGTGCCGATATTTTATATTTTCGCACCTGATCCACCTTCCACGACTGTAATCCAGTGTAATCCAAAAAACTACTAAAAGCGTTTATTCAGTTTTCATTTCAAGTTACTTTGTTCACATATTTAAATTAACATAAAAATATACACTAAAGAACTATAGTAACTGATAGATTAAAGAAACAAACGGGCGTGCCTATACTCGGGGACCACTTTCTGTAGCAATGAAGAGAAAGCTAGAGAGGGGGAGGTAGGCAGAGCTAACGCGACTTAGTGTTATGGCGCCAAGCAGTACCGGACCTTTTTTGTTTCGGTTTCAGTGTGGAGTTTTGGCGTGACAGTCACGTAGGGGCCGCAGTTCGTCTTTTAGTATGAGGATCGCGGTTCAGGGTGCTGAACCGCAATCGCGAGCATGCAGGGCATATCCGCATCCCATACCCAAAGTTTCACCCGTTTTTCAAACGCAAGCCAACTTTGACTAAAGCACTCGGACCGGCTTACCAGATGCGTTACACCGTGACAACTTTCCTGAAAATTTATTTTGTCCTGCGACCGACGCGGATATGCAGCGTCCGTTGAAGAAATGCCCGTGAATTTCATCAGCGCTTCAGTGTTTTGATGTCACTGATACGTAAACTCTTGAATCGCGTTCAATCACCCCTAAGGCCAGCGGTGATTGAATCGCGTTCAATCACCGCTGGCCTTAGAGGGGTCAAGTGGCGCACCATAGCTCGGAACACGTATAGCGAAAGATCGCGCTGCAGAACTTAGGGATCCTGGGCTCAATCCCTACCACTGCTCGCTTACGCCGGTGAGCTCGCTAACCAACCGGTATAACGAAACAATAGAGAGCCCCGGTACCATCTGTCGCACTTGTGCGTACACGTTGCCCACCCCTTCCTTGGTTTGTTTGGACAATTCTTGGTTACCGAAATTCGTGAAAATCCTACGGGGGCGAACAATGGGGTGAGTTCACAAAAGGTACAAACAGTACACCACACCGATGTTAGCCAAAGACGCACACGATAAAGACGACTTCTTTGTTTTGCAGGAGTAAAAAACCTACGTCAAACTTAAACCAAGAAAACCCGAAAGAGCTCAAACGAATGCCATGAACTTTAATATGTAATAAGGTGGTGAACTGGTCCAGAGTGTTCACGTTATACATCACGGGAAAAATAGCTCAGAAAAAGCTGACTACGGGAAATAACAAAAACGTCAAGAGAATGCTGTACTCGCAACTGAAGAATTTTATTATACTTCGTCTCACCCTACGATGGACTAAAGGCAAAAGTTACGGACCGCCAGATCCAATCACGAGCAACTTAGAAATTGTGCGGTATTTCGCTTCGATGCCCGTATCGGTGCCCGCGTCACGGATCACTGATAAGGAGACGAGTGGACAGTGGTTCGAATCGAGGAGCACCGAGTGACTCAACAAGTTTACATCGGAAAGAAAGCCACGACATATAGGCTTTTTGCAGCGTCGCAGCTATAGAAATGATGCTGCGTTTTTGCATTCGAGCATTACTCGTCCACCCCTAATCAATGTAAAGCGTGTCATAGTATAACGTGGAACGTGATTGGACCTGGCGGCCCGTGGCTTTGGCCTTTAGTCCATCGTAGGGTGAGACAAAGTATAGAGGAAACAGATAAAGAAAACACACATGCACAGTATTTTAAAAGATTGCACAAGAAACATAGGGCCACACTCGCCAACCGAGAAACGTGTCAGTGACTTGCATTTCTAACCCGTTCACTACGTCGCCTATTTTTCCCCGCAGGAAAGACATCTCTTTTCAGGACAGTGCCAACGAAGGTTCACTAACACATAAATGCCAATGACTCGAAATGTGGAAAGCTATATTATCTCTCTCGTCACCCTATCCATGTGTGTGCCAAAAGGGGTGACCCTGCCAAAACGACGATGTACCTGGGTGACAAAACTATATGTTGGTCGTTTTGCCCACGCCTATACTTCGTTTCACCTTCCGTCCAGACGCAGCGGATGGTACGAGGGAACAGGACCAATCCAGCAGCGTCAAAAGTGTAAATCACTAGGCTTGTTCTGTTTATGATTGGCTCAGCGATGAAAAACACAGACAGAATCATTACGAACACCATGATGGTGCCCTTTTGACGCTATGTGATTCGTCATATAATCTCGTAGCATCGGCTGCGTCTGGACGGAAGGTGAAACGAAGTATAGAAAGGTGATTCTGGATTTTTAATATTCCCACTCAAAAGTGGTCAAGAGTGTCATAGCGATGTCGTGCCTTGGGTCGGCTTTCCCAAATCGTGTTCCCACAAGATGACCGAAGGTTTGGAAAGGCAAATTAATAGACTGAAGCAGTCGAGGTTCCCGTTTGAACTCTTGACAGAAGTAGCCAACACACTTCTGAAAAAAGCTAAGGGGTAGAGTGGGCGAAGGCGTAACTGAAAAACAATGGGCATGGTGGTGATCCCCTACCACCACTGTGTGTCCCAAAACTTGAAACAAGTAGGTGGTAGATATGGGATACCGGTAGTGTTTTCGGTGCCCCAAAAATAGGGCATATACGTTCAAGGGTTGGTGAGGGTGGAGATGGACATTCGAAGGCGAAGTGCACCAAGGAGCACTGAAAACCTTTTGTCGCGTGTGTTTTGTCTGTTGTGTATAAGATTTCTTTGTCGTGCAACATATGCTATGTGGGAAAAACAGGTGGACGTCTGAATGATAGATTAAGAGAACATTCTTATTCGCTCGGAGCCACGGTTCGGGAGCTTCTGCCAGTTCAAGGCAGAAATTACAAGTGTCGGCCTTATTTTGGCGGCGTCACCATCCTGGGCACACACAGGGATAGGGTGATAAGTGAGATAATAGAAGCTTTCCATATTTCGTGTCATGGGCATCCATGTGTAGTGAAGCTTCGTTGCCACTGTCAGAAAAAGATATGTCTTTCCGGCGGGAAAAAGTGAGTTACGTAGTGAACGGGTAAGAAATGTAGATTACTAACGCGTTTGTCGGTTAGTGACAGTGGCCCTGTCTTTTTGTGCGATCCATTAAGATAGTGTGTATGTGTTCTTTTAAATCTGTTTCCTCTATTCAAAATCTTCAATTGCGAGTACAGCATTGCCCTGTCGTCCTTGTTCTTCTTCGTGGTCCGCGTTTTCTCAGCTGTTCTCCCCATCAGCCATATGTTTGGCACATCCTAGCTAATAATAAGGAAACATTCCGAAATCGAAGCCCTTCTTCCTTCGGGATTCAACTGCGGACATATATTTTAAATTGCTCAAAGGGACATTGAAGCGGTTCTGTATGTGGGGAAAAACGCTGTGATGCATTATATTCACACCGTGTCACACAATGTAAGATCGTGTGCAAAAAAATTGGCTTTAATGTGGTCTTAAGTTCGGACTTTAAGTTGGGCAACCACACCCCGTTCCAAATAGAAAAAAAAGGGTGCCAAAAGGGCCACAGGGAAACATTTGTGCTTTGTGAAACTGGTTTTGTTTACGAGATACCGGTGACTTGCGGTTTTAGGTATATAGGGCAGACCTCAAGATGGTTGAACGATCGTCTAACTGTACACAAAAGAAACGTAAACATAAAAACGCCTAATTCCGAAATTGCGACACATGTACAAGAGTGCAGAAACTGCACAGCCGAGTGATCCGGTACAACGGTAGTATGCATAGAGGTCAATGACGTCAAAAGGGTTGTAAAAGAGGCAGTAAACTTTAGGTCGATCGGCAATTGCATAAGCCAGGCGTCTATGCTTCTTAGTGATAGTGCGAAAGCTTTTCTGCGAGTATGAATTGTGAATTGAAGAGCTGACGCGGTCTTCGCTGCCGCTGGAGAGAACACATACTTCTCGAAAGTCAACTTCGCCAAAGGATATTGGCAAATTCCATTGAGCGAAGAGTCCAAGCCCAAGACCGCGTTTTCGACCACGTCGGGACTCTTCCAATTCCGTTTCATGCCATTCGGCATACAGACAGCCCCGCCGTGTTTTCGAAACTGATGCACCGAGGTATGGAGGGAATTCCGGTAGTGCAGCACTACTACGATGATGCCCTAGTTTCCAGTGCTACGTGGGAGGAGCATCTCACTTATCTGAGGCAGCTGTTTGCAAGAATCAAGACAGCCGGACTGACAGTGCGACCCGGCAAATGTGAATTTGGAAGGGAAAACATCGAGCTCCTGGGGCATCAGATCGGCAGCGATGAACTGGCTCCGCTCGGGAAAACTCTAGACAGGATCCAAGCGGCGCAAGCCCCGCGAACAAAGCGACAGGTACGAGCATTTCTTGGCTTGACTGGGTATTACCGCGCCTTCATTCCCGACTACGCCAGAATCAGCGAGCCACTGACCCAGCTCACGAGGAAGGGCGGGAACAACGTGGTCAAATGGACGCAGGCCCACCAAGAAGCCTTCGAGGTGCTCAAGCGCCGTGTCTCAAGCCCTCCAATACTGCGACTCCCAGACTTCTCCAAGCAGTTTGTGCTGCGCACGGATGCCTCAGATACCAGCCTTGGCGCGGTACTAATGCAGCGGCTTGACGGCACGCTCCACCCGGTGGCATACGCTAGCAGAAAGTTTCTCCCCAGTGAAGCAGCATACAGCACAATCGAGGAAAGAGTGCTTAGCGCTAGTTTGGGGGTACAAAAGTTCGCCACCTACCTATACGGCGTGCATTTCTTAGTGCAGACGGGCCACCAACCGCTGAGCTACATCCAAAAAGCGAGGCAGCTAAACAGCCGAGTCCTGCGTTGGAGCTTGCTGCTCCAAGAGTATCGCTTGATATGCTCGACGTTTAGCGTCGAGCATATCAAGGGCAAGGAAAACATGGGAGCTGATTATCTCAGCAGGTTGTAGACTGGTCGCATGATATTTGCCTGCACTGTTTTGACATCCAAGTATTATATTAGATGTGTACTTTGAGTTGACGTATGTGCTTGCCTATGCAAGGGTTGTGTGTTGCATTCTATACACAGGCCTGCGCGCCAACTTCTGTGGGTCTAGAATATTATTTGATCATATTCCGAAAGTGGGGGCCGTGTCACAGAAGTAGCGGCGTCCTGTAATTTATATTTATTACGTTTATTTAAACATGAAGCGTTTTCGTTTCCGTAATCATATTTTCTCCTCGTAGCCTGTATGTATCTCTGTCGCTGGTTCAGTCGCTGCAAAAGCACGGGTACGCTCGCGCGCTGTTTTCGTTCTGCTAGTTTCTTCTTTGTTAGCTCAACCTTTCGAGGTTCGCGAGCGGGAGTGTACGTGATGCATGTCTTGTCTCTTTCTTACTCTTTCCATCATGAAAGTCACCCGCACTGCGCCGAGTCTTAAGCTCCATTTGTGTATTGGTAAACGTTTTCTCTCCTGCAAGGTCACCCTTAGCAGGACAGAAGTTGTCGGCGTAGGGGCCACTTGTTTCAGCTATGTTTTACTTCTTATAACTTCAATATAACGGTCATGCAGTGTCAAAGGTGCCGTGTCTAGGTGTTCCTCCCTTTTTGTATGAACTACTTTGTGCGCTTTTGGCTGGTGCTGTTTCGATCCGACCCCGTGCGTGAACAAGCGTGCGCGAGTGCCTCGGCCGTGAGCGTCGGATGCCGTTAAAAGGAAGCCAACTGGGCCACGGCTTCAGTCCGCTCTGCGGGGAAGAAAGCCGCCGCCGCGTACTCCCGGGAACCCGAGCCGCCGCATCGCATCTCCGAGACCGACCACATGCAGCTCCGGAAGGACCGCCGCTTCGGGGGCCGCTCTACGTGTGTCGTCTCTGTGGATGGATGGACTGCCGCCGTGCTCCCCGGTCAACTGTATGTTGCTCCCATTCTGAACTTTCTTTTCGACTGTCGCTAATTGGACTCTTACTTTCGTCTTGAACTTTGTAGACGCGTACTTATCTCAGTGTGTAACGCATTCTCTGTGCTTAACTCGATATGTTTTCGCTCGTAGTATTACTGTCTTGTAAAATGTACATTCTGCTCCTTTCAATTCCCTTTATATGTTCGTTTCGAGCCTATAAACACTGTTCTGTTGTTGTTAACTGATGACACGCCTCCGTCTCATTCTCTGCGTTTGCTTACCGGTTACGCCGGGCATCGAACGACCACCCCCATATTGTCAGGTCTCGGTGATGACCTTCCGTAGTCACCGAGCTCGTGACAGGGTAGCTTCCCATAATGACGTCACGAGGGTTACCCTCGTGAGGATTACGAGGGTTACTCTCACGAAGGTTACGAGGGTTATCCTCATGAGGATCACGAGGATTACCCTGCACGAGGGTCAGGAGTGTTATGAGTTACCCTCACGTACCCCCCCCTGAGGTCACGTGGACCCCCCTGGAGGTCACTTCACCCCTATCTGAAGTCACGTCTGAAGTCACGTCTGAAGACCTCAGACGTCAAGTCACGTCTGAAGTCCTCAGACGTCAAGTCACGTCTGAAGACCTCAGAAAGTCGACTATCTCTCAGTACCCTTCCATCCTCCTCCTCAAGAGCTGCGCTCTAATCCGGCGTTACAGGGGTTGTAGACGGCTTTCATTTTTTAAGTCATCTTGTTTTTTTGTTTAGTACACTACGTCAGTGGCACTGAATACTACACTACGGTCAGTAGCACTAAATACGTTACGGATACTAAACATTCAGTACGTCACTGACACTAAATACATTCTCAAATGATTGTTTTAAAGTAAGAGCGCTGTTGTACCGCATGAACACCGAGCACAACGTATCACAGCTGCTGAATGAATGTCGCTTGAAGAACGCGATTCCGCCAAGCAAAAGCTGAAGAAGTCGTGCTGCACGATTCTCTGTAGGCCGGCGATCAGTGTGCAGCCGAAACACATCACTCAACTAGTTTGTCGACAGCCGGTGTCCGCTAGGTAAGGGCCAAGCAGATGCGGTCATTCAACGAATGCCCGGAGTAGTTCTCGGCACGGAGAAATACTAGTTAAATAATATTTCTGATAATAAAGAAGTCGCGTTACTTCAGGATTTTCATGTTCGTAATCAAGCGATTAATGCAAGCGCCATATCAAGCATACTCAAATAGAACATTATTGCGAGGTTTGGGAAAGCATTAGGTACGCTAAAGCAGACAGATTGTCGGGATGAGCGAAACCCAGCACCAAATGTTTTACCGTTTTTAAATACGGCTGAAAAAGACACCCAGCAGCTGTGTGCAGATCAGCGCGTAACTAAGCGAGACAGACCTGGAGCCCTTGTGTTGTAGGAAGCACGTGACCGCCACTGTTGCAGACACGACCTCGTCGAGGCAATGGCGACCAAACATGATTGCTAAGTCCAAAGGCTAACATCGAGGTTTAGAAAGAACCCGAGGGCTTTCAGATAAAACACTTCGAACTCTGCTATAGGCGAGGTACCCTGTCGGAGTGCAATCACTGTATTTGTAGACCTTTCGAATCCCCCGTTTTTCAGATAGCGAAAAACAAATTTCCAGTGATAGGCGTCATTGTTCCGATTCACTATCACTTTGTTTTCCGGAGGATCAACCAGCACTTCGCGAAAATAATGTTGTGTAAACTATTTTCAAAGTTTGAGCGGAAGTGGCTTTCTTGACTTCACAATATTGTTGACTTTGTAGTCTATAAGCAAGATGCAACTGCTTTTTCAAATAGACTTTCTGGTAACTGGCAGGTGCTTTGCCCGCAGAGACGACCCAGAGCAAGGAAAGTGGTAGGGTGGCGTAGGCGTTGTCGCCTGCGGTGTCTTCTTATACCTGGACCTAGTAGCCAAAGACGTCATCAGTTCCGTTTGTCTCTACTGGAACCCGGAAAACAAAGTACTAGGCACGTTTGCACTAAACTAAAATAAGAAACAAAACAAAACAAAAACACTTCGTCATCAGCTGCGCAGCTTATGCTGCGTAGATTAGTTATGCAGAGAGAGACAAGTGTTTTTCGGAATAGCGAAAGAAAACCCAGCTAGTAAGACAACCACAGAAATTTAGGGAACCCTATTGACTGACCATAAAGCAACGGTAATGTATTACCAGGAACGTTACTCCTAAAGCTAGGGCTGGGCGTCGATTAAAATGTTTACCTGATCAATCACCCACCAATTAATTGATAAATTAATCGATTAATCTGTCTCGCTCATTTACATGCATATTATTTTAAAAAGTCAAACAATTATTTTTTTTGCTTTTGCTGATAATGAATAAACGGCGAAATGTGCAATTATAATAACCTGAATTATAAACAACCTGAAGGTGCTGTAATATGATAGCTCGCTAAACATGTTAATTGAACGACATTAAAAAAAAACAGCGCAAAAAGGACGGGAGACAAAGTAGAAGAAAGACACAGGACATAAGCTGACTAACAACGAAAGGTTTACTAGAACTTCCATGCGCGCACAGTAGCACGCGCAAGCACATGTTCTTCTTTCTCTTTCAACAAATTTAAATGCTAAAAAGAAAGAAAAAAAATATTTGAAAAAATGAATGTGAGAACAAACTTCTACAGCGGCACAAGAAAATCTTAGGTTCTAATGATGCGTTCGCAACATGGAAGTTCTAGTAAACCTTTGGCTGTTAGTCAGCGTATGTTCTGTGTCAGTCTTCTAGTTTGTGTTCCGTCCTTTTTGCGCTGTTTCTAATATGCTAAATGTGCTGTTGAGAACAGTGCAAAGACACTCACACTCACAGCTGCTGCAGACACTGACGCTCCAGCTGCCTGAGGCAAAGGGGTTCGTTGTTATTATCCGGCAATGGCGACCTCATTTGATTGTTCTCAATAGCCTCTGCTTCGCTCAACGGACATTCGCACGACGCTGAAATGGCCGAAACACGTGTAACCTGCTGCACTTGTCTGGAGCTAAAAAAAATCATGCCTCTACAATTTATTTTAGGTTCAAATTTCAACCAAAGGTTTCATCGCATAAAGGTGTCTGCCTGGTGAAAGGGTTATATTTTCCTCCTTTTGGTACGTCATATTTTGACCGATTAAGTGGTTTAAGATTTGAATCGCGATTAAAGCATTACTCGATTAATTGATAGGTTAATCGATCACTTGCCCAGTTCTACCTAAAACGTAATCAAAGCATTATAAAAGTACACTAAAATGTAATTTACTACAGCTAACAGGTTGCTTCCAACTTTCGTCTTACAAGTACGCCCTAAACGACAAGTATGCTCGCTACGAACGCGTGAAGGGCACTGTCAGTATGATGCCATGGCCGTTACTCATGTTCACTTTGGAAGTATTTTCCTTTATTATGACGACCCTCTTATGCTTTAACCATAGTGCATCATAACCATACGTGACCGGTGTGGTGTATTCGCCTGTGTGGTTCAATGGCCATTGCTTTTAATTTTTGTTTGGCGTACACTCATGCTGACTTTGCACCAGCGGCCGTTATTTTTTGTTTTAGGAGATCTTGATTGTGGCTTGCGTGGCCCAGTGCTGGCGTCAATGTCACGGGCTGGTACATGTGAACCAGACGGGGAAAGTGCATCAGCGCAAACAAACTGCTGTCATCTGCGTTTGGATCACAGCTGTCTGAGTGAAAAGAGGGAGGATTTGACAAAGTCATGAACAGATGAACCAAAAACGAAGGAATAAACAGTATGCAAATAAAAACATGCCGCGGCAAAGGGATGTAAAAAACGCGGCTTTGTTCTAACAGAGATTGTGTTGATGGACTGGGTTTCATGCAAAAAGAGTAAAGCTCGAATGTGACGAAAATTCATTAGACACAGCTCAAAGCAACATAAGGCGTACTCAACCCATAGTATACAATGTATAAGCGCTCAGGGAAAAGACATTCGTAGTCATAATTAACCATAGGTACTCATGTTAAGGTCTAAATAATTGTAACAAGCGAGATTTACCACGCGGCCCAGTGGAAAGCGAACCTGGGACAGTGCAATCCGCAGTTCGACGCCTTTGATCGGCACGACAAGAGGAGGTGAAAGGGAGCGCAAACAGCAGGACTTGCATGACACACGGGAGCCTGCGTGAAGAGGCGACCATCGGCGCGAGCAGCTGGCTCCCAAATAACGAAGCGTAGTTCTTTACATAATCCTATAAAAACCCTGCGTAGATCTTAACACACAAGCTGATAGCGCAGCGGCGGCATATGGCAGCCTTTCTTCCCTCGCGATTACTTTAGTTACCACAATGGTCTCCTCTTTATCGAAGAGAGCTAAGGACTCAAAGCGCTATACGTACCCTCGAGAAGAAGTAGAACATCCGACAGCAGCATTTACACTGATTCAGCATATAACTGCGACACTCAGGAAGACGCGGTGGCGATTGCGCTGGAGGCCAACGGCCACACCTGCTGCTACCTCAACTCTCCGTCGAGCTCAGATCTAGAAATCCAAGCCATCATGACAGAAACCTACCTAAACACTGATACTCCTTCTAGGATAATTAACAGTCGCTCAGGCAGCCAAGCAGTCATCGGACGAATTCAGAAGAACATACTACCCCCTCCCTTTCTACACCTCAACATACACGGAATCCGTACCAAGCTTCATACGAACAAGCGCATCCTTCTCGAACGGGTACCGCCCAACTCACTGATTTGGGGCAATGAGCTGGCCCACCGGCTCAACCGTGATATACTGTTGAGTCCGAAACCCCTCACTCCCATCCCCTGGCCGGAAGGCTACGACCTCTACACAGATCGCTCAATCCTATACTCGCAACGCACCCGCGAACTACGCGATAACCGCCACGCACACACCACACTTCCGTCCCCAAGCAAACTTTTCACACGACATGAGTCCCCCTTTTCGGGCAAGCACAAACGGGCGCGTTATCCACAACACACATAACACACTAAATACTCGACCCACAAGGCCTTTCCATATTCGCCGCATGTAATAGATACCCCTCCAATAAAAATGTCCTGTGGGACTGCCGCGTCACAAAACGTGAAATCACAAGCAGACTTGCTTTTCACCCACTAAGCTGAGAAGACTGGGTCGCTTCATCCCGCCCTTTTTAACTCATACTGGACTGCTCTTCAAGGCCATACCAGAGAAGACTCACCTCTACAACTTCGATGACAAAGACCTAAGGGAACTTAAAGTAACTGCAAATCACAGCCCCCCCCCCTTTCTCCTTCTCCCCCTCAGCGCTATGAACATGGTATCAATAAAGGTTTTCTTCTTTCTTTATGCTCTACCACACTAGCTGCGCCCAGTGCTGTCAAAGTCACTGATGTGTGAGAGAGGAAAGCCGCTTTTGTACAAATTTTGATTTGCAGATAATCTCAGAAGGGGCGCAAAGCGATGATAAGGTATACTACACCCTAGGAAATGCCTCCGCATTCTACTTACACGCAAAACATTTAAAAAGCCAGTCGCTGCGATCTAGGAAATCAACTCAGCGAATGATGAGACGGAACATCAGTTTAGACCTCAGAATGACGTCTGCGCTGTGGCACTGCGCAACGCAGAGCGTCATGCTTACATTGCGTAATGCCAAAGCTCAAACTTAATTTTGAGTTCTAAATTGATGTTTTTTCTCCTCATCATTCGCTGATCTAATTTCGTAGATAGCGGAGATTGGCTTTTGGAGTGTTCTGCGAGTAAGTAGACGCGCAGGCATTTCTTAGAGTGCACGCAAGAGAGTCCATGCAAAAGAGCAGTTCCTTTTTCCCCTCCAGGTCAACTGCTAACGTTACGGTCCCCCCTTGTACCTTTGAAAACGCTCCGCATAAGTAGTGAGACAGAGTGTAACGAGAATGTAGCCTAGCTCGCTCCTTTGCATTAGAGAGGGCGCCTTCAGCGCCAGGTCACCCCCGAGCGGTTTGAAAAACCTCCGCCCGAGAGAACGCATCCGTGTCGCGCTAGCGACGCTGTCGTGCTTTCACGCTGCTCCGAGGGGGAGTGCTGCTGCCGGTGCAGCGAGATAGCGGATTCGCCAAGACAGCAAAGACGGCTGTCTGCGCTGTCACGGGAATGCACGAAGATTGATGGCGGCAGCCACCCCTCCAAATTTACAGGGGAAAACCCCGAGGCTATGCCTACCTAGCCGCTCAACCAATGAGCAAAATCTGTTGGCGTCAACGCCATTGGCGTTTTACGGAGTAAAGTCTATCTCCCAGTAAAATATTTGAAGGTCCTTTTGAAGCCTTTAATTAAACACACACGTCACACACACTCCACTCCTAAATACATTTATACTTGTCTTGATCATTCTGACAAGCCCAGTGAGCACTTGAGCGTGTCGTGTGCGTAACGTATCCAAAACCACCAGACGATTTCGTAGCAAAGTTTAAGAATACATAGTTTCACCTTTAGTCCAAACGCAGCGCACGCTACGAGCAGATGGACCTATCGGACAGCGTCAAACGCGTATCATTATGGTGTTTGTGATGTTTCGGTATGTGTTCTATTATCGCTAAAGCAATTATAGACAGAAAAGGCCTAGTGACTTGCAGTTTTGACGCTGTTTATTTAGTCCCATTACCTCGTGAGGTCGGCGGCGTCTGGACTTAAGCTGACACGAAGTATAGACCAGTGTCCGAAATCCTAGCCAGCAGCGATAAAAAGGAAAATAAATCTCAACGCAGGCTCTTGTGAAAAGAGGGGCTGCGCATAAAACGATAATTTAGCTTTATGAAGCACTCTTGGCACCGGTATTGTTCCTGGAGCTTCGTGACTATGCGTTTCCGACGTTCTGGCACTATGATATATCGAAAGGTTTCTAAAAAAAACGGAGCCTCGCAAAAAGCGCAGCCCCCCTACTACGTCATGGTGTCAGCATAAACAATCATGGCGGCGTTCATGGAACAGAGCAGGCACTGGTCTATAGCCATAACGCATGGATATAACTTGCAAGACACATTCTCTGTTCCACGGGCTCATCAAAATGGTCAAAACAAGTTTCATCATTTTTTTTTTCAGCCCGCTTTTGCACGAGTGATCTTCGCCTTGACGTTTCCAAAATCCTTTTTAATGCGAATAGCATTCTTTGGATACTTCACGCACTTTTCGTCTATCTATGTATCTATCTGGCTATCTAACCTCTAACGCCGCGGGTCGATAAATAAATAAAAAAGACCGGCGCCGGCTGGGATTCGAACCGTTGACCCTTTGATCAGCAGGCAGACGCGTGAACCACAGAGCTATGAAGGCAGTCATTCAATGCACTCTAAACGGTTGTTTATATCTTTACCATAAGACGCGCTTTACAGCGCTGTCACAGCTACCGGTGCGCGCGCGTTCCATGCACGAGGGCTCATTCCGCTCTCGTGAGGCTGAACACGGCCGCTAGCTCACCTCTCCCGCGCTCGGGAGAGGGTGATGTAGCAGCCGTGCTCAGCCTCACGAGAGCGGAGATAGCCCTCGTGCGGAACGCGCGCACCAGCGCTGTGACGGCGCTGTAAAGCGCGTCCTATGGTAAAGATATAAACAACCGTTTAGAGTACCGTTGGTTGAGACTAGCTGAGACGCCAGAAAGTCTGGTCGGTACCATTTTGAGTGTTTGTGCGTATGGCGCGTGCTTTGCTCGCCTTCCTAAGTGACACAAACGCACGTGCTGGGCTGCGGAGATCGTGCGCAGGGCTGTGAAAGTGTCAACAAATTTAGAATCGCCTCAAGAGTGGGCTGGCGTATCTAGAGTGTGCCGGCCACCTGACGAACGCGCATAACTCCGCACCGTTTGATGCTATTCGCATTAACGTAGATAATCATCCCCAAAGGATGGGTTCTGCTGATTTTTCTTTTTTGACTCAGGCAACGGCGACACCGCGAAAAATAGTAACGATACTATGCTTGCACAGATTGACTTCTTTCTTGTCGGTTCACGTGGAGGAAAGCGTGACGTTAGCACTAGTTAGAAAGTAATCGTACACAACAAAAAACAAAAAACGTTTACATTTTCTTTTGCGTGGTGTTTTTCGCTTGCCTGACTGTATCCTTACGAATTATATCTATTGTTACGGATTTTTTTTAACGTGTACTAGTATGTTGTAATAGAGATATCGCAATACAGCGCAGTAGAATGCGCAGTACGGCGCTTTTTTGTTTGTACAGGATTGGTTTAGCCGATGATCGCAAAGCCAGAAGAGAAAGATCGTCGTGACTATGCAGCTTTGGAGGTGCTTGATTGGCTCCGTTGAAACGTAGCGTTGGCTACGGTTGGACTTGAAGCGAAATTGAGTGTAAGAAGCGGTGTTTTTTATGTCATTTCTCTTAAGCTTACATTTGAGAAAGCTAAGCTTACCTTTAAGAAAACGGGATCACTTTTTCTCCAGGAACTATACATAGTATTGCAAGAAAGGTGCGCATCTCACTACAAAGAACCGTAGTGGACAAAGCGCGCTTATTCGAGGACGGCTACACACTCGCTGTCGGGTAGGTAGAGGGTTGTACAGTCGGCTGCGAGAGATAACACGGATGCAAAGTAAATTAAATGCGAAAATAGGGCACGTAATAAAGTAGAAGAATGTTCACGCCTGTGCGTTATTCCACCGCTGTACGTCAGCGCGCATTAACGTTTTTAATTTATGTTTTTTTCTTTATTAGCACCGAGATGTTTCGTTGGCGCCCTCTTATGGTTGTTTTTTTCCCCCGACGTCACGACCAGGATTTGCCTCGCCGTAATTGGCAGTGTTTGCATCTGCCTCGTCGTGATTGGCAGGAGTTGCCTCGCTGTGAACTGGCGATTCGGCATGCATTATAATATAACAGGAAACAATTGTTTTGGCCAATCGCGAACTTCGACCATAGTGACGCATTTGGTCGCGTATGTCGCTAATAGCAACGGTACTTCGCAAAACATAACAAGAAAACAGAGATCACCGAAGGATAGAAGCTTGTTTTCAAAATGAACCCGACCAATTCCAGACATCTGCATCTGCGATGTCGTGCCCCGCCTGCTCTTTGTTCTGTTTTCTATTCATTGTTTAATTTCGTTAACTATGTCGCCCATCGTCCGAAAGGAACTTGTGCCAGAAGGTAAATGTGCCGCATTTCCTAGATTACATGCGGAGTAATTAATTAAAAACATGGCCCGCGAGTCTTTTTTTTTTTTTTTTGGCGTAGCACGCACGTGTTTTGAATTGCTGAGCTTGTGAGACCATGCAAAGCGACTGACGAGGGGAAATAATGTTTTTTATTTTATGAGCACTCCGCCACAACAGTGATCATGACATTGCACTGCTTTCAAAGGAGCTTAGAATGTGATTGTCGGAAGAAATACTTACTTGGAATGTTTTTCTCGAGCGGCTCGTTACCTATAAGCAGTGTTGTAGGCGTTACCGAAAAAAGTAACTAAATACGTTACTCGTTACTTGCAAATAAAAGTAACGCGTTACCGACCTACGTTACCTTAAAATAAAAGGAACGCGTTACCGTTACCGTTACAAAGTAACGCACGTTACTGTTGCGTTACTTTTTATTCACGAACTAAAACATTTGCTGTTTCGACGTTTGATATATGCGTAAGCGCCATAGCTAAAATATGTCCATGCGGAAACATAATTACCCTCTCTTTTTGGGTTTCACCCGAATAGTTACAAGAAAAAACGCGGAAGTATATATGAAGCTGATTTATAACATGTTGGCACGGAATTTAGCAGAAGAACCGGCCTCCCTCATTAGCACAGAAATTAAGACCAGCCGAGATTGAAACTTTGAATATATTTTATTCACAACATGTCGAAGTACAGATAGTTGCTGTGAACAAGTTCCTCCGTTACCCGAAGCACACTCCGCTGTTGTACTTCAGCAACAGCTGAATTTCGAAGTTGGCATCTAACATTCTACCTTGCTTCTTGGTAAACACGTCCGCGCCTACGCTAAATAGGCGTTCAACGGATGCGCTCGATGTGGAGGACAGCGGCATTTTTTGACTAAAAAATTTATAACTATGCACTTAAAAAAAAAATTTTCATTTAATTTTTTTTTAAGGTTGAGGAAATAAAGTAACGTAACGTAATCTCGTTACACGTTACTCAAAAATAAGTAACGTAAGTACGTTCCTCGTTAATTCCTTGGAAAAGTAACGAGTACGTTACTACGTTACTAAAAAAGTAACTTGAGTTACCGGTAACGCCGTTACTTGTAACGCGTTACCGCCAACACTGCCTATAAGTTACGCTGATCGATTATTCGCATGCTCCGTGGGACATTATACGCACGCGAGTTCTTAAAGGGGCGATGCAACGATTTTTGTACTTGGCGCAAATACCGCTTAACAAGAATACCTGACGTTACTGACCACACGCAATCGAAGTCGCAAACAAAGACTAAAGAAAAATGAGCAGCGTTCACCCGCACACCTCGCAGCCAGAACAAGCGGCCACGTGATCTGGAGACGATGATATGCTGCTAATGTTGTTCATAGCCGCGCGCCGGGGTTGGCAAGGCACAGGACACGTGCTGAGTTCCGTACATTGTTATGATTCGGCTATTGTCATCATTGCAGCGATTGGACGCGGGCCACTACCCGAATGCTTCTCGAGCTATCGATTATCACGAGCCCAAATCGACTGCTTACGCAATGTTCGGGTCTAGTCTATGAGACTCATTCAAATACTGTCACTGGGGATACTATGCCAACATTGTTACATGATCAAGTTTTGCGAAGGAGATCATTGAAACAAAACGCTCGGTTTTTTCCTTGAAATTACACCACAACAAGGGAGTTTCGTGGTCAGTGGCGTTGCGTGCGAGCATGCTTGGGTCCCATATAGCGCGAGTAAGCTCGTGTAAAGGGAAGTACATTCCAATTGAATAATGTTGCACCGCCCCTTTAGCATGCTGTGTGAAAACTATTCATGTAATTCGGTGTCGAATCTAAAAGCATTCATGCCTTTTTTACGTTCAGTGCAATTGGCGGTCAATTTTAGTCGTTCCATTCAATTTAGCGAAATGTGTAACGTACACCGTTTTCCGATTTGCCGCGAATGAATATGAGCCTGTGATTCCGAAGATTTGTCATTGCAGCTGGATTTTCCTTTACTTTTTAGGCTGCCCGGTGACTGCCCCTCTGCAGGCATTTCTACACAGCCGGATCTCAATACCTGCCCAGATTAACGCCGAGAGTTGCCACGAGATGAATGCAACTCGCAGCTGCCCTCTTCTCAGAGGTGTAACGAACGAAGGGCCGCTGTCATAACTCTCTTTTATTGGTTCCTTCATTTATTATATCTTCAGGAGCGTCACATCAAAGGGACGGAGGGTGCATTTCCATGTCGTAGAAAAAATTAACAACAAAACAAACAGGTGGGTTTCGCTTAACAATGCTGGTGTTTTACGAAGACAGGGAACAGCAGAACAAATGCAAAAACTCCTTAGTGTGAATGTAAAAAAAGAGTTAAAATGAATACTGAAGAATTAAAAACAGCAAAAACAAAACGAAGGACAAGAGGAAACGTTTAATGTAGACAGAAGGAGCGTTTCTTTCTGCTCTTCGTCTTGTTCTCATTGTTTTTAATTCTTCGATATGCAAAAACCAACTCGTCCAAGTCTTCACCCTACTGCAATGCTACAGTGAATCATCAGTGCAGATAAGATATTAGAGCACTTCTAAACAATACAGATCATCAATGAGAAGCGTGTCAGAGATTACATTATACCAGTCTACGATGGTCTGTGAAAGAAAAAGATAAGATAAAATAGTTTGTGTAACCGACGATCCGAAATACATGCAACGAGTGATTTAATCGCGTTGATTATTTGTTATCAGTAAGTCGAAATAAGTTGCTGAGACATCAATCATAATATTACATTTGTAGAATCGAGTTAACCCTGGCATCATACGACGTGCGATTAAATTTGAAATATTTAGCTGGAGTTTAGGTGCCGAGACAGTGATAGACTGGTTACGATCGTCGATGATAAATCTTGATGGGCGGTTCTAAATGAAGTCAAGGTGATTTGTGAGATAAATTTGATGAAAGTCTCTAAATTATGCTTCATATATTAATCTCGGTCGCATGTACGTTTTGTAGGCCATGTTTTGTAAATGAATAAGTGCGGCTTGAAAAAAAAATGTTTGTACCTGAGAGTGCGCGATGCTTTTGCTGCAATCATTTCGACGTGGCTGTTTCAGGTGATATCGTTTGTTATAGTTACGCCGATATATTTATAAGAAACAGAGTCGATAAGATTAGAACCAAGATAATAAAGCAAATTGATGTAATTTTTGTTCGAGTGAAGCGAACTAGCTTGCATTTTGACATGTCGAATGCCATAAGCCATTTAAATCCCCAGGCATACATTTTTGCGGAGTCCCTTGAAGATGTAAGTGCTGGTTAAATAAACGAATTTTGTGATACATAACACAATCGTCAGCAAAAACGCGGATACTAGAAATAATTGTCAGGGGTAAACTTTTTATTAAATATAAGAGATTGTAACGGATTTAGCACCCCTCTTTTTGAGACTCTAGAATAATCCTTGGATCTGTTAGAGTTGTGGTCATTAGCCACATTGAACTGTCTGTCAGAAAAAAGTAAGTTGCTAAATTATATGTGCTCAAGAAGTTTGGACGGACGCAGGTCAATGGTATGGGATGGCAGTTTGAGGGTAGTGCCCGATCGCCGATTTAAGAAACCGGAATGTCCTTTCCTTGTTAAGATGGAAGCTGAAACCAGTTCGTTGTAAGAGTTCGTATCAGCAGCGATAATGCGTTACAAACTAGAACAACAGCAGAGGACACATAGAAGAAAAAACACATCGCTGTGTTCATTCTATATGTCCTCTCCTTTTTTCCTTCTTCGTAACGCGCCGTTGCAGCTAATATTAAGACCCTCCTTATTTCACAGACTTATGGTAAGCAGCACGGCTGTAATCACTGAGAGCAAATTATCTTGAGTACATCACTGGAAATATCATTTGTTCATGAGGATTCTCCGGTTCTTGTTGTCAGGACCACAAAACGAAGCTAGATTTAATGCTTCAATGAGACGAAGTATTCTAGTAGTAGAAATGTCAACGGGAACCATTGGCTTATAGCCAGGTAAGCGCAAACTAGGAATGTGATCATCGATTTCATGCGTGAGTAAAGCTGAGATAGTTTTAAACACCATTGCGCATTCTGGCTCAGAATCCGGAGTTCCGCTCCCATTTTTGAGTTGAATGGTACGACTATTATCTCTTGGCCTGAATATTTCTTAAACATTTTGGGATTATCATAGGATTTATGGTATTTGTGATATGTTTATTAGAAAAACCATATATGAAAAAATTTATTTTTCAATAGGGGTACTGAGTTAAGGAAATCCTGGCAGCAAAACACGTAATAGCGTTTAAGGAGTGTTACTTTTGCGGTGCGTCGTCACCTGTAAGCATCCGACGCCGTAATTGGTTCACTTGGTCTGTAGCTTCCACCGTTTGTCATGTTGAATCCGAACATATGCACGAGCGTCCGACTTTGTAGAAAGTTTTATGCTCTGCTCCTTGGCACGCAGGATTGGCAAAGTACTTAAAAATATATCGAAATGCAAATACGAACTACTTCGGGGAAAATGTATTTAATCCCAAATCGAATTACACTTTCTAGAAAAATATTTAAATACAAGTTACAAATAAAGCGAAAGTATTTCATCACGTTGAACTATTTTTACAAATATATTTTGTTTCCGTACGCTGACACCCCACACTTAAGGAAAGATGTGGGTCGAAAAAAGGCAAGATAAACGAAAAAGTATCGTGTGTTTTTTGGTGTTTTATTATCTTTGGATCTTCAAATTTAATGTATAAAAATAATGAGGACCGCTTATGATCGCGAAATTAGTCAAATGCGAATTTGAAATTATCTTGGTAACTCAAAACGGCATAAATCTGATCCCTTTTGTGTGCGCGGTTCTTCAAATTGTGACGTCACCCGCCATCACTTTTATTTTAGGAAGTAGGTCCAGTCGTCTTCTTTCTATTGCCTTCTTTTTTAGCTTCAATTTGTCAACAAACATTCATTATAATGATGCGTTTACTTGCTGCGAAAACGTGTCGCTACACATTTATATTAATATTCAAACGTGTTTGTTTTTCTTCTTGTATTTGGGGCATCTTCGCAGTTTACAAGGTTTGCGCACAAGAAGTTTTTTTCTTAAAGGTGAACTGAGGAGGTTTTCGAGATCGCTCAAATTTGGTAATAACTCACTCTGCTGGCTCTAAGCATCCTGAAAATCTCTAAATTATAAAGATATGCGGCCGATTAAAAAAGCAATCAAAGATCGCAACACACCGAGGTCATCTCTCTCCAGCTTGTGCGGTCTCTTGGTAGTTAGGCTCTCACTGGCATAGCATAGAGCTTGGTGAGCTTGAGGAGCTCAGCTTTCAATGAAGGTCGTTTTACATCGACTTTAAAAATGTTCCGTTCTCTGTTCACCCGAACAACAGTGACCATGCCTGGCGCAGCTTTGTTCAGGAAGTCAGTAAGCTTGAATTTGCTCAGTGAATTAACTTTCTGGTTGTCAATGGGGACATACCGTACGGTGCACCCGACTTGAAGGTTAATTTCGTCTTTGGAAGCTGGTGCTAGGCTTTGGCACGTCTTGCGTCTCTTCTTTCAATAAACGGTCTCGTATTCACCGTTCTCAGGGCCGGCTTGCTAGAACCAGCGTCTCAGCTGAAACTGGGTGAAAGAAAGCACTGCTAAAGCCAGCGCACGAGCTGAGCGGGACTCAAGCTGCGTCTCAAGACGCTCGCGCGCCCCAGCCTTTGCAGTGCTTTCTTTCACCCAGTCTCAGCTGAGACGCTGTTCAAGCAAGCCGGCCCAGATTCCATTCCGTCATCGTCGATGATGGATACGAGTGTCGATGAGGAGTTGCTGATAGTTTCGGCAATAGTTGCCTTCAAAGGAATGTTGTATCCGTATTTCACTAGCGTGGCTGACCTTGCTTGTTCCATGGCTCATTATTTGCCCAATTCGTGGTCGGTCGGTGGTTTTGATGCCGTGGCGGCCATTTTTGAGAATGTCCTGGCCTCCCAGAAGGAGGCCCCCATCATGCAGAGATCGGATGCCTCTGTTGTTGTAGGCGTCCTCAGAATATCGGGTCGCCGGATTGTTATTTAACGGTATTTAGATATAAATCAGGAGACACAAATAGGGTCACCCGTAGCTGTGTCCTCGTCGTCGTCTTTTCCTGCGGTCTTTTCTTGGTTGGCGCGTATTCATACGCCGCGGAGTAACACTGCGCAGAGTGACGTTCGCGTCGGCGATTAACTCACGAGAACTGTAGCTTCTGCATTACTGCACAGTTTTAGTGAGGAAGGGTGTAAATGAGCATCGTAGCGGCGTGTGGTCGTGTATCACTACTGCGTGGTGCACGTTAAAGACTCCAGGCTAGCGGTTGTGCAGCACTGGCTAAATTTCTCATCTACAGCTGGGAAGCTAGTCGCCCGTTGAGGCAGACTAAGTTTTGGGCTGGTTTAACATACACTCACCCCAATTATTTCCTTTTAAAGTTCAATCTTCCTTGTCTTTCTTCTCTTCACCTATTATACTAGAGTTGTGAGTACGCGCCTCTCTGTGTATTCATTCCTCTTTTGTCCTTGTATCTTTGTGCGCGATTTTTCATCATGTTCAACATTTACCAACTCGCCCAGCTTACTACCTTACTACAAAAGGGCTAACAACCTTTGTTAGCCCGTTTGAAAAATACGTTTTGTTTTTCTATTTTTTGTTGTTTGAGACTTAAAGAGGTCTCGCACATTATTTTTGATGTTCATTGCGCTGAGTAACTTAAAATTAGCGATTTAGAAGAGTTTACTAGGCTCTTTTAAGTAAGTTGTCATGTGCCAGATGCGCGCAAAAACAAAACATTTAGCATGTGCATTGCATCCACAAACAAAAAAATACAAAAACAAACACGTATTGAAACTGACACCAGATTTATATAAACAAATATCAGGCACCATAAACTGTGAAGATTACGCCCAGTTCTTGTACAAACTATAATAAAATGTGCTTTCCTCTGGCGCATGTCCCCATGTATTCAACCGCAAAAAAAAGAAAACAATGTGACATTGAACACAGAGTGGAGTTTATGTACATATAGCAAGAATCAAGCGTTTCAAAAAAGTTACAGATCTAAAAAAAATATTGTTTGTCATGTTTATTAGCGTAACGTTAGAAAACACAATGTATTCAGTACGAGTATAACTTTAAAAGCTCAGATGAGGCAATGAAGCCCTTCCGAACGACAAGTCGTTAATGCAACGTGTAAAAATTAAATCAGCCAACCAAAACGTTAATAATTGTATCCACCCTGTTCATTTCCAGTTTCTACTCTTCGTTTTTTTTTTTTCGTTCTTCCATGTTTATTAGGAACAAAGCGCGCCAAGTTACATACTCTTTGCATATGACTCCCATCGCGAAGATGCCATATTGCCTTTAATTGCGAAGAACAGTGCCAAAATTGTATTTTGGGAGTTTTTAAAATAGAAGCAGTGGAAATACTAAATTTTCAGTACTTAGAATAGAGAATACAGTAACCAATATGTATATAAATACAAAATGTTCAAAGCGTTTTTAAATGTCAATTTCCAACATTTCTATATTAAAAGACTGCCCATATTTGGTGCCAAGGGATCTCTATATGACCAACGCTAGCAGGCAAAAAAAAAGCAAAGCATTTAGGCTAAGACATTTCTTGAGTCACGCCGCAAATGATTACGATCGGCATTCACGGAAACACATCATTAGCGGCGATAGAGAAACCGTAGCCGGCAGCATTGTAAAGTAAAGCCCCTCGATGCGTTTGTCCTTTTTTCTTGCAAGTGGCGTCTAATGCGCCAGTGCACGAGGCCCGTGTGTTGAGCGGCGCTTAGAAGCAAATGGCTGCAAAGCATTGAAATGAGCGGCCCTTGGAAGCGAATGGCGGCGGAGCACCCGCTTGTAGCAGGTGTCTTGCGGGTTTGCACAGCAATAGTTGGCGGTACTTGTAAAAAAAAAACAAAAAAACATTTAGAGTTTTTATTGTAAAGAGTGTGATAGCGCCATCCCTATCGTGCTCGAGAACTTAATGGACTCGTGTTTTCGCCTTCATCTATAAGGAGGCGCCACTGTATCTTGTCTACCGCAGTTGGATGCAAGCCGAGAATGTGCCAAATAGACATTACCACGTACTCGCCTCGGCATCAAATAGGTGTGCGAACCAACCATGAAAGGCAGTAGCTGTGGCGAGTATTTGTTACGTCAGCAGAACGTGTGCCTCGAGAGCAGACTATTACGCATCGCAACTATGCAGAGGAGCGGTGATGATGGTGTGGACAAGCTTGTGGCGCATTCCTAACTTGTATCTGGCGAGAGAGTGTTCGTCGTGTCGAAATATATGTTTTCTAAAATAAACAAAAAAAAATTCAAAAGAGAAAAATGTAATTCATTTAAACTTGATAAAAACAAAACAACTTTTAAAATAACACAGTTATCTTTTTATTTATGATATATATTTCTGGATTACGGAGGAGGCCTCAGAATACGGTACACGTTAAAGTTTGTGAAACATATCTGAGTGCAAAAACAGAAACCGGTTCTTTACAGAAGCGACGTATCGTCTCCAAGAACTAATAACAAATATTCGATCTGGAGGTAAAATGCTACGTCAGAGAATTGAGATTTTGTTGTAGGGAATTTTATATTTTCACTATTTCAACATGATCGTTAAGAAGTAACAGCTGTAGTTTCACGTTCAGATTGTTGCATGCTAATTTTCTGGCTTTAGTTCAAATATGCTCTTATATGTCACACTGCTTGGCCGAATTACAGCACTTTCAATATGGAAAAAAAAGATTTTAAAATAATTAGAAGAAATATGTCTGTCCTTTTTGAAAAAAAGGTCGTAGAACCAAATAGCGCGCGAACTTTGTGTAGGTTCTAGAAAATTCATTAAACGATTTGATTGTATTACAACTCAAGTAAATCTTAGATTGCTCGTAGGTCGGTCTTAGAAAACATCGAAAGTTGCACTTTTTTATACACACACACACACACACACACACACACACATATATATATATATATATTTCTTTTTTTTTACAGAGATACAAAATATTAGTTGCTAAGGTAAAAATAAAAATAACTATTGGGGATTTGTCTATCTATGCTGGAACGCAAACTAAATGATGTAGAAAACTGCATCGGGCGCTAATTGGCTATTCTCTCGGGTACCGTGACATGACGTTGAAATGTAGTTTTTCCCTATGCAGCTCGAGCTATGCTCATAAAATGATGCAGTTGGCGGTGACTTCAAAATGTCGTCACGATGCACTTTGACGTTGCAGTTAACTGAGTGGTCGAGACGAAGCCGGAGAGCGTTCTGCATCGTAAAAGATGGCGACCCTAACATATGCATTTCTACTGTTGGGTTCGCCAGCGGAGCGAGTTCTTAGAGATCACCGGGATGCTTTCGAGACGAGCGATGCGAGGTTTGTGGGCGAATACCGGCTGACAAAAGGGGTGACTCACTGACTGTGCGACCAGCTTCGCGAAAAGCTCCGGCGTCGTCGCGAAGGGTCCCGTGTGCTGACGGTCGAACAACAAGTCCTCGCAGCTCTACGCTTCTACGCTGCTGGCGGCTTCCAGGAACCGTCGGGAGCGACGAAAATATTGGTGTTCACCAGTGCTCTGTGAGTCGTATACTTGTTGATGTACCCAACGCTATCATCGATTGCCTCGAATCGAAGTGGCTGTGTTTCCAGCAAACTCAAGCAGAGAAGACGCTCACAAAAAGGAAGTTCTTCGAGCGATGCAAGTTCAACGTCGTGATCGATAAATATTTTAAATACTCTTACACGATTCAACACGATTGTGTTTTCATTTGAGTGCACCCCATATAAGCGCTTTGGCTGAGCGAAAAGCGAAGCAACGGTATCAGGCTTAAGTTGAGCTTGCCGGTTTATACTTCAGGTAGAGAGAGAGAGAGAGACAGAGTTATACTTTATTTCAAAGCAATGACTTCAGGTAAGGCCAGCTGAACTAGAATAAACATACACATAACGAAAATACCATACACACCGTGGGACTAACAACTGATTTTCTTTTTCCTCCTCTTCTACCACAAACCCCACTTGAGGGAAATATTCTCTTTGCTTCTTTTTTGCTTCCCACTTCACCGAAAATTTAACCCTCGAAGGAACATTTTTTTCTTTCTCGTGCAGCACGAGAGAAGTTGCACTAACGCAGTCAAAGAAAGTCAAAAAGTCAAATTTGTCTTAAGTTGTTTATACACGTTTGCAAGAAGGGCTCCCGTGCGCCGCCATTTTGGGCGATGCTGGCGCCGCCTAACGTTTCCGCCATGCTGGGGTGCGCCAGGGGCACGTCACTGGGGTGCGCAATGACAAGATGGCGGCGTCTGCTGTGTCGCCGACGGCCTGGATTAGCGACACACTTACTGTTTCGGAACGCAGGGGGAGGTATCCACTCAGATTCGTAGCATCAAATATTGTAGGACGGGTCATGTTTAAGGGTTGCAGAGCTCTGACTTTTTAACGATCGCAGCCTCTGGTCCAGCATGTCGTGGAAGCAAGAGCTGCCGCGAGCGCAGCCATCGTTGATGCAATGGCCATGCGGCTTCTGGCGCTTTCTGATGAAAGCTTTGAGACTCTATGCTTCGTTTCACCTTATGTGCGAGCGAAGGCAAAGCTGGAAGCGCGAGCACGAAAGCTCCGTACGTTCCGGCTTCGCTCGAGCGCGCGAGCTGGGGAGAAACGCAAAAAGTGCTGGTCTCGCGCTTATAGCTTTGGCTTCGCTCGCAGATAAAGTGAAACGAAGTATAGATATTTTCTAATTTTTCGATTTGTTGCTGGTTTACGTATTTTATTTAACTGTTTGTGCTTTTTTAGCAGTCGAAGAGAACACCTGCAAGTTTTATAAATATATATATTTTTAATTTATTCTTGCGCTCAGTTGTGTATGCTTCGGCAAGAGACGCTTGGCAACATTGTTCGATAAGCAGCGAGCGTCCTGGCTGGAGAGTAGGCCCGCCTGAGCGCGGTGCGCGGTTCGAGGTTAAGACGGGATCCCACTTGCAAAGGTGTATAGACCTTTCCAATGTTTAGAAAATCACAGTCCAGCGTGCGATCTTCACAGCCCAGCACGTGCGTGTTCGTCGCTTCGGAAAGCGTGAGCAAAGCACGCGCCATACGCACGAACACTCAAAATGGCACAGGCCACACGCTCTTTTTTGGAATGGTCTATACAGCATGAGGTTAGTCTGCCTGAAAATGGCGACATTGTTACGCACTGTAGATAGGCAATTTAGTCAGTGCAGTACGACTGCTAGCCTATGGTTTTTAACGTGCACCACGCAGTAGTGATAACGGCCGAGCAGCACACGCTATATCTAAATCCCGTGCTCGGGCGTGGCACACACGAGTGTTAAAGTGGCCCTTCCATTCTGCTCGCGTTTTGATGGACAAGCCTTGGGCGTTCAGCTTGTCCACAATTCTGTCCCACAACTCGTCCCGCTCAGGCTTGGTCAGAAGAGTGTCAGTGGCGGCCCTCACTAGAAGCTTAGTTTACTGTCAAAAAGTTGATCAGAAGGCTAATCTGGTGGACCCACACGCGAGGACTTTACTTCCGCTTCTTCGTGTTGTCGGCCATGACCGCCTGCCTGCGCAACGTAAAGGGCTGCAGCTAATTCTAATAGATTTTGTGTAACTTAAGTAAACTAAATATTTCATGCGACAAAATTTCAAGAAAAATAGTTTAATTAAATTGCTCTGCAGTATACTTTTCGGATACTTAAGAGTATTGCTTTCTAGAACCCTTCACTGCCGAGTTTTGCGATTCTCCGAAATTACCTGTAGGGAGATGAAAAAAACAATTTGGTTTTAACTCAATCGCCACAGTTCGGCGACGTCACCGGACACGTCACGGTGCAGTTCTCTTCCGATGTAGTTTGTTGGCGAGGGAGATTGGGCTCCTCCCACCGGCAACGTCACAATGCAGTTTCTCCATCGCTTTTTTCAGCATAGGCAGACTGACCTAAATAATAATCAAATGCATGTTCCGCGCAGAGTAACAATATTTGCTTTCCGAACATCAGCCTGGGCACAGCTCCGGCTGCAAATGCCACTCCGGCCTTAAGGCGCTCGTCGGCCTTGGGTGAGTGCGTCATCAAACGATAATAGAATCAGAGCGGTTCAGAATACTGCATGACCTCAAGCGCTGCATTTCCAAGTAGGCGTTTGTGCGTGCTTTCGCTTGTGCATGCACACGTACTTAGAGCAAAACGTAGCATAAAGCAGTCAAAAGTAAACGTCGGCCAGAAAGAGCAGTAGATGCAGACACCGACACCCGTAGCAAGGTTCAATGCCACTGGCCATTCTCCACAATTGTCTGGACCAGAACAACGATGCGAAATTATACAGTTCTTCATTTAGGTCAGAGCAGAGAGAGCGAAAATCTCGTCTTGGGTAAGAGCGGAAGTGGTATGCTCGCCTTTTCCCTCGAAACGGCTTCTGGTCTTAACACCCCGTGGAGAGCAAGGCCGAACTACGTTGTAGGAACACGTCTCCAACTGGTGCGTTTAGCGTCCTATGCCACCCGCACATCAAAGGGAGTCGCGAAGTGGCGGCTAATTTCGTCACAAAAGCCGGAGTGCTACGCCATCGAATGTCGCAATCCTGGGGATCCGTATAGTAAAAGTTTAAACAAAAAGTACGAGAAAACGCGATTGTCGCTGCCGTCACGGCGTCCGAGCGCCTGGTTGCCGAAGCCTCCGAGTACTGTCAAACTGGAGATCGACCTGCAGCAGAACAGGCGTGAAACACATCGACCTCCGGAGCAGTTACACCGCCAGGATCGCAGTCGGCGACAGGGTGACATTTCTATGAGGTCATCAGGCGAAAATCGAGGGACCACTTTTTTGGACGCAGTGCACGCAGCGGTCGGAGACGCGTTCCAGGGCTTTAGCCGTAGCGCTTGATTTTCTACGTTACCTAGAGGAGGCCGGCTTGGGAAACAGATTGACCACGAGTGTCAGCTTTAAGCTCGTCCTCAATCGGTGAACGTCTCAGCTGGGCAATGACCAATGACTCGGGACTGACCTACCTTCACCCCGCGCTTGCCCTCAGTATGCGACGTAGAAAAACAATACGGCCTTTGCTACCTAGGAGCCGGTGCTGGTCCATTATCCACCAAAAGGTCTGTTCGAAACAGCCGGTCTGAAACGTGCGCAGCGTGGAATGCAAGGCGTTTTGACACTGCCAAGTGCTCCTTTAATCATTTATTAGCTTCTTTTTTTTATTGAACCCCATGCATTTTTGTTTGAGAAAAAATTGAGTGGACAGCATTTCGCAGTCGTTGGCTGGGAAAATAAATTTATAAATAAATAAACCGTAAACAGTGCGTGGAGTCAACAACAGTTAAAGAAGTCAAAGCCCTATAGTGTTTTGATATTATTACAGGGAAATTGAGTGTTGACAAAAAATGAACACGAGTGCTGTGTCAGCGTTAGGCTCAAACTCTTGTCTAATGAATGAGTCGAAGGACGCTCGGCATCGGGCTCGGGTCCAATGGGCAATATACAAAATAGCAGCGCCCCTAGCGGTTCGGTTGCACTCTGGGAGAATGAATCTGTCAACAGGTTGTTTCGGCTTCGGTTTCGCCGGGTTGTGCATCTGTCGTCTACTATCGTGACCGCACCGCCATTGCTCACGTCGTCGTAGAATTGCTTTAGCACTTACGCGCGATGCAGTAAGTATCCTTTTCTTCTCGTCTCTAGGTATCAGAGGTTCCCCCTGATGATCGAATTACATTTTAGCGAACGCTCACGTTTCACCGAATCACACTTTAGCGAATAGTCGGCCGCGGCTAAGCGGCGTTTGCAGGTGGGCAAAATGGGTCCACATTCTTGTAATGAGCCGCCGCGAGCGGCCGTGCAGCACGCGCGGGGGGGGGGGGGGCTCAACACGCGCTTCTGTTATTCTCTAAAACGTCGATTCGCTCAAATGTCGCTGTTCGCTAAAACGTCATTCCCTCATGCGGTATGGACCCGTCAAGTAAGCGCAGATCGACGTACGCCGAACGCCGTGCCAGCGCACTGCGTGTATTTTGTTTGCAACTTCGAAGAGAATCCACTTGGACTAGTACTGCAGTGTTATAACACCCTTGTTCCCGTGGCAAATTTCTTCACAGCGACGTAGCAAGCTACGACGTGCATGTTTGCGCTTGAACGCGTTCTCGTACAGCGAGGTTCGTCAGTGTACCGCGCTAGCCTGATGAAAACAGCGATCGACGAAGGAAGGGTGTTATAAAACTGGAGAACTAGTCTCAGTGTCTGTTCTAGAGTTTGCTAACAAATGCACGCAGTGAGTTGGCACGCGTTCGGTGTAGGTCGATCTGCGTGCACTTGACTTCGCCGTTACGGCGTTTTCGCTTTCTTCTCGTGCAAGCAAAATTGTAATTTTTTCTGTTAGAACTGATTGCTGGGCGTGTTGGTGCTTTACGTTATTTAATATTACAGAGCACCAAAAGAAAAACATTCTCGGACTCAGCCACATTAAAAAATATCACAATCGCTCAGCGCTGACTCCCAATTCTTCGCTTGTATTGATTATCCTTTTCTACGTACAAAAACCAACTCTTCTCCTATGCACTAAAATAATATGCAAATCCAAAGACAAAAAAATTAAAAATAATAAAATTGATTCCGTAAGTGTGACGTCACCACTCCAAACAAACTGTTACTAGGGGCGCTTTGATGGCCGAATACATGGGACTGAATTTCACTCCGAAAGAACGATCGGTAAAAAATCGGACGTGCAATTTACACTCCCAAAAAAATAGATTAAGGGAGCCTAGATTTCACACTTATCAAGACAGAAGTTTACCGAGAATTCACTGTTGCTGAAATATTTGTGGCGGCAACTTCCCGTTCTCGAGACGCCTCGAAATGCCTGTTGCAGTCGACGAAGGCATGACGAACACACGTGAGAGCCTGTCGACTTTGTCGCGCCGGGAAATTTAAACACGGCAACCTTTGCAGGTGGAGTTGTAGTAAACCGACGACGTAAAGATCCTCCAAAAACGCCGGAGACCTCCCACTCCGACCGATTCCAAGTTTCGGAGCGTCGCTTCTGCAACGGTCCCCAACAAGCTGAACTTGAACATCGACGGCCATGACGCGTCGGCACTCGTGGGCACGGAGGAGGCCCGTCTTGAGTGGGAGGCTTTCACGCCGTCTTCGGTAAGTGAGGACGCCGTGGGATGGCCCGCAAATACGAACCGGCGGAGGCCATGCTAATAACACCGAGGGGAATGTACTGCACGAGGTGAGATCCATGGTAATACCTGCCCCATGAAGTTCGTTATTCTGCAAAACTGCGCGAGGGATATTAACTACGGAATGGACTCTTTATGCGAGAACGGCGCCGTAATCGATCTCGGAGCAAACCGGTTGACGCTACGAAAACCTGCCCCACCACCGCGGGAGGATCCCAGCAAGGCGTCATCCGCGGGACGGAGTCCTCGCAAACCACGTTAAATTTATGCCACAGTCGAGCGTTCTCGTACCCGTCGGGACGTATTAAGCTACCTGCGGCGAATGTCTGCTCGAAGGAAGCGTCCAGTGGCTCCTAGAAAAGGAATCGGCGTCATGAGAGGAGTAGTAGAAACTCAACGACGGGCGTGCCAGGGTCCTGGTTACAAATTTCTAACAAGAGCCGCAGCACCTTACACTCTCAGAAAAAAGGGTGTATTATTACACCCTTTGTCCCATATAATACACCCCAAAACTTCAATTCGACGTACAGCGCCCTATAGTCGAACAGACGGCCTAAAATTTTACGAGGGGCTTGATAGCCGTGTGGTACAACTTAATTAAAATAGCTAATGTAACGTGCTACTGACTACGAAAAAAATAATCGGGGTTTTCTTGGCCCTAGCGCAAAAACTCGGTGTTTTCTTTGTGTGGACTTTGATGCGTTCTTTAGCTATTTAAAAAGTTACATCGCACCGTTATCAAGCCCCTCGTAAAATTTGGGGCCGTCTGTTCGACTATAGGGCGCTGTACGTCGAACTGAAGTTTTGGGGTGTATTATATGGGACAAAAGGGTGTAAGGTGATACCCTTTTTTTAGAGTGTACAAAGGGTATTGCCGAGGGCCGCTTCAATGAACGACGGAACTTAGCCGCAATCACTGCACTTTCCGAAGAGCCGACCTCAGCACAGTACGATAGAACGCTGCGCTCGCAACTTGACATCGACCCAAATCTTGCTACTACTAGACCTCAACAGCTGCTTGAATGTTTCGGCGAAATAAGCGAGTGCTTCGCCATGTCCTCAGGGGTTCAACAAACAACGGTAGCGAAACCCCGCGTTGTCAACGACGACGCCCTCCATCTTCACCAGTCACCGTACCAAGTACCAATGTTCAGGAATATTAAGGATCCTTCAAACCGTAGTTCGTACGTGATTTTCAATGCTTCCGTACACTTTTAAAACAGGCAATATCCTCAGTCAGCGCACTTCAAACTTTCAATCACAAAGTCATGGAGGCACATAATTGAAAAAGAGCTTTAACGGGCAAATCGCAAGTTGACTTCGGTGGTTGAAGGGCTCCTCAAAGCGAACAAGCAAAGTGGAGGCGTGAAACAAAAGCTTAGGGACAAGACGAGACCCATGGTAGTGCATTACACGCACAAGTTCTATCATAGCCTTTAAAGGGCAGTGAATAGAGTTGACGTAGATGTAGTCTTTTCAGCCCCGAAATCTCTACAGCAGGGGTCTCAGACACGCGGCCCGTGACTGTCTGGTATGCGGCCCGCAAGCCTCCCGCGGATTCGAGCCCCCGTTTCAATGCCTCGAGCGCCATTAATAATAGTTCCATTTTGTCGATTCATTTTCGCTTGAAAAAGAGCTCTGCTCATGTAACCTGCTCACACATTTTGTACTATTCTGTTTTCTTTTAAACGGAGTACTACTTCGCCTAAATATTTGCTTCTCGGCCCTTTCTAATGTAAGTCAACCGGAACGGCACTACCCTTACTAGGCAACCAAAGCGAGCTCTTTGCTCAGGGATGCACCTCGGCTGCACAAAGTTTTGCTCAGCATGAGCAACTGCCGAAGATAAAGCTATGAGCTCGGAGTTTTAGCTGACAGAAATACATTTCAAATGGAAGTATTTTCTTTTAATGCTGCTATAATAATAAAGAGGAAAGAAAAAAAACTGCCATATGAAGATATTTTTTTATGCCTGTTTAGCCTATTTATTTGTGCGACGGGTCAAGCACGTTGTGCTTGTCCTCAATCTATTAAAAACTGCCAGTACGTTCGTATTTTAAATCTTCTTATAACACCAGGCGTGGGCCCAATGTAGTCATATATGCAGATGGAAGCTAAAGATGGGAAAACGGTGAGCTTACAAAAAGTAGCAAGCACAAGGTTCCTTCTCTAGAAACTCTATGGGTGTTACTGGGACAATCGACGTTTGCACCGTGAAACAACATTGCGGTTTGTTTATACTTTTTTGTCCCAAAATAGCAAAACATTGCCCCGAAAGGACGAGCGTTAACGGAGAAGGGGGGGGGGGGCTTTCTTTTGGCCCCCGTCCTTTTGGGGGTGAGCAATCTGGCCCCCCCACTTGAACGAGGTTGAGAACCCTGCTTTACAGCATGTACAAAAAGAAAACTCGCCTTCAAATAATGCAGCAAGCTGTTCCAAGAAGCACAGAACGAACTTTGTTTCCTGTGTAGAAGATGTCATTTATTCCTTCCCACTTTCCTGTGGGAAGAGTACGTAGGGCAGAGCGAAGCGGTGCCAAGATTACCACTTTCGAGAGCATGTCAATGACATCGTCAACGCCAAGTCGGGACGTTTAGGAATACACTGAAGAAACTGCGGGCGTTCGACGTGAAAATGACAGGTGTGTCAGCAGCCCATCTATTACTTTTTTCGAAATGAGAACTTCAATATTTGGCCAAAAGGTTTCGCAGGCAGCAAGAGCTTTAACTTTTTTTTTCATTTTTCATTTTCATTTTTCTTCATTTTTCATTTTTCATTTTTTTAGCTTTTATTTTTGTTCTTACTTATCCTCTTATATTAATTTGCGAGTAAATTTAATATTTCCTGCATTTTTAAAATTTTTTTAATTGTCAGATTGTTTTTAGTGCATAAAAGAAATTGTTCTCTGTACGTAAAGAAGAAGGTAATCGATACAAACCAAGAGACGTGAGACAGTGCTGAGCGATTGAGTTTTTTTTTTGTTTTTTGTGTAACTGTGTCCGTGAGTGTTTTTTTTTTTTTCGGTGCGCTACAACTTTAAATTTACGTAATTGTTTCGTTATTCGCTGCGCCTGGTATGTAGCGACGAGAAAAAGAAGGGTACTTATTGCATCGCGTGTACGTGTGGAGCAATCCACGGAGATGAGAGCAATTGTGGTGCGGAGACGTGAGCAGACGACAGATGCACGACCCAGCGAAAACCGAAACCGAAACTTACCCGTTGACAGTCTCCTGGTTCCAGAGTGCACATGATCCGTTAAAGGCGCCGCTATTTTGAATATTGTGCCCATTTGTTGAATGGGCGCCATTCTATACTTTGTTGCATCGTAAATCCGACCGCATTCCAAGGCACGAACACGTGGAACCACAAAAAACAGTACTTTAAGGTACTGTTTTTTGGAAAAACAAGGAAAAAAAACAAGAAAAAAAAACGCTCAGTTGTTTTTCTTTGTGATTGATCTAGCAATGATAGAACACGCAAATAAACATGACTAATACCATGACTTGCGTTTTTGACTATGATGGGCTCCGTCGTATCGTAGCATTGGCTGCTTGCGGTCGCACCTAACGTGAAACAAAGTATAATGCGATGATGTTGCTCATAGCCAGACGAGGCTGTTCACAGGTGTTTGGCACTAGCCGAAAAGCCGATCGTGCAGCGCCACAAGTGCAACGTCACGGTGTTAGTTGCTTTTAGTACAGCTCATCCGTCATCTCGCTCATCCAATCAAGCGCAAAGAGGGCCCCGTCACCTTACGTTTCTGGTCTGTGCGTACGTACGCGTTTGCAGACTTGTGCTCGTTGCGTGAAATATCATATGTAATAGATTATAATGGACCTTTTCCACATACCGATGGCACCAGGCGGTGGCTGCACGAACTAAAAATTGAGGAAGTGACCTACCTGCGCTACCAATCGATAATGGGAGCTACGGGAGCTAGGTTACCTGTTTTTTGCTCTCTGAGCTGCGGTGCGCTGCCTAACGCGACTTTAAATAGGGGCATCCATGGCGTCCACCCAAACGTCGTGTTTTTCTTTCAGTCCACTTTCTTTTTTGTGTAACCCAATTATATATATGCTGCAATTACGAGTTCTACTCGCTGATCCGCAACCTCCTTCCGAATTTCCTCGATTTCTCGTGCCGACTTTCGCCGCTTGGCATCGGGCGCTCGCCCGTGCGCCGAACGCTTCTCGGAAAGGTCCATTACAAATTACCGAGCCTCAAGTGTAGCGGATTACCGTTACAAATTACTTTCGCGTTAATTTGTACACTTATCGAAGAATAATAGAAACAATTTTGATATTTTTTAAAAATCCATTGCAACACTATTTTTGATTTTTCATCGCCCGTATTATGGTAGTGTTTGTAAAAATAAAACATTGTATTTAGAGAAGAAGTGTAGGGTGTACTCCGGTCACCTCTAAGCTGACAAGAGCACCGAAAACTGAAACCACACCCGCCGTCCCTCTAGCTTACGGCCTCAGAATTGATCCCTGGAATTGTGCAAACAAACCTAGCGGTGCGCATGATGAGTAGCAGCGTCCACTTCCGCTACGGGATTCGGAGCTAAAGAAGCGATCTACGAAAGCTCCCATTGTCTCGAGGTGTTTCGCCTGTTATTCACAAGAAAATAAAATCTTGCTTCTTACGTTACAATGTATATCAAACGCAGAATGCAGGTGTCCCAGCTTACCTTGATGCGTTTGCGTAGATTAGAGTTTGTTGCTCTTGCTGATGACAATATGTGTTTATTTTTTTTTGGCAAAGAAAGTATGCATTGGAACTCTAGGATTCCGTTTTCCTTAATGCTCTGAATTTTGAACTTCTCATTAAGAGATGGACATGGAGACGACGGACACTCCGCTGACCGAAAACTCGACCAGTCTGAGAAAAAGTGGCGGTTACGGGTCGCCCTTTCATACCAATATTCGTGCAGGCCAGGGGAGGGGAGGGCATAGAGAGCGAGAGAAGGGGGCCATCGGTCTCGCAAAACAATATAGGATCACACCAGTTTAACGCGTTCTCTCTCTCTGTCTCTCTGTCAGCACTCCTTGAATGGCCTAACCTCCCCCCGCTTTATGTTGACAGTTGACTGCAAAGTGAGGAGTGGCCTCGATTACCATGCCCAGACAAGTAAACCCAAAAAGTATCGTCCGTACCCTGAAGACGATGCTCGCAGCCTCGCGCTGGGTGCTTTTCAGCCGTGCCTTAAGGGCGTGCTAGAATAACGAAGCGCACATCAAAGAAAAGAGGTGGACCCCCTCGCGCGAGGCTATATCATCTGTTACACGAGTGTTTAACCCGCGAATCGAGGGGGTACGGACCCGCGTTTGATGTCTGTATAGGTGGCGGGAGACGTCGAAGAAGTTGAAAACGGTGATACGGTGTAAAAGACAGAAACAAATAAACACGAAGAGCTTTCTCTTTCCCAGGAGAATAAGAAAAACACGATGCAAGGCGACGAAGAGCCCACTCGGCCTTATCTTACTTGATCTTTGTCTTTCTTATATTTATGCATCCCTTGGCCGTTTTTTCTAGTGCTTCTAGCGACCGGTCATACAAAAAATCGTTTTTGTTTTGGCTCTTCTTCCCTTCCTGGTGTTTTCTATTTTGTTGAACTCGCTCTCTTTATGCAGCTGAACGTTCTGCTTGTATTGCTACGGTTACTGTGTTATGCTAATAATTTTAAAAAGAAACAAGTAATTAAAATAATCAGTTACTAATATTTTGTAACGAAATTACATTACAAATGACTTCCGAAAAAAAAGTAGCATGGCAATTCCACTATTGCCTGAAAACGTAACAAATTACAAGTAATCCGTTACTTGTAACGGATTACTTTCCAAACCTGCTCGTTTGTCTTCTAGGATTTGATCTCGTTCGTATTTAAAGGGGCCATGAAATAAATTTTGGGCTGGGATAAATAATTTTAGATTGAACCTTGCAAATCGCATATCGTTTTAGTGGGTCAAAAAGGAAATAGGGTAGAAAGTCAAAGCCCACTTTTCGGTACGAAAATCTGAAAATATGTCCGCCTATTTCTTACCTCCGTTCCTTCGAAAGTTTATCCAACGAGATTGCTCTATTAGGCGATGAGAATTCCAAAGAACCGATCACAAAGGAATCAACGTGAACTTGTTCAGCCAAACCATGCGTTACTTGAGCTCTCTGTGACCATAACACTGCTCTTCAACTAATAAAACATTGCAATCTGTAAAAAGAAATATATATATATATATATATATATATATATATATATATATATATATATATATGTATATATATATATATATATATATATATATATATATATATACATATATATATATATATATATATATATGGGTGGTTTCATCTCAAATCGTGCAGGCAAAAAGGGTCGAATTTTTAATTTCGCTGAAAAAAATATATGTTATGGCGTCGTCTCTAAAAACGCAGTAGCCACAAACGGCAAGTCCGTCGGATTTTTTGTTCTCGACTTACGAATTTTAAAAGAGGCCGCGGCGGAAAGCAGTGTTTTTCACATCCGTCGTGGGTCGGATGTTTCGCTCGATCTCCCGTCGTGGATTTTCAGTCCACATTATATTAACTTTTTTCAAGCACTCTGTGGGCACAGGTAAAAGGCTCTAATACCATGAAATAATTTTAGGCGTTTTGCTTTTTTTCTGTAAAAATGTCAAAAACGCCCCCTCGGTCAATTGTTGACGAACTTTGACAATTAAATACTGGCGATCTACTTGGGTTACATCAATATTTTTTATGTCTATGGAGAGCCCAAAACACGCTCTTTATAGATATTATAAAATGATTTACCTGTATTAAATAGCCTTTGCGGGACGTTTACGTTAATGTTATGCGAAAACCAAAAAGTACCAATTTTAAGATCGATTTTCTCAAAAAACCCATTTTTTATTTTTTTTATTTTTTGTTAAAATGTAGATATGATAGTTGTCTACTCGAAAAGCAAGTCGAGAAAGTGTATATTTTGTTTGTATGTTCTATATTTAAGCCTCAATATCGGAAAAAGACGTCTTCGTTTTGCAAGACCTAAGTCAGACAAAAAAACAAAAAAACGTGCGCTTCTATGAATTGTAAAAAAGTTTTCTTGAATTTTTGTCTGCGTTTTGTAATCAATTATAAACGCATTTTGTGGTATTGAATAGTTATTTATGTTTTGAAAAGAGCGGGAAACCACGAGAAACATATCTAATCAAATCAGCAGGCCTAGTAGACCTTCAATATCGAAGAGGCACAGACGTTGTATTTTTTCGATTGATAAAACTTTCACTGTAAACTAGCATGACTAGCTATTAGCTGTCATATTACTAAGACATGAAAAGTCACCACGTCATTGATCTATTATATACAATTCTTTCCGAAACCAAACGCTAGGGTTTGTTCACCGCACATCGCACAGATCACCAGGGAATATCCTTTCACTTCCGTAATACACAAAAGTGATGACACAGAAACGATCCGAAACACACGGAGAGATTGTCACGGAGAAGGGTAGGGAATAAAAATAAATAAATAAGAATAAAATTACCCAACTCCGATCTTAACGAAAATTGCGGTAAAAAAATAAAAGATTTAGGTTCGAGCCGTGGCAAGGCGATAGGTCCACGCCTGGTCAGACAAAGAAGTCAACGACACGTAAAGGAAAAAAAAGTTAATTAAGACAGAAAAACTCAGCCGCACACGGCAAGAACAAAAACCAACTCCTCCGGGCATTCCCTAAACGGGACACAACCAAATGCGTGCGAACACGCTCTCTACAGCACCGTCAGGCCGCTACGCCATGAAGAAATAAACCCAACAAGTAAACAATGCTAACAAACAGTTAGTAACGAAACATAAAAAAAAAGTTCAGCAGAACCGCACCCGAGAAACAAAGTTCAGCGGGGCGAAGAAACACACACGAAATAAAATTAAAAAAAAGTCTTAACTGACCGACGCCGAGTCCAGTCCCATGACACTGAAGCCTGGCAGGATGATGGCGTCCAGATGATGCTCGAATCTATTCTTCACTCTGTTCCGCACATCCGTCGTGGCTGTGCGGAACAAAGTGAAGAATAGTTTCGAGCAGCGGTGCGCGAGAAGGTAACCGAGACGTAACATGCCTCGAGCTTCATATCGGGAGAGGAGCTTTCGAGGTAGTTACTGCATGCAGTTACTCAAACTTTTTCTTTAACCCTTCCCTTTTTCAAAAAAAAAAAAAAAAACACGTCAGCCGGCGCTAACTTTTCATCTCGGGAGAAGACCACTCTTCACAAACGGTTATAGTTGCCAAGGAGGCTGACTTCGACCCAACTAGTCTCCGGGCAGAATAGACACAAGTATATTTACCAACACGCTCGTTTTTGATGCTAGTCTCCGGGCTTTGCTGTTTCCAAAAGAGATAACCCTTCGGTGCTATCGGATTTCCGCGGAGGGAGATAGAGTACATAAAATTGAAAGAATAAAACACGGAGGACAAGCACAGGACAACCACTTTGCAGAGCACGGCCATTTCTAGGATAGGGCGTTCGAAGCTTGGGCAAATACGCGGTATCGTTTCACGCGTGCACGGATGGCTGGTTTCAAAATTTTCCCACATCCCTAACGAAACCGGCCCATCTTCGTGTGCGTGCGCGATTTTCGTCCCGCGCCGCCGGTTTTAGCTCGCACGCGGCGTTGTTTTGGCAGGCAGAACTGTTGTTGACCGTCGATATTGTAAGGCCATGGTGTTCTCATCCTCCCGGGCAACAGTTACTTTGCTTTCCCTTCTGCAATACTCTGACTGACTGACTACTCCTGGGTGGCCGTCACTGTTCGCCGCGTCAACGACACATTCGTACCATTTCACTCCTCGTGACACAGGGTGCGCTGCTCGCTTTACTGTCACGGGCCGTCCTATCTAACACAACGAGCGCGAAAGGTCGTGGTCATCTGCTGGTTCCGAAAGGGCGGGACGTTCATATAGGCCAATGAAGGCCCCGAATCAATAGGACGTCTGCCGATTTCTATACATTAAAATTTACGACGCCTGCTGGTCTGTTAAGAAGTGTTGCTTTCTCTTTTGAACTGCTCCAATGTAGCTTGCCGCCTATAATAAAATTTAAATGATCAATAAATATAACAGGGTGGAACTACTGTATTTCATTTTTATGTGGGTGCGTTGAAAAAAGTCAAAAATATTTCCAAGTTTGTGAAGACGCGCAATTCGCAAGTCCGTTTCAAGCCGTAAAAACACGTTTTTGTACGATATTGATGCTTAAATATAAAACATACAAACAAAATATACACTTTCTCGACTTGCTTTTCGAGTAGACAACTATCATATCTACATTTTAACAAAAAATAAAAAAAATAAAAAATGGGTTTTTTGAGAAAATCGATTTTAAAATTGGTACTTTTTGGTTTTCGCATAACATTAACGTAAACGTCCCGCAAAGGCTATTTAATACAGGTAAATCATTTTATAATATCTATAAAGAGCGTGTTTTGGGCTCTCCATAGACATAAAAAATATTGATGTAACCCAAGTAGATCGCCAGTATTTAATTGTCAAAGTTCGTCAACAATTGACCGAGGGGGCGTTTTTGACATTTTTACAGAAAAAAAGCAAAACGCCTAAAATTATTTCATGGTATTAGAGCCTTTTACCTGTGCCCACAGAGTGCTTGAAAAAAGTTAATATAATGTGGACTGAAAATCCACGACGGGAGATCGAGCGAAACATCCGACCCACGACGGATGTGAAAAACACTGCTTTCCGCCGCGGCCTCTTTTAAAATTCGTAAGTCGAGAACAAAAAATCCGACGGACTTGCCGTTTGTGGCTACTGCGTTTTTAGAGACGACGCCATAACATATATTTTTTTCAGCGAAATTAAAAATTCGACCCTTTTTGCCTGCACGATTTGAGATGAAACCACCCATATATATATCGGAACGCCTTGTATATTTTTGCCGAATAATTCTTTTTAAGTTAGTATCTTGCGGTTTGCGGAAGATTTAGAACAGTTATTAGAACACATACACATTTTGCAAATTATCACGTCACCTTTCTACTTTTTTCGTGGTGAGTTGAAAGGCTATACACGTATTTGCGACACGAGCGAAAATGTCTTTATGACTCGCTTTATGAGAGGTTCATATTTTCAGCATTAAAATGCCGTGGAGCTTTTCTAAGGTCACAAATGTACGGCTCTACTAGTTTTCACTTATTCGTGCATTTGGAGAAAGCTTTGGCAAACCAAAATTGTTAAGGCAGAAAACATCGCGTGAGGTACTAAATCTTCATAAAAATTTAGAAGTAATTGGTGCTTATTTACTTCAACAGCTAAAAGCTCTGGAATTGGTTAGATAGGTTATGACAGGATCGGTCGCACAACGGTCTGAAGAACTTTCAGTTGTTAGTTGATTTAGCATTTTCCGGCATTTTTTGGGTCTGGCTGGAACTGAAATAGTTACTCTGGTACGGTTAATTACATATGCCATTCACTGTAACATTCAATGATTTTTTGTATGTAGTATAACGACGTAGCATCAGCAGGTGGCATCCCAGTGGTTGTTCGTGTAGAATAGTAAAGAAAGAAGTAATATATAATAAGAGGTAATGTACTTATTTTTAGGTTGGTCTTTCATCACATGGACGTTTTTGTCTTCTTTTCGCGTAATGAATGTAACGAGCAAGAGACATACATTACCAATGTCATGTACCTAAATTTACACAGGATGTCAGTATAGAACCCTTCGAATCCAATACAATCTCACTTCCAATGTCAGTTTCATATAATAATGTTTTTAAGTAGCTACAAGGCATGAAGTTCTGCTAGTTGGTGCTAGTATGGGTAAAAACGAGTGCGAAGGAAACGTATAAGCCAGGAACCAAATACACACACAAGCACAAAGGGTTAGAAGTTCAAAGCAGAAATTCAATGCAACAAGGAACTGTAAAGCACTCACCGGTGTTACATAATCCAACTGCAGTCAAGCACAGAAGACTGGAAGACGGGGCCGGGTTTCCTTACGCTGCCAGTGCAAGGTTTTCGCGTGGCTGTTCCAGTGCACAACACAAACGAAACTAACGCCTTCTTTTTTTACTTTCTGTTCAAATGGCGGCGCCCTTGCATACCAGGCAACCCAACTGCCTTGACTGGTTTGTCGGTAGAGAGAAACCGCTGCAGGAGAACCGCCACAGGCGACCTTGAAAGCCAACTTGTTTGCTACAACTCGAGGAGAACTACTGCGAGGATGGACCGTCACTTAGAGCCAAGCTATTTACGGCGGATGTTTTACTCTCCGAGCGTGAACCGGTCCGCCGTGATTGCGCAAGAAACGGCTTACGATTTCAGTCACGGCCTCCGAGATAATGACACGGGCATACGGCTGTTTTCCGTAAACATTGTACGATCCGCTGACGGCTAACGAGCATGAAAGCGTTCGTGGCGGGCGGGTTACGTAACCGCGGTCGTTAGTTCTCGCTTGTCAAACGGCACGGGCATCTTGCGAATCAAAGAGCGAGACAGGACAAAGGGCGCCCGCGCTAAACGGGGTAGAAGGCCAAGAATGGAGGAAAATAACTTATCCTTAATTTGAGTCCTTCTGGTGGATGAGTTGTTGGAAACACTCGGTTGTTTCTGTTTACGTGCGTAATTCTCATGAACACAGCTGATAAGGATGCTCATCATGTACTTACACCGCATGTGCGATAAGGTTTGCGCGAACACGACGTCAACGTTTTATTTAGCATGCTACTTTTATAGCGTATTGGTGGCCACACAAGTTTACCGAATTAGAAATCTCACCTGCCCTAGCAGTTTGTATGCCAGCCTTTCGATTCCAAGAAAAAGGTTGAAGCCGGCACTCGCTCGTTCGGCCTAACGGTGTCGCACTGTACACTCCAGCAGTATACTGATCGCTAGGGTACACTTAATGCTTGCTGATACATTTGAACATCACATATATTTTCGGAGCACCATCGAAATTCTTATTTTGGGAACTGGCATTCTATTAATCGTTTCCTAATATAAGATAACGAGAAAAGGATATCTTAACATGAGATATTTTCCTTTCTCTTTAAATTACTTCAGAGACTTTAACAATATATAATAACAGGATTACAAAAACTCGCTCAATGTTTCAATACCCAACGCTTGGAGAAGGCAAGTAATCATATCAATCACTGATTTTGAGTACCAAACAGAGGATCAATCGAAAGAGGATCATTCGAAATAACTAGAAAGTAAATGAAACGACAAGGTTCCTCTTCATTATGGGCATTATAGGTTAATTTCCAGCGTGATACGCCCAATATTACCTAAAATGTGAGGATTCTAAGGTTATCTTCACCGCAAACCCGTTGCGAGCAACACCAGAACCCAATACAAGTGTCGAGTTTATGTATTTGAGATTTCCTAGTGTGAATATTGCAGTATGCACACTGTTCGATAGGTGCAAGTTTATCTTCCGATTTTTTTTATTAACTAAAATATTCTTTTTTTTTTCAAACGGAATTACGAAGGCATACATCAAACGCGATCTTAAAAATAAAACCCCGGCTCTCTTCAAACATGCAAACGTTAAGTCAAATGGTGTTATTTGAATCAGGTCGCCATAAACAGAACACACCAAAAAAAGAAAATTCCAACTATAACAAATTTACACAATGCTTTTGAACTGCCTTCAAAATTCCTTCATAGTAAGGAAAGTTTGCCCATGTATACTTTGTGGGAGACGAGGCTGGAAGACGACGGGGCGGACGGCACGTGGTAAGCGCTAGGCTGAGGAGGCACGAGCTGGCGCCAGACAGTGCGTGCTGCGCGATGTTGGTGCCTGGCAGGAACGATGGAGCTGGTCAGGCCCATGACGATCCCTGGAGCGGTCCAGCAGCAAGATTCGGACCGGGACCGGCGGGAACGGCGAGCGGTGGCCATACCGGGCTAGGCCAAGACGATCCAGTAGTGGTTCCGGAGCGAGACTCGGGCTATGATAGCCCGGAACAGCTAGCGTACGCAGCGCTAGCGTGGGAAATACGATCCGCACGCCTAAACACGGACTTTGACTCCGAGTTCTGAACGACGGGCGACAACCAGGGGCGGCGGGCCCGGACTGCCGGTTCTCGATGAAGGGCAGCCGAGAAGTACATAAAACCCATTCGCTGTCTTCTCGTTGTGTTGTGTCACTCCTTGGGAGACGAGCGAAGCACAGACCGATCGGGTGGCGATTAATATAGAGCGACCAAAAAACGTTTTATTAATAACGGAAGGAGTGAACCTGAAATATACTGTTTTCCCGTTCATTGAAGTCCCCCTTGGATGATTACATCAAAATGTAATAGCAGGAATGGAGCATGACTAGTATGCCTTTTATACTTCAGTGTAGTTCTTACCAGCAAGTCTTAGCTTCATAAAGCGCCATAACAAAAACAAATATTTTTCGATTCAAGAAGGGTAGTAATCAAGTGCCCGACGCATAATCTTTCCCGGACAGATCGTCACATACTCGTCAACCGGAGTAATCAAAGCTAATCATGACGATCGCTTTAATGGTCTTGTTTTGTCTTTCAAATGCTGCTACATTCTTGGTCAAGGCCATGTGTGATCACGAGGACCTTTTTGCGGAAAGGAGAGTCAGACTGAGGTAGTAAACAAGTGCAACAGCACAACTTAAAAAAAATGCTAAAGGTGCGACATTTCCCGCGGAGAGATGTCAAGTGCTTTGCTTCGACTCTCTGGTTCGTTTGAAGGGGCCGTAGCGTTTGCTTTTTGCCATGCTAGGCTGAAAGAAAATATGGCGATTTCCACGAAACAATTTCGGTAGCTTTAGGTATCATGCCGGAAAGTATATAAATGTGCCCTGCTCTGAGCATGGCCAAACTTTCTCACCATTGTGTAAGGAGTCAGTAGTTTTCTGAATGTTAGCTTTTGTATTGTGACGCTAAATCATTACACAAATAAGCAGCACTTGGCACTGGTGGCGGGGATAGCATTTCGTCGGGTACATTCGCGTGTCTACACACTGGTAAAAATATCTTTATGTTTTATTTTGTGGGTGTTCTGTGGGAGTTATTGGTTCGACAGGCGTTGGTATCGTTGAGCTGGTGCTGCTTGGCCCTGCTGCAGTGCTGTGTGGTCTGTTGGTCGATGAGGTTCCTTCAGCGTTGAATAAGAAGGGTGACACATTAGGTGAAAATCGTCTGTTTTACACTATGAATTCACGAACATTTTTATACAAAAAATTACCGCATCTCCACGTGGTGAATGATGTTGATTGAGGCGAAGCTCTGGTGGTGCTGATGATACTGATTATGTTCATAGGTAGTGCTGATGGTGCTGATTTCTTTTTTTATTGCTTATAGGTAGTGCTGAGTTCCGGGTTGCGTTTCGACTTCGTTATTACAGCTTTATGGACGGTGAAATGCAGAGCCAGTGGTTCTTCTAGCGGATCCATCTATTTGACCGCAGCGCCCTCTCGTCTATAAACGTGGAGCCAATGCATGCAAAGTTTAACGCGATTATATACGCATTTGACCGCAGCGCCCTCTCCTGTATAGACGTTGAGCGGCTACATGCAACGTTTCATCCATGACATCCCCAGCTCTTGAGTTACTACCAGATCTCAGAGCCCCCACTCGTCCCGCAGTCGTGGCCGAGTGGTTAAGGTGATGGACTAGAAATCCATTGGGGTCTCCCCACACAGGTTGGAATCCTGTCAACTGCGCAAACATTTTTTTATTTTTTTATGAAGACAGATGGGACGAACGGACGGACGGACGGACAAGGCTAGACCCTAAGGAGCTTCGCCCCTAACAAATAATACCTAATGTGCAAAGTAGGGTATCTTAGTTGACGTGTTGTGGGGTCAAGATCATCTGACCCAAAGTTGTCCCTTTCGCCTGGGCACGGGCTTCCGATTGCGCTGACCTCCTCACCCCGAAGCCTCAGCAATTCGTTTCAAACTATCTCGAAGCCACGAGGTGTCATCAACGCTACGGCGGCGCCATATCGAAGCCCCCAGGCCATATGATGCCGTCGAAACCAAGAGGCACTGTAGAATGCGCATAGAAATGACGGTTCCCGCAACTGCACACACACACACACACACACACACACACACACACACACACACACACACACACACACACACACACACACACACACACACACACACACACACACACACACACACACACACACACACGCACACGACACACACACAGCGCACGCGACACACACACACACACACACACACACACACACACACACACACACAGCACGCACGCACGCTCACACACACACACGTGGAGATTGTTCCTAAGGGGAGAGCAACAATGCTTTCGAGGTAGACGGAAAGCACTCGCCATCCCTCGCCAAATCAACAAAACAAAAGGATACAGCCGGGAGAGCACCACATACCCTGCGAGGCGGGACCACCGCCGGCGCACCACACGGGGAAAAAACGCCGGCTTTCCCCTTCCCGAAATCTTTATACATACTTGGCCTATCACATAGAACACAATTTCAGAGCGGTAGCTTTTAAAATATAAATGTAAACCATTAAAATTCGGCGTTGTTCGAATGCGAAACTCCTCGTCATCGCGGGGAGGGAGTAATAGCTCCTCCGTGCAAGCCGTTCAAACGGCGAGACGCTCTCCTCTCCTCCTCGCACTTGCCGCCGCTGCTCCGGCGTTCTGGAAAGCTCTCTGCACGTCAAGAAAATGGGCGCGGTCCCGGGCGGTGCTCTCCCGGTTCTTCTCCCTTCCACGCATGGCCTGACCACGCAAGATTCGTTCTCCGTCCTATACTTCGTTTCAGCTTAGGTCCGAGCGCGGCTGATGTTATGAACCGAAGGGCCAATCAAACAGCTCAAAAGGCGCAACGTCATGGCGTGTTTTCTGTTAGTTGATAGGACCAGCCGGTATTCGCCGTCTCTCTGTGCACTGCTCCTACGCCGGCTAGTCAAGCGCAGAGAGCACGCCATGACGTTGCGCCTTTTGAGCTGTTTGATTGGCCCTTCGGTTCATAACATCGGCCGCGCTCGGACCTAAGGTGAAACGAAGTATAGAAGCGGGAGTTGTCGCAAGTGCGCTACGCGAAGCGGGGTAGGTGGACCGCAGCGGCACGAGTACAGCAAACGGCTCAGGAGCCCGACTATCACGCACGAGAGGCAGCACGTCAGCTCCCAAGGAGTGAAGGTTCCTATGTTCGCGAGGCTGAGAGAAAGCGACGATTGCGGGCCAGGCGGGCCGAAGGTGGCGAGCTGCGGGAGCACGAGTGGGATGCAGAGCGGCGGAGTCGGCGGTACCTGCACTATGTCGTTCCTTCGGCTCTTTCATTCACTGTGCAGGGTCTGCGGATTAACGAAGTCAGAAAAGTTAGTCCTGTAGAAACGTAGTAAAAAGTAAGTTCCCGTTACTGATAATCCCATAAGTTTGCACAGATAATGTAATTCTGCACTCAACGAGTTTCAAATAACAATAATAATAAACACAAAGTTTTCATCGTTTTTTTCGTTTTTTTTTTTTGGGGGGGGGGGGGTTGCCGTTTTTATTTCGGGATGAACGGGATTTGCGGAACTTATAGCATTCCATGGAAGACATCTTAGACATTCCAAGTTGGTTCAGGCGTAGGTTATACAATTAAATGACTATAGCACTGGCGTCAGATTTTCATCCATAAGGCAAGGGGTGAGTTTCTCAGCAAGTTCGAGCGAACAATCGTTGCTTTCTTCTGGGCCGCACCCCATTCCACTTACGCGCGTATGCTTCACAAGAGGTGCGATCAAGAAATAAAATTCCATGCTTCGCTGGTGGAACCCTAAAGTCAATATCCGCGGTTGTTGAATTATTCTAGAAAGAGGCAGAAAGAGAAAGAGAGCGAGAGAGAAAGGTTGGAAGAGAGAGAAGTGGAACGCCACTGTGGCAGATTTTCACGGTTTGTAGTTATCATGTCTTCACCAGTACAGCACAACAGCTCTCGCCAACGTTTGCACTTGGATTGAAAAGGAAAAACACATTTAAACGTAAGTAACTGTTTTAATTAAAGCAAGAAACGATTCATCTCGTACCTAAAATGAGGTAGCAACTATACTTTCTAATGAATGGAAGAAATTCGACATCCGTTTTAATATAGTTTCTTCGTGTTTACATGCAGGTAATAAATACATTAGAGAAGTCGTGTTCGCAATAAATATATTAGCATATAACGTGTTATAGGGGTGGTTTTCATGAGATGAGCCGAGCGTTATACGTTACACAAAAATCCCGGCAAGAAACCATGCTGTGACCACTAAATATGGCGGGAGAAACATCCTTCGCACAATCAAGTTTACTCCGGAACTAAGAAAAGCTCATAAAGAAGCACCCAGCGCAGCTGAAATCCCTCCACACGTTCCGTGTCTTCCGTCATTAACTGTAGGCATAAAATTTGTTTTTAGATGCTTGTGTTAAGGGGGGTAAATGTAAGCACGATGGAGTAAAGGCAAATAATTATGCTAGAGCGGAGCATTGGATAAAGGGGTTTTGACGGGACTCTATTTCTAAATACCCTCTAATGATTCGATGTAAACAAACGACTACAATTTTAATACGCGGCAATATAATTCCAGTTTTTAGAATCTTTGGAGCTCGGTCACTCGTGGTTGGGATACAATTACACAAATGTATGCACCATAAAATATATAATCGCTTCCAAAGATTTGCGAGATATTCTCCGCACCGCAGAAGAAGACAGTCTTGGTTTGTAAACTAGAGTATCTCCGGAGAATTGAAATGAACTAAATTAAAAAGTCAAATAATTTATTAGACATATTATGCCAACATCGGCGTTCGGTTCGTATCGAAGAAAGTTTCTTTAAATTAGGAAAACACAAATAAAAACGCGATGAGTAATTCCAATTGTGATGGTGGAAAGACGATGAATAAGGTAACAAAACTAAAGCCTATGCAGAGCCAATGTGTAAAAAAAAACGACATTTTAAAATATAAAAGCGAAAACTCTGTGCCCTTTTCGCGTAATATTGTGATATAAAAAAATCTAATGATAATATTGAATACACTGTGTATTGCTTCTCATTAATGCTGCAACGAGGAACTTTGTATGCGTATTTTAAGGCTCGCCGCCAACGTACGATCGTCGCGCATCTCTGAAATTAATCCCTGCACAAGCGAACGGCCGAGCGGGAGAGGAACGCGAAGTGCGGGTTTCTCGCGTTGGCACACCGCAGCTTCGACCCCGCTGTTCAGCAATTCCTGCGAAGCACCTTGCGTGTTCTCCTTTCCAATCGCCTCCGTCAGTGGCGTGCCAACTTGTTTATGAGTGGGGGCAAACCAGACTCCCCCTTCCCCCCCCCCCCCCCTAGGGCCGGGTATCCCTTGACCCTTGGGTATCCCTTGGACGCCGCCGTCCAGTGTTTGCCCTGCCCGGTGGTGGCTATGGGGGGCGAAAACGCATGCCTTGCCCCCACTTTGAAGACGTGAGGGGGGGGCGCAAGCGCCCCCCTTGCCCCCCTGTTGGTACACCCATAGCCTCCGTGCAGACCTCCCACCTCGGATGTGAGCGCGTTCACTCAGCGCCGCTCGGTCCGAACGCGGCCGGCGCTACGACCTGACGCGACTCTTTCTGCGTGTGATTAGTTTAGCAGGCGAGAGCACACTTACAAAGGCAACAAGCGCCATGACTATGCGCCTTTGGCGCTGCTCCATGCTCCCCATCGGATTGTAACTTCGGCTAAGCTTGGACTTGAAGTGAAACAGTATAGGTATACGGGTATTCACGCGGTACTCTTTCACTATACGTTTGACTAAGGTATGAGTAGGGATCGACGTTTTCCGTCTAAATCGATACACACCGAAAAGAAACGTATGCCGAATTCAGTCACCGAAATTCGGTTTCAACCGAAAAAAAGAAAAGAAAAAAGAGTGAAGGTTTCCGATGACCTTGTGACGCACGTGACAAGGTCATCGTGTCAACTCGTCACGCGCGTCAGACGCGTCAGCATCTCGAGTTGGCAGCTATCTTTGAGAGTTAGACGACGTGCAGACTTTTACGGGTTTAAATTCTTGTTCTTATGTATTTTGTTTTGTGATTTGGTGTCTCTGCGTCAAGTTCGCTCTACTTCAGAGATGGATTGTTGATTGTGTTCATCGTTTGAACGTTGCGAAAATCCCGGGGAATTTTCGGAGTTTCCATCAATATACCAATGAAGACATTCAATCGTTGTGGTCAGTTTCGTGCGTATATGAAGTACGTGGTGCTTCGAAACGTGCTACCGCTTGTAGCTGGGCGCCCACATTTGACTGATCTGGCCTGCTTTAGCTACTCTAGTACTTAATCTCGGCAGCTTGCCGATTTCGGATATAAGCTGCACCGTCACTCCTGGGAGCACCGAGCAGCCGAGGTGAATGGTTGGAGGCCGTTCCAGAAACTGTTAGTTGGGTGTTTTCAGATAAGTTCGGCCGACCATGTCCAGTGACAATTTTTAATTTTTACGAAAAAAAATAGTTTGTAGGCTCAATTCCCATAGAAAAATACCGAAATCAGTTTTGTGAAGAAAAAAAAGTCCTTGCGGGAAAAAAATAGAAGCCCACACTCAGTGCGAAGCGCTTTCTGCGAATTGCGCGAAGTTAGCGGATAAATCACCTCTCCACAAAAAAAAAAAAAAAAAAAAACTGTTGTGTTTGCAGGTTCAGAAAAATTTTCTGTAAAAACTGCGTATACGGAGAATTGACTCAAAATATTTATCATGAAGTATCGACGTTGTTAATTTCCAGAAACAAATCGCAAACAAGGTACATTCTGCAAAAATACCTACATGTGATTAGTTTCGTTTCTCCGCAACTATAAACACCAGAACTTTTAAAGTAAGACAGTGTGTTATCCTTTACCTTGTTAATATGGGCGCTACAAATGGTTGTCGTGGGCAGTGAAATAAATTTATGAGCAACGCTCAAATGGGGTAATTTTAATAAATACGAAATATTTTGAAACTTAATTTAAAAAAGCCATCTTAGAATGTTTTCAACTCTCCCACATTAATGTCAATGATAGGTACTAACAGAATCTGCAAAAAAACATGCTGCATTATTATTGTGCATTTGAAGTTATACAGCTAGAAATATGACCATAGTGAGGCTACCGCAACACCGTGAATGGGACGAATTCATTGATTTCACAAAGTGTAAAAATGCTCGAGGGTGGTCAAAAAGAAACAAATTGATGACACAGAAGCGGACGGTGGTTTTAAATTGAGAAATCCAAGTGCGTGTAAGTCGAAGAAAATGCGTGCGGTGCGGAGCGATCGAGAGGCTCTCTCGTGTCGCATGCTTCGCAGGGCCTGTTTTCAATAGACGGCGTGGAGGGTCTCAGTGTACGCCACATAAAGAAAACGACCGGAGCGGCTCCGCTTAACACATGTTTATCCCACACGTCGAGGCACCCTAGCGCGCTCCACCTGACTCTCCGGCGCGTGTTGGTGTAAACAGGGGGCGCGCCGGCCGGGCCCGAGGGTCAGGTTTCTTCCCTCCGTGCGCAGTCGCCTTCAGACGGTAATAAAAACTCAGAACCGATTCACCACACCACGGAGTTGGACTGCGTTTTTGAAAAGGTACCCACAGGTCGTAAAATGCGAAGAAAAAGATAAATACTGAAAAATAAATACTAAGAAATAAATACTAAGAAAAATATAAAAAAGTATTTATAATTCTTTGTCATCAAATTTTTATGAGATTTGTTGTCGCCGCTTTTGCACTACACTGTTCACAGACGCCGGTGGAAGCGAGTCTTAATTCCGAAGTGGCTTCTTTGTTGTAGACGCTCCCGTTCTTGATACCAGCAATTTGTGCCGCAGTGGGTTGACGCCAGACATGTGCACGTTACCCATAAAAGTAACTAAATACCGTTACTCGTTACTCGCTCAAAAGTAACTAAATACGTTACTCGTTACCGATTCTCAAAAGGAACGCGTGAGTTACCTCAAAAGTAACGAGTTACTTTCCACGTTACTTTGACGACCAAATACACAACTGTTTTTGTTTCATGGTTTATTGTTTTCTTTTTAGCAGTCATTGCCCCTAAGCAGCAGCTGCCTGTAGAATTTTCATCGGTTATGTTTCCCCGCTTCCTTGAAAATACATCTCCGGCGACGCTGAAGAGTCGTTCTACCGACGAGCTCGAAGGAACGGCACTGTTGTGCTTCAGAAGAGCTGGTGAATCTTCGAGAACTGCGCCTTCATTGAGGACAACGGGTAATGGGTTTACATTCGGTCCGTACCCGTTTCTAGAAGCTTCAACCAACGAACCTGATTGTGCTCGCTGGGTGAAGGACATTCCCAGCTGTAGAGTTCAGTACAACAATGTTTATCGCTGGACACGTCAGTCGAACTGTTCGACTAACGTGTTCAGTGATATACGTTGCTGTACTGTCATACTGTTTAGTTGTTTTTCGGATTGCCCATCTGCCTTTGTCACAATAGACGCATACTCAGGCTAAAATAAAAACAAGGCCGTTTAAGCGGTGTTGTAGACGTTACCCCTCAAAAGTAACGAGATACCGTTACTCGTTACTTGGCCTCCAAAGTAACTAAATACCGTTACTCGTTCCTTTTTCAAAAAGTAACTAGATACGTTACTCGTTACCGAAAATAGTAACTAGGTACAAGTAACTCGTTACTTGTAACGCGTTACGTACATGTATGGTTGACGCGTGTGCACTGCCAGAAGTGCCAGGATGGAATTCCAGGCACGGGTCGGACGGAATCCAGGTCTGTCGTTTTCATTTTTCTGAACACCTGCACCTCAGGCCTTGGAAGGTCAATTAATGCAACATTCGGTCATTTTGTCTTGAGAAGGTTTACCATATCTGACGCACACTTTAATAGCTGATGTGGCAGGCGCACGGATATTGAAAAGAGTTGGAGTTTTGGTGAGTTGGAGCATTTCAGTTTGACAAGGCCTCCCATTCCATCGCAGGAGTTTTTGTCATGCCCAATAGCTGAAAATAGTCATTTGACCGACAGGTACTTAGTTTTCGTGAGCTCATGGAGTTGATACCGGCTCTGATAATGACTTGCCACACCGTCGCTGAAGAAGGTCACCTGCACGTACAGCGGAGCAACGTCCCCAAGCAACTCGTGAATTTTCACAACGGTGTAGGATGCATTGGCGCAATCGTGGCTGGTGTCATCACTGATGAGGGCGCAGCTACGCGTTCCTTTTATAGGTGTCACCACGGATGTGAAGATCAAAACTTAAGTCTTTTGCCAGTGATATGACTGAACTTCTTCAGGCAGTACCACTGTCCATTTTTCTGCGAAATCAAAATGGTGCAGGACATTATCTATCTTTAGGAATTGTTTTGCTTCACTTATCGTTTTTCCCTGCTCGCGTCGAATATATTCATGCTGCACCCATTTTGTCCAGCACTCACGAAGGTGTTCCACAAACGTAACATGACTCACTTCTTTCTTATCAGCTCTACTTTCTCACAGGCTGCGTACAACACTTCATCATCATCTGGGACTCCCAGGCCGGGCGCAGTAAGAGTTTCAGCTGTTGGGCATAAGCTGCACTGACCAAGGAAACTACTTCGTAGATTAAATGTCGCATATAATCAGTTCACTAACACCTTCAGCACTTCTTTTTATTCCAGTGGCCTTTTCTAAGGCACAAACACTTAGCTTGATGTTAGTGCAATACGTGCACACGTAAACTTCGGTGTCAAAATGTATACTTCATCCACTTTGGCCGCAATGAGTGAGCCCAATCGCCGTGCCAGGGTGAGCCGTCTCAAATAACCGGAAAGTTTCACGAATAGAATTAATCATAAAACGTTTTGACACGTATTATTTTTGTCCCTTTGAATAGATGCCAATAACGTCCTTCTTGTTCGGGTTTTGTTGGGAGCAGTTGAGTTCATCTTTAGTGTAGTAATTTAGTGCCGTCTGAACGTCCCCTTGTTCAGTCTCATTTATGTGTAGGGGTCAGGCATTGACCACACTTCGAGTGTCGAACCTGAGCCGAACCGAACCGAAAACCCGAACCGAGCCGTTATTTTTAGCCGAAACGGAACTGAAACGAACCGAAATCTTCGCCTCCATCTTGGAACTAAACTGGTTCAAAACCGTTCACGGCATTTTTTAGAGCGCAGCACTTAGGCGCCCGTTTCCGGCTTGAGCGGCGACGCCGTCGCCGTCGCCGTCGGCGTAACTGAGCGTTGCATTATGGGACGTTTCCTTTAATGACGTCACACGTGCGTCACGTGTGACGTCACGAGGTCAACATTTCTGCACTATATTTGTGAAGAAAGTTTCCCCCAATATTTAAAGGGAAATTTTTACTCTCGTGACGTCATATCTGACTTGACGTGTGACGTCACGTAAAGTTACACCTGACGCCACTCAACCGGGCAACATTTCTCCGCTAAATTTTGGGGGAAACTTTACCCTCGTGACGGCAGACGTGACGTCACGTGTGATTTAACGAGGGCAAAAATTTTCCGGCTAAATTTGTCGGAAAAGATTTGCGTAAATTTAGCGGGAAAATATCACCCTCGTGACGTGACGCGTGACGTCACGTGCTTGAGAAATAAAACTTGGCCACTGTATTCCTTTGTAGTGATCAAATTGTCATATACCGATTTGCGTGTGAATGAGAAATCATGGGCTTTCGTGGCGCACTTGCTTTGACACTATGACTAATCATATGTCACGTGGTCACGTGACGTCATGGTGTCAAGACATGCTGTCAAGCGATGTCACGTCACGTGGCCACGTGACGTAGTCACGCAACTCACCGCGTCAAGTCGACTTAAATTGAGAACGTCACTAAAATTGTCAGCGTTTTGACACCGTGACGTCACATGACATCACAACCTCTCACCGCGAGTCACGTGACATCGTGACGTACTTGATTGTCATGAAGCCGAGTCAAGTGCTTCAGTTCATGACAATCAATATGACAATGGCTCGTGTTAAATCAAAGATATGAATAGACGAACTCTAACAATGTCTAAAGGTCAACCGATACTTATTCTTTACAAACCCCTGCTCATGACTATGATAAACATTGACGGTATAATTAGCGTCAGATCATTTGTCCGTTTGTTCTAATAGCGAGTTCAGGAGGGGGAGTTGTTTCTTTCCTTTATTTTTCTCTCTCTGCCATTGAGCGGAAAGAAAAACTAACAGGTGTATTTGCAAGTTATCAACGTCAGGGATTAGCTCTTAGCGGTATTTATTGAAAGTAGAAAAATTGTTGCATGACCCATTTTACATGTACACATCATTGAGCCACCCAAACATGTTTTCGTTATTGCTGAACAGTCTCAGAAAGTGGTCCCGGTGAATAGAAGCACTGAAAGGACTAAATGTGGTTTATTAATAGAATGATAAATAGAACTAGAAGTGTTTACGGGATGGATACCTGAAAAGAAAGATCCCAGTGGCCTCAGAGAAACAGCCGAAACTTGGCAGCCGCTCTAAATCTCACTGTAGTGTTGTTCTTAAGTTCTTCCCCAAACTTTGACCACCTCCTTATTTTGTTTAAACTTCGCCGTTTTTGGGTGCAAAATAAACGAAATGGAGGACTACTGTTAACAAATGAAAGGAATATAGTTGTCGAATTAACACGCCTTAACGGAGGAGCCAGTCCCTCAGGAATAATAAGTACTGTATTCTCTAAAGAGACATCAGAAAAAAAGGGGGGGGGAGTTGTGAAAATTTACTGTGTTTTAAAGGTTCCTCTCCAGAGAATCTTCGACAGAGAGCAGTAAGTATGGGCCTGGAAATTACTTTGCTTACAAATACACTGCTGCCAGAAAGCGCGTTTTTGTGGTGCCAGACGCTCGCGCCGTTCCTTACGACGCTGCACCAAGCAAGAATAAATTGTGTCTCTCAAATACACTACTTACACTGAGCGTGAACCTTCTGAAGCGTACATTTCCACCACTTCATTTGATTTTCTCAGCAAGAAAAATCGCAATGGCCACCAGCATATAGTGCGATGACGTCACGTGCAAACCCTCTTGAACAGTTCAGTTTTCTAATAAAACGCGATGTTCTCAACACTAGCAAAGTGGATGTCCACATTGTAATGTTGTGCTGAATATATAGCAGACTCGCGATGATATGTGGCAGCCTAATAAAATGTTAGAGCGCGCATGACTGATAAAGCAAAGTTGTAAAGTGAGGGCCAAAAACAAGTGCACGTAAAACCGAATATAGCATTAGCCTCCCAAGACAGTATTTTGCGAAGTTTCGAGTTCGTGCAAGCCGATGTCCAAATGGGATTTATATTAGAAATATATTCTCTGTCCTTCGCGCTATTTGTGTAATTAGGAATATATAGATCACTATGTATTTATTTTTGCAGTAAGGCGTTGTGCATGGGATTATTCAGAAGAATGCAATTTATTATCTCTTTCTTCACATTTCATGTATTTGCCTTCAGATCTACAATATAAAGGCAAAGTCATTTTTGCCATGCCCAACAACCCGGTGTATCACACTGACAATTAGCGAAAAAGAAAACACGTTTTCGAAGTTTTAACAGCTGTCGTTTTCGAGTATTGTCCTCCCGTGTCGGTCTCAAGCGGTTATGTGAAAATTCTCGAGTCACATTTATTAATCACAACAAAATATATTTAATTACCAACTGAAGAGTTAACAATAGAAATAAAGGGCCCATTATCTTAAACATATGCATCAAAGTATATGCATCATCAAATTATCTAAAATATGTTCTGCAAATCGTTTTCGGCGTTTTTATCCTCGATAGGCACGTCTATACGCTGATTTGGGAGAGCCTTAAACAAAGTTCTCATTTCGAAGCTGCTGTAAAGAACTATGTGTTCCTGACACATATTTAACCTCTAAACCACATAGAAGTTTGTTACTGCCTCTTTTATGGGATGAACAACGATATTATGTGTCTGTGGGTGGGACAAAAACAAAATACACAGGGACGCGTGGTGGAACGGTGGTGATTTTTCAGGCAGACCGCCAGAAAATTACAAACTAAATAGCTGCAATGTCATGTGGAATATAGATTACTACTGTGTTCTATTTAAAAAAAAACACCAATTAGCAAGAGTGATGCCCATTTTCAAATTGAATTAACCGGCCTTTGTCAAGTACAAACCTAAAACGCCAAGCTATGCAGAAAATGTTCACTTGGGTACGCGCTATTTTAGGCCAGATTTTATCTGAGTAAGAAGGTTCGTGTAGATTATATTGAACAAGATTGACCACTCTTTTGTGCATGTTTATTTACCTTCATCACGGTGCTGTGTGTAAACGATGTTGGCCAGGATAACAAGCGTTGGGACTGGCGCTTGGTGTTTCTATAAAAGGTCGACTGCAAGGCCTTGTCCTAAAACTTTCGTCACATTTTGAAAATATTGCGTTTAGCTCAGTTGCATCGTCATCATATATGTTATGAAAAAAAATTCGTAAACTAGATTTCACAGTATATATGGTGAGGAGGTGCCCATTTAATGATTTTATGCACTGTTATTAAATCCTAAGTTCAGGAGCACAGCTAGAATTCAACTTTTAATACTACGACTCGAAGTTGTATCAATCGCGGGTATTCTATGCGACCTACCAGACCGATAACCTTTCGTTTCAGGTAAAATATATGCGACTGAGGTAAACAAATAGAGGTAGAGTCGTATAAACACGATGCTTTGTATGTTATTCAAGCTTTTCTTTTACTGTTACGTTGAAATTAAACAACGCAATTTATAATTTTTGGGACCTGAAAATAAAAGTGGATTGTGCAAATGATAAAAGGTTATAAAGTTTCTCGCTTCACAGTTGAAATTGTGCCTATCGCCAAAACAACACGGAAAGTATGTTCTCAATATAGCTATCCAAACCGGTTCGAACCGTTATTTTTGCTCCTCGGAGCTGTACCGGAACTGAACCGAAAGCAGTGAACCCAAACCCGAACCGGAAAAATTTCAGTTCGATACTCTGCTCTTGGTTCTTCCTTGCTTTTTGGATCATGCGGCGAGTTGCTAAAGGAATCATTTTTTGGATCTGTTGCTTAACAACTCCGTACAGGTGTTGCAGCTTTGTACCGAGACTCCAGGCTCCTTCATGACTCCACATGCTGCAGTAAGGCTTGATGAAATTTTCTTAACGAGAACGCTTTCGATTTCCCTCTTCTTCCGCCTTGTCTAAGATTTCCGACATAGCGATTTGAACTCAGTCCGCGATTTCAGATGTGATATTTGTGTTGACTGAAGGAACCTGTTAAGACCCCGGACGGCTGCTTCCTGAGGAACCAAAATTTCGTCAGGCTCAGAGGTCTCTGGAGATTATTTGGCGAATTTCCTGAAGCGGCTGAAGCAGTTCTGACACAGAACGTCGGCATCTCGGATGGAGGGAGCTGCTTCTGGCATATGCTTCTTTAATGAGATACTGAGCCGAAATTTGGAGTTCACAAAATAACGTCTCAGAAGCGTTGAACGGGACGCTACGAACTCTATAACACCACTCATACATATCACATCTCAAACGGATGGCCGTACTTCTGGAAAAGAAGGGCGCGATCAAGCGAGGTCTTTGACGTCATTGTCCCACTGGAAAATTCGAGAATTAGGGGAAGTGGCCACGCTTCTCTCCTTCTAGCTTCGGTTCACCAGCTCGACGGGACGGAGGCAGGAGGAGAGGGAACGAAAAGCGTGACGTACTTCTCTCGTCAGCCTTGTCGGCCGTGTTTAATCGCGCACTTCTTTTCGAAAAATACGGCGATCTGTTAGAGATATCGCGGTATGAGTGATGTTTTTGGGTTTTGCAGCGCCCCGCTTACTCGTCCAGCCTTGTTTTTGAAGCTCGTTATTTCGGTTTCAGAATCCCTTTGACAAAGCGATGTCCAAATCCTTCACATTGCGAAAGTTTCTTTGATATTTGATTTTTTTCTTGTGCCTGTTGAGATAGTCAGCGCAGAACACTCGCTTTAAGCTGTGCGATTCAGCCATCGAAACGCGGGCAGCGCTAGGCGTAGGCAGTACTCACGGGCGATGCTCACGGAGCGTCCGCCGGATGGTCCACGAGAAAGGTAATTGAACTTCTCTGGGGCCTCCTATCACCACGCCATATAATGTTACCGCTGGGCAAAAGGCTGAGATAAACAAGTGTTACGCGGAGCCGCCTTTCTATACGTGGAGTACACAGAGACCCTACACACCGGCTATTGAAAGCAGGCCCTACGAAGCATGCGACATGAGAGTGCCTCTCGATTACTCCGGACCGCTCGCATTTTCTGCGACTCTTCTAGATAAACGCACGAAAAATTTTCACTTTAAAACTACCGTTCGCCTCTGTGTCATCAATTTGTTTTACTTTTGGACCTCCCTCGAGACTTTTTACACTATGTAGAATTAATGAATTCGTAATTCATGGGTATCTACACGCCCCATTCACGGTGCTACGGTACCCTCAATTTGGTCATATTTCTAGCTTTATAACTTTAAATACACAAAAACAATGCATCATGTTTTTTGCAGATTCTGTTAGTACCTATCATTGGCCTTGAATGTGGGAAAGTTAAAAAAATCGAAAATGGCACTTAGTTTTTTAAATGGAGTTTCAAAATAACTTGTAATTATTAAAATGACTCCCTTTCAGTTTTTCTCATAAGTTTATTTCGCTGTCCAGTGCAACCATATTTAGCGGCAGTATAAATAAGATACAGGATAACACACAGGCAACGTTTGAAAGTTCTGGTATCCACAGATGCGGAGAAGATAATAATAATAATATGTAACTATTTTTGCGAAATGTGTCATGTTTGCGATTTTTCTTCTAAAAATTAACAACGTCGATACTTAATGATAGATAATTTGAGACGATCTTTCTTATACATAGTTTGTGAGTAAATATTCCTAGACCCGTAGACATGACAGTTTTGTTGGGAGAGGTGCCCGAAACGCTAACTTCGCGCAATTAGTGGAAAGCGCTTCGCACTAAGAGTGTGCTCCTATTTTATTTTTTTCTGAAAAGATAAAAAAAAATTCGTAAAAGAAGTTTAGGTTTTGTGTTGATAGGCATTGAGTCTACGTATTATTTTTGTTTTCGTAAAAATTAAAAATTGCCACCGGACATGGTCGGCCGAACTCTCAGAACACGCAGTTATAAACCGAAAAACGCGGACACAAATTACTCTATATAACCTCAAAAATTGCGTGTGTTTTAAAACAAAATTACGTAATAGATCTTGTATGAAATTATCTGCGCCATCTTGTTAACGCGAAAAAAAAATCGCTCGGAATTTTAATGTGTGGCTAGAAGCAGAGCCAGTCAGGTGTGTTTGCGTATGCGACCGTTCCATTCGTTGCCGTCAAAATGCCTTTCCACCGCCGCGTGGCGTGGTAAAAACAACGCGAAATCACGCACAGCAATGAAAACATGGCATGTGTCACAAAGCTTGCTTTCTTAGCAGTTAACGAAGCAGACGGAAAGTGCTGAAGAATCGGTGCGTGAAGTCGCTTCGTAGTGCTCGTCCGCCCGACCGGGTGTTTGCAGGCACGCCGACGCAGGGTCTTTAACGGTGCGCAAGGCATTGTGCTTGCACGGTGACATGGAGTCTGCCTAACTTGATGAACGTATACTGACGGAGTAGCGGTTTTTACTGCAATGTAAGGCAAAAGAAAATGGTTGATAATTTCTCCGTGCTGGATGACCTCGCGGGTGAGTTAGATGTTTTCGACATACTAGCCTCCACTCGTGTCAGAGCAGGTAGACTCGCAAAGTATAGTGGGGAATGATACGAGGTTTAAATAACTTCGTGTTTCACACGTGCAAACTACCACTACGTAAGTTCGGTGGCAGTAGCGATTTGGATGTGATCGGCCAGGCCGACACGGAAGGCTTAGGCTGGGCGAGAAGGACGTGTCGTTGATTCTTTGCTGTTTTTAGCCCCGAACTTAGAGAATTAAGATGTGTGCCGTGGGTCCTCGGTTACCGAGGAAAGATAGATCAACCAACGCTCGCGACCGAACCTTGCGATCCCGTTCAAACCGCACTCGACTGTGCTATCGGGGACAACATGAGCTGAAACAGTCATTTGTGTTTATTTTGCCTACCGGCCAGTTTTTGAGACAGCAGGCCGGTACCTGCCCGTGAGAGCAATCTGCTGGTCGGCCGTTATAAAACCAGAACAAAGCGATGAAAACAATTTAGAATATGGCAAATGTCACTATACTGTGCCAGCAGCGCCTCGCAAGACACATGGGTCTAAGTGTCCGACCCCCGATCCAACAACTCGTCAGAGCGCGCTACGAAATGAACGTAGAGCGCATGGAATGCAGGCGAACAGTTGTTTAACCTTGTCGCTCACATTCCGTGATCGGGAGGTAAGAAAACACAGCTGCCGCGCCATCGCACATTGCCCGTACGGTTGCCTCCGATGCCTCCTCTGTGCTTCGGTACCGACGACGCTTGCCTACATTAAAATTTCGACGCCCTCGTGTTGTCAGGCCACCAAGCAATTCGGCATACGGTCCATTGCAATTTGGGTAGCCAGAAATATTCAAGGTCGTTTGTTCTTTCTAATGTTACGGGTTATGTTCACGCTGGATAGAGCCAGCACCTGCTACAATATTCAAAATACGTTAACTTCCTCGTCCAACTCCACGTGACGTCATAACACCCGGATGGCCCAGAGTTAGCAATGGAACCGGAGTCCGGGCGTTCTTTCAAGTAGTGACTGGACAAGAAGACCTGGCAAGCGCTGACGCAGTGTTCGTGTTCAATCAGGATATTTATTTATTTATTTATTTATTTATTTATTTATTTATTTATTTGTACATACCCTAAATGCCTCGGGGGCGTTATAGAGGGGAGTAGGTCAGTACAAGTGGTTTTGAAGGGCTAGTCGGAATTGCTTTTTCATGCGAATAAAATTCGCATGAAAAATCTGGCGGTTGCGAATCGAGCTCATTCAAATTTCAATGAAAGGCTGTATATTTGTGGTGCATTTTATCTCAGCAATTTAAAGCCGTGGCTACCTTCCTCTAAAGAAAAGAGACAAGGAACATCCTTTGAAAGTTCACTGATGGACGCCAACATGAAATGTCGAGTTGCGCCGCGCGAGTTGTGTTTGGTGCTGCCATCAAAAGATGGCGCAGCCTGTAGCAAAAACAAAACCTACCCCCCCCCCCCCCCCAAAAAAAAAAAAAAAGAAGCAAATTCGTTATAGTTTGGTTTCACATATGCTTTTTGTTTTTTACTTTGATTTAACTGACCACGTCTCCACGGTGTAGTTACTACCAGCTTAAGAAACGCAGAGTGTGGTGACTCCCGAGCGTCGCATTAGCGCTTTGCAGCCAATCAGAGTGCGCCATTTGCTGATTAGAACACCGAAGAACGATTCACGAAGCAAGGAGCGTTATCATATTGAGCCACACCCTGCGTTTGTGGAGCTGTCAGCGTCTCTAGCACGAAATCCAACTCTCAGTGGCGTCAACCACCGAGTTTTGCCAGCGTCAGTCGTCGAAAGTTACGAGGATAATTAGTATGTCGTAGCGTAACAAAGCTGTGCCTCGAAATTTGACAAACCAACGCACCTCGCTAAGACGAATTGATGTCACTGATCTAAAAGTATTAGGTGAAGGGGCCGATTTTGATTCCGGTCGCCTTTAATATGCCCTAGGACCAGATGGGAACCCCCAGTAGTCAAGATGCAGTAAGGTTTATTGGAATAAGTAGTCCACTGCTACTGAGAGACAAAACGGAATAATTGCAATTCAGAAATGACAACCGTGCTTAAAAGGGTACTGACACTCCAAGTGTCGTATTTTTATTGTCTAAAACGTTGCAAATCGTAGTCATAAACAAGCTAAAAGTACCGCATTGTAAAAAAAAAAAAACCCACGCGCGCGCGCGCGCGTTTTTTTTTGCCGTTTTTTTTCTCGTTTTTCACTTCCTCCCTTTTTTTGATCTGTGACGTCAGATATCATGAAATTTAGAAGCTTTGTAGGTGACATTTCTATAACATTTATTAACGCCAATCGTAAAACATATTTTTTAACGCAAATGCGAATGCACTACGCCCTTCTTTTTGAAATACCGAAAAATCGGAGTCCGGTGTGATGTCGCCTCCTAGATTTGTATCCTCCCTCGGAAAACATGGCGGCGCTCGACGCATATAGCAGAGGATGATGGGTGAGTCGGGGAATCGGACGAAGTGGTCTTTTTTAGGTGCCCGACGGCCTCTCAGACTTCGAAAAGGAAATCGTCAAACGGTCAAAACAACTGGGTTTGCTGTCTGTGTATCGTATTTTTGGTTGTGACTCCGCCGGGGTAGCCTTTCACGCAGAACGTGCGAGACGTCAAGCGTCGTCTGCTCGGCGCTCGCAGCGTTAGGCAGGCCGCACGGCACGTGCGGAGGAAACCGGTTTTTCCCGGTACGCCGGCGCCCTTCTCTCCCGCTCCTGACCTCCTCGCTTCGGGTCGCGGAGGCAACGGCTTCGGAGCGGAGGCGTGAAAGAAAGTCGACTCGCAGGGCAGCTCAATATTTGAGCTGCCCTGCTCAACTTCAAATTCGGCATTTGGAAATTGTTTTTTTACTTCACAAATACTGAATTCCCAAGATTCGAATTTTGAGGGTGATTTCCAGGCATCGTTTTTAATCGTCTCGAATAATAAAACATAATACGATTTTGACGTGTCAGCGCCTCTTTAATATCACGTGTCAACTATCAATTTTTTAAAGCAATTTTGCAGTCGCCTTATTTAACCTAAGGTCACACAAATTGTCGCTATTTAACGTATTTTATTCTAAAATATATATAAAATCAATCGAAAAACCTTGGAAATTAGCAGGCAGCTCTTGCCTAGACAATCGTTGCAGAGGTAGTACCTTATGCCTAAAGGGTTGCATATTGTTCCATAATTTAGACTACATGTTATTGGCCGGGATTTGTTTTGATAGAGCTCCTAATGTTCTGATGATGTCTTAACAGGTTAAGTGTATTGAAAAATTTTAGTAAAATTCTGCTTACAGCCGCAAAACTCACAGGACTTTCAGAAGAAATCAGTGGCTAACAAAGTGGGCATGACTTGCAAAGACTCACATTCAATTTCTTCTGAGAGTGTACCCGGCATGCGAATGTACGGACCCGACAGCATATATAGCTGGATGACTGCAGGTGGGTGTACTCGAGCGCTTCTAAACTTTTAGTTCTAACTTGTGTCCATCCTTAATCGTTTGCTTTATTTTAAAGACATGACTGATTGACATGTTGGCTGTTTCTTTAAGTGCAAAACTTGAAAACTGAGTTTAGCAAACAGTGGGCAAAGGGCAAAGCAAGCCTTTTACCTTCTAGTCAGTATGCTAGGCACAAAAAGTACTGTTAGCCATTAGTATATTTCGCACTAAAGTCAGGTGGCCGGGAAGTCCCGAACGCCTCATCTTGTATCACGTTTGCTTCAGCAAAATAGGAAGAAGCCAAAGGGATGGATATAAATTGCTTTATGTTATTTGATTTATTCGCATCAATGTGGAGCAGGAAGACTGCATCCGATGATCCTGCAGCTGGCAAGTCTTTTCTGCCACCTATCTTAATTTCTGGTGCGCTTTACCGTCCTAGCGTCAGGAAACATGAGAGGTGCCGTTTTACAAATCCATTCCAGGTTAGAAGGTGAGAATAACTAAAGTATTAATTGAAACGGTAAAGAAAACATAAAGTATAATCACATTCAAATTCTGCCAAAGTTTTTCCACCGCCGTAGTATGTAAAAAAGATTTGGTTTTGTGGCTCGCGTTTTTAGGCCGCTTTATTCTGAAACAGTTTACATGCACATATGAGTTTAAACGAAATTCAATAGTATCAGCCTCAAATGTATATTACGAATAATTGCCCGCCCAAGAAATAGAAAATGTATCTTGTAAATAGTAAAAGAGAAAACGCAAAAAAAGATCAGACCCACAAAACGGTAATAAGTAGTGAGGAAAAGAGTTATTTTGCGCCGGCGTAGAAACGAAATAGAAAAACAGTAAACAATGAAAAATGCATGAAGAATATTAATATTTCGGTAATGCAGACTCATTTGCATCTTCGTTTTTCAGCATCATCCACGCGGTTTGCGTTGATGTTAAAAAAAGTATATTACATTATAAATTAATAAGTGCTAACATAAAGCGATGACTGCTATACGTCCTGGTATAATCCAGGTCTACAATTAGCAACCTACCATTAGTAATAGAAAATATAAACACGCCAATAATAAAACAAAATAAAGAAAAATAACAGTCAATTTTGGATTTCTTGGTAATGGCCGAAAATAGTTTTACAAGAATCAAACCCTAAAAATGAAGTTGGTATGCCACTTGATTATAAACTGGGGGACTGACTTCTTGATAACTAAACATTCACGCAAAATATGTCACCGCCAGCAATTTCCCAATATTTGTGAATAATAGGTGTGAACATATTTGATGCTCCTTGATCAGTATAAAGTAAAAAAAGTGTTAATGCAACGACTGTAAATTCAGCTAGCATTAATTTACGAGTGAATTTAGTAACGTATAAGCCAAGCAATCAAATAAAGAGTTATAGTGACGGTGTCATCAAAAAAGTAAAAAAAAAATACGCAAATCGCGATCGAGACCTTGAAAATACAAGTTTTCAGGGTACTCAGAAAAGTTCTGCGGTAATAACAACCTCAAAGTTAGCTTTTTATTTGCTTGCCATGCGAAGTCAAATTCCCAACGTCAAGACACTCATAATATTAGAAAAAAAAAACACCTTCTTGTTTTAAATCCCTATAATACAATATCCCTGCTTTGTCCAAAAGAAGTCACATGTGTAAACCGCTACCTTTCCTGCTTCTTCTTGGTCTTCATACGCTATTAAATAGGGAGTGAACGTATTACTTGTACTGTTCTTTTCTTAGTTTCCAGTGGGTTTCAACTCGGGTATATGCCAATCTTTTCTGAATCGTATGGTGTCAAAACAAACAGAAATGAGGGGTGTCTTCTTCAGCAAAACCCTAACTAAACATGTACGGTACTTTGTGCATTTCGTGAAGAAAATATATCGCAGTAGCCTAGAGTGGAGTATTATAAAAGCTCACTTTGAAAGTTACGCAACAGGTTAGGTTAGGTAAGAGGAAAGTGTTCCTATGATTCATTCTTTTCAAAAACACACCGCAGGGATGCCACGGTTATATTGAACAATAAAATACCAAGCACACAAAACTAAACTCCAGGAAGTCCCCGCTATAATCAGGCTTGTTTTTAATGTTGAAAGGCATCAACACCCGGCACAAATATTGTACATTTTACAAAAATGTAGCAGCGGTCAGGGAAATTTCTGTAAGACGACGGGGTGCGTGCAATGTTAATAACGACAAATTATTTTGCTCCAGCCTGCTGTGTTCTGTCAAGCTTCTTTGTCTCCGCCAGCATACGATCATCCGGCATTCTTTATTTCCAAACTGTGGAACACTTCCACGTGACAAGGTTAAAGGCTTCTTGGCCAATTATTGTATCGACAGCTGCAATGCTGGCATCAGGTAACTGTGTATTTTAAATATTTAGCCTATTTCGCTTGTTTGTAAATGTTTAGAAATACATGTATACTTTTGGGTCAGGCATTTTATTGTTTTTGAAAAACGTTTTTAAAATAAAGTTGTAGATTTTAATTATTAAAAATGCAATCGTAACTATTTATTTATTAATTTATTCAATATACCCTTCAGCGCCCAGAGGCATTACAGAAAGGGGGGGGGGATATACAGCCATAGGAAAACAATAAACGAACTCTAGGTTTGTGACGTAAAGTTTGCTAGAGGAAAGAACAAGAAGAATAGTAAGCTTTATACAATTATTAATACATTTGACATATCAGGAGATAAGGTACAAGCACTCTTCAATAAGTCTGGAAAAAAACACATTGTTGGATGATACCATGACAAGCGACTCGGGTAGACAGTTCCATTGATGAGTGGTAAGAGGAAAAAAAGAGTGTTTAAAGATATTAGTGCGGCACGAATATTCGCGAACCTTATTCTGATGATCTACCCTGCGTGATATGAAGTGAGGCAGCTGAAGAAACGATTCCCTGTTGATGCCCGTTTTGTTATTATAAATGTTATGAAAGAGTTTTAAACGTAAAGCGAATCTTCGGCATTTTAGCGGCTGCCAACCAAGGCAGTCTTTTAGGAGACTCGACCTTACAGTATAATCATAATTTCCGGTCACAAATCTCGCTGCTCTGTTCTGAACCCTTTCAAGGTCGTCACACAGATACTGTATCTGGGGGTCCCAAAGTACACAAGCATACTCAAGAATGGGCCTTATATTTGTCAAATACAATGTCTCCTTAACTTTGGGAGGGCAGTTTCTAAAGTTGCGTCCAAAAAAATACAACATACCAGTCGCTTTAGCGGTTATTTTGTTAATATGGGACTGCCAAGATAACCGCTCTGTAAAAGTTATCCCAAGATATTTTACCTCTGGAGTTACGGTCAGTGTAGTGCCATTCAAGCTGTATGAGAAAAGCAGCGGTTTAGTTTTTTTTTGTGAAGCGCACATGATGACATTTATCGATGTTTAGATTCATATGCCAACTTTCACACCAGTCTGAAATGCGGTCTATATCCCGTTGCAAAGCAGTGCTATCAACAGAGTTATGAACGGATCGATATATCACGCAGTCGTCGGCCTAAAGACGAATACTTGACTCTATGCCCATGGTAATGTCATTAATGAAAAGGAGAAATAAAAGGGGACCTAGAACGGATCCCTGCGGGACCCCGGAAGTGACGTCCACATATGTAGATTTTTTACTGTTTACTACTACGCACTGCTTTCGCTCAGTAAAGTAATCTCTTAGCCACAGTAACACATTAACTGGAATATTTAATGAGGGTAATTTAAGTAATATTAATTCGTGTGAAACAGAGTCGAAGGCTTTTTTAAAATCAAGAAAAACACAATCCACCTGAGAACCTCTATCAAGACGCCACATCATGAAAAAATTCGAGTAACTGCTTTTTGCAGTTACTCGAATTTGCTAAGTATTTGATAAAGACTCAATAATGACGCAATATATTTAACTATTGATTATTGACGTACAAGATATTGCTGAGGAAATTAACCAACCCAGTTGGTACGGATAGTGGCTTGCTCTCCGGAAAAAAAAACAGATGCTTTTAAAGCTAAAGATAATAGTTTTAAGACGTAAGTGCTGCAAGGCCCGAAAACCACTCATGTTTCGTCGGTGCACGCATGTTTTAAAATATAACGGGCCATGGAAGCTTACCTTCGTGCAATAAGAAACAACTAAAAACGTTAATGCTGCACCACGCCAAAAGCTGACGCGATACCACAACCAAGCAGAATAATAGATAATCTAAGTTTTCCCTAAAATGAGCCAGCTGTGTTTAAAGAAGAGCCTGTAGATAAATTGTAAGCAAGAAAAATGTATGCGAGTACAACGCAACCAATATTTTTTTACTAGTACAGTGCAGAAAGCACTCAAAATTCAGAATAAACCGTAAACATGTCAAAATATTCAAAAATAGTTTCAAAGCACTTCCCGCATGAACATTTATTAAAAATAGATAATCATAATGTCCTGAAAAGAATTTATAACTTTCTCAAGAAGAAATGCTTCCTTATTGACGTTGCGCATTCTATGCGAAAATCAATTACAAAAAGTGTTCAGATAAACTTCTAAATTAAAACTGCTATAGTTTCATAGACATGTTTTCTTTTTATCTTTGTGTTTTTTGCTGGATGCATCTACTTTCTTGTTTTAGATTTCAGATAGCTATCTAACTAACCGCTTCATCATCAGGCTAATATTACGTCTTTCATTTTCTTTTCTGTTCCTATCATAACGTAACCCTGTAAGAGAAGGTGTTTTACAATTTTTATTTGTATTACTAAAGGTCACCAGATACCCACCAGCTTTTTGAAGGTGATTAGTCACTTTTAGTATTAGGTGATATTATTTGCTTTCCAGAAAAAAAGACAAGTGAAATGGTACATGGGTGGTTTCATTTGAAATCGAACACGCTTGTCGGGGTGGGTCTTTCGATTTTTTTTGAAAAAATATATGTAATTGCCCCATTTCTGGAAAGAACAAAACCGCTTTTCAAAATTTTTTAAAAAAATATTTCGCTTCACGAAAAATTATTGAGTGGAGCAGGGTGAAAATCGGTTTTTTACTCCGTGATTTTTCTACCCAGTTCTGTACGCTGGTATAAATACGGGAAGCATACAAAACTCACAGTAATTTTTTGTGCTCTTGTATGTTATTTCGACTATTTTTTAGTTGAAAGGAAAATAATTTAGTATTTTTGTTTATTGAGATAAAAAATGCCAAACATTGTCTCTTTGACAATCCGGTGACATCTTCAGAGCCTTGTAACTCATGAGTTATTATATTTGTCGCTTACCAAATACTATGCGGGTGTAGCCCTATACATGGGCTATCGACGGGCATAAGTTTAGTTTATTTTATTTTCACTGAAATTTTTATATAAAATTTGAAATTTCGTCGAAAATGAAATTTACCGATATTTTGAACCCACTTTATTAAAAAAGGCCATTTTTTATTTCGTTCAATTTTTTTATTATTGCTGCCGATCATATGAACTTTCAATTGGCTTGATGCGATTTCCCCCTTTTTTTGTTGTATCTTCTCTAGAAGTGATCAAAATCACTGCCACGTGACAATGCGGTGACAACTTCAGAGCCTTGTAACTCATGAGTTATTTTATTTGTCGCTTACCAAATACTATGCGGGTGTAGCCCTATACATGGAATATCGACGGGCATATGTTTAGTTTATTTTATTTTCACAGAATTTTTTATATAAAATATGAAATATCGTCGAAAATGAAATTAACCGATATTTTGAACCCACTTAATCGAAAAAGGCCATTTTTTATTTCTTTCAATTTTTTTTTATTATTGCTGCCGATAATATGAACTTTCAATTGGTTTGATGGGATTTCCCCTTTTTTGTTGTATGTTCTCTAGAAATGATCGAAATCGCTCCCGCTTTCTCATAACGGCCAAACGCAGTTTCCGCAGGTCGGCTTCGCTGCAAAGACTAAACTGCTTATGTGTGTTCAAATGCAGCGGGTAAATTCATTTTGATGGAGAACACTCGTGCTTGGCTGCATATTGTATTTTCTAAATTTTTAATAATGGCAACTGACATTCTTTAGTCTGATAGTTAGCGGTGCAGCGGATGTTCCATTATCCGATGTCTAAAGCCAGGGCACAAAGGGCGGAGAAAGCGGAACGAGCCCTTCATGTAGCCAGACCGGGGTCATATATCTGTTTGTGCTATACACAGCTTGTAAGGCACGTACAGCACGCCCGGCCCTTCGCGCTATAGACCCATCTCCGTTACACCCAGGAAGCATCCGGCACGGGCGCCAATCCATGATGTGTCTTGTCGCGTGCGTTCAAATAACCATGTAATTGCCTGTTCTTTATTGTCAGCGTGTATATCAAAAATATGTAATATCACATGCCCCTCTTTTACAAGGAAAAGCAGTTTGCAGAACAAAAGTGAGGAAAACGGACAGAGTTTACATGAACCGAAGACAATGTTTTACAGAACACAAACACCAGTTGGCGATAAATAGACACTTTTATTAATTAACGCTAGTATATTTAGGATGCACGTGTAAAACAATATTTTGTTGTGCTTTAAATAGTCCACTTCACGAGCAACGCAATATTGGAACTTTTTGACAACGGCATCGGCTTGCCTCTGCTTAGACGATCGAGCGCGGGAGGCGAGCTGAACTTTGTACCGCAGCGGTCGGATGCAGCCGAGAAGTTCAACAGCGTGGTAAGTCGAGACGGACAGAACGAAAACTGGAGCCAAAGCGAGCGAGCGGTGAACCCGAGACGGTGGCCCTTCTGTTTGAACGAGTGTGTGCAGTTAAAAATAAAAGTGTTTGGTTTTGTTCAAGACTGATCGATATCTCTGATGCCAAGAAGCAACGATTCCCACATGCACTGAAGGCAGCGAAAGCAGTCACTTAATGTCTCTGTAGACTTTTAGTTTCTCCACTTTGTCGCACCAAGCTTAATGCAAAGATTGTACAGCCTTCTGGAATATAGAAAAGCGATTTGACGATTTTATTTTAATTGGCTACGGTAGATTTGCTTTGGCTAGGCACACATTGCTTTGGTTTGGGAATAAATAAAGGTAATGGAACATCCGCTGTACCGCTAACGATCGGACTAAGGAATTTCAGTTGCCATCATTAAAAATTAAGAAATAAACAATATGTAGCCAAGCACGAGTGTACTCAATCAAAATGAATTTACCCGCTGCATTTGAACACACAAATAAACAGTATAGTCTTTGCAGCGAAGCCGACCTGCGGAAACTGCGTTTGGCCGTTCTGAGAAAGCGGGAGCGATTTCGATCACTTCTAGAGAAGATACAACAAAAAAGGGGAAAATCCCATCGAGCCAATTGAAAGTCAGATGATCGGCAGCAATAATAAAAAAAAATTGAAAGAAATAAAAATGGCCTTTTTCAATAAAGTGGGTTCAAAATATCGGTTAATTTCATTTTCGACGATTTTTCACATTTTATATAAAAAAGTTGTGAAAATAAAATAAACTAAACTTATGCCCGTCGATATTCCATGTATAGGGCTACACCCGCATAGTATTTGGTAAGCGACAAATAAAATAACTCATGAGTTACAAGGCTCTGAAGTTGTCACCGCATTGTCACGTGGGAGTGATTTTGATCACTTCTAGAGAAGATACAACAAAAAAGGGGGAAATCGCATCAAGCCAATTGAAAGTTAATATGATCGGCAGCAATAATAAAAAAATTGAACGAAATAAAAAATGGCCTTTTTTAATAAAGTGGGTTCAAAATATCGGTAAATTTCATTTTCGACGATATTTCAAATTTTATATAAAAATTTCAGTGAAAATAAAATAAACTAAACTTATGCCCGTCGATAGCCCATGAATAGGGCTACACCCGCATAGTATTTGGTAAGCGACAAATATAATGACTCATGAGTTACAAGGCTCTGAAGATGTCACCGGATTGTCAAAGAGACGATGTTTGGCATTTTTTATCTCAATAAACAAAAATACAAAATTATTTTCCTTTCAACTAAAAAATAGTCGAAGTAACATACAAGAGCACAAAAAATTACTGTGAGTTTTGTATGCTTCCCGTATTTATACCAGCGTACAGAACTGGGTAGAAAAATCACGGAGTAAAAAACCGATTTTCACCCTGCTCCACTCAATAATTTTTCGTGAAGCGAAATATTTTTTTAAAAATTTTGAAAAGCGGTTTTGTTCTTCCCAGAAATGGGGCAATTACATATATTTTTTCAAAAAAAAATCGAAGGACCCACCCCGACAAGCGTGTTCGATTTCAAATGAAACCACCCTACATATAAAATTGAGATATTTCCATTAAGACGCTCATTTGAGCTAGCTGAATGATCGTTTAAGATAATCAAAAACTACGAACATGGACAAAAGAAAAAGATACCTACGACACGAAGTTTGTATTTTAGGTGTTTCTCCTTTGTGGTTGGCTATTTGTTTTGTAATTAGAGCTTTATATGTAAATAGTTTGAAATCTATTCTTATGCCTAATGCATCAATTGAAAGGAAGAAAACAGTAACACTGCACCCCCAATGACTATAACAAGTTTGTTTTAATACCGTGAGCTTTTTTAGAAGCTACATTGAAATAGTGCTTCCTTGAATACCAGCTGAACGTAGAGGAAAAGCGAAGGAGAGGAGAAAACATAAACACACACACTGCTTGACTATCAACCTTTTAATAAAAAACTTCCTTTTCCTCGACCATATCCGTGGAGGTAACTTATTCTTCAGCTGTCGGATCCGACAGATGAATAAGGTACTTCTACGTAGAGGGTCGAGGAAAGGAAGTTTTCCATTAAAGGATGATAGTCCAAAAGTGTGTGTCTTTGTTTCTCCTCTCCTTCGCTTTTCTATTATGTTCAGCTGGTGTTCAAGGAAGCGTGTCAAACCACCCAGTTCAGCTCCAGGCCGTCACGAAATATTGCGATGACAGGAACATATGTGGCACTTTTCAGGATTGGTTTCTGGGCCTCTGGCAAAGCGATTCACTGTAAGGCCAGTAGTTATAGTGGGGAGCTTCCTCTGTTCATTGGGATTGATTTGTTCATACTTTGCCACCAATATAGAGGAGCTAAGCATTGCTTTCGCTGTCAATGGTAAGTAATTTGTTCTTCGCCTTTTCTTATTAGTCGACATCTATCTAAAAAGCTCGTGGTAGAAAACAGGAGCGTAATTATGGGAAACCGAAATTTATAAACAAGCCATCAGTATAGCTTGGTAGTCGAGCCGCCCTAGGTCAAGTGTTAGCTGTTCTTGCTGTTAAAGACAGGAAATAAATGTTTCTGGCAGTATCGTATACCCGCTCATTTACACGCCTGCCTTTATTCGTTGCCACATGCGCTTCCGCCAGGTCTCTGGTTGTAGCTTGCTTATACATTATGGTCATTAGCTGTCGCGTCGCGAACATTTCCTGAGGTCTATATTTTATACCGTCTGCTGGAGAATCAAACAGAATTCCTTATGTATCTGCTTGCAGTCACATCGATGCTAGATAAGCACGTTGTGTAGTATATTCACATTTATTTACATGGTACACTACGCTAGCCTAGTGCTGGTTTATTGACGGCCGGTTCCCAAGTGTTCGAGAGCCCAGGCGCGCTCGTGCACGCAACATGTGACCATCAACGAATCGTCGTCTTCTCTCTATGGTACCACATTCCTCCCGCTTTAGTTTTAAGTCCAAGCGCGAACAACAGCCCCTGACGCGTGAGGCGGTATGTTTTCTGTGCCCGGGGAACGCCACATGATTCGAGAATTTTGATGAGGTTGCTCACCCGAAGTCCTAAATGCGTCTTGCGCCGAACTTGCCCGCATCGCTGGAGGTAGGGTTCCTTCTGATGAACTTGGAAAACCTCAAGCTTGCCCCGTGCCTGCGCTAGTATTCTCTTTCAGAACTAAAAGCATCCAAGGTGATAGACCTGGGGCTACCCATAGACTCGGAAACTAAGTGCCTGAAGTAATAGGTGGTCAAAGTGAGCGGAAATTGTACGCTTTTGTACTTCCACAACATACCAAAGTAGTCCTCGTCGGGAAACAATTATTCCTGCGGACCAAGAGTTTCTGTTAAGTTTCTGTCTTCGAGACTTGCCATGCACAAACTGTTGTTTGAGGATATGCTTATTCACGGTTCGCTCTATACTTGGTTTGGTCAAGTCGAATTCGAAGCAGCCGCTTGAAACACAGTTTAGGTGGTGTCCGCTCCTTGATAGTGTCCAGAGTATTGCTGTAATTCAAAAGAACTCTGGCCAGTCCTTGTTTGTCTGTGCAGCCAGTTGGGACTCCTGGTGCGAAATCTCTCATCTAAGCTCGCTTAAATAACTTCTCCATACGTTCAGCCGCTTCGTTTGATGATGAATGATATGGCGATGCACCAATGTGCTTCACCCCGTTCATTCACAAAAAAAACGTTTTTAAAGTCTGCGGAAGTAAGCTGAGGTCCGTTATTCAAGACAACCTGCGAGGACACTCCATACCATGCGAAGACGTTACATAGAAAATCAATGGTGCGAGCGGCTGCCATTGTGTTTGTGAGAAAGACTTCTATTCACTTTGAGAAGCTGTTTATGACGACCAGGTAGGGCTACTTCTTCTGTTCAGTGCAGTCAACTTAGCTTCTTTTGCACGTTTGTCTTTCCCAAAGCTAATTGGTGCAGAGAGGCTGCAACTGGTTAAGTGGATAGGCTGGCTAATCCGTTTTGAGATGCAGACTCTATGAGGGGGAAGATGTAGGACCAGTGGATGCGATTGTGCCGTAACCAGTTCCTTCCCAACAAGTTTGGTTAAGACCTCCTTGGACGACAAGAAATGGTAGCTTCACGTCCTGGTGTTTCTAAGGGACGGGAACTTGCGCCTCTCCCAGAACAGGAATGGTGTTGCCCGTGTTTGAGTGGAGAGGCGGGGTAAAGGGTTCAAGTGGCAATTTGCGCAGCAACAGATTATATTGTCTCTTGGAAATAATGGTTAGAGACGCTCTGATGTCATGCAGTATTTTCACAGGGTTTCCTGCCAGCTTGAGCAAAACCTCAATGGCGTCTCCGACACTGTGAGTGCTGCCATCAATCGTATGCAGAATAATGTAGTCATTTTGAAGACTTTCTTATCTAAGAAATTGCTGGGGTCTTGCACATATGCCTGGCCTTGGCAAACTCGAGCCATGTGTCCCTTCTCGCAGTTATGGCAGAAGCACCCTTTGAATCCCTAATGAAGGTGATGATCGCAACAACGGTAGCGGATACGTAATGCGGGAGTGCTTAACGCTGTTGACGCCGGGTTCTTCGTTGTAGGTGTGTTCTTAATGCTTCCGCCGTGAGGAGACGCATGTTGAGTAAGCTAAAAAGTATCCTGTAAGGCAAGTTCCGAGCCAAGGGCGATCTTGTAAGCAGACTTCAAAGTCAGCGCCCTCGCGATGATCAGGCGGTTGATGTAATACTCCTCCCTTAACCCACACACGCAACGGTCACGTAGGGCATCGTTAAAGAACTTTTTGAATACCGCGTCTGCGCGAGCTTTTGTGATGAAGTCAGCCAGGGCTTCACCCTCCTCCCGACTGTGTTTTTAGAAGCTAAACTGTTCTGCAATCTTGATTGGGTTTTGCTTAAAATGGTGAATGAGAGCTTCCTTGAGATCTTTGTACTAACATTCTGTTGCTGTTCTTGGAGACACAAGGTATCGTAGCAGGTCATAGGTCGGTGCCTTAAGTGTCGCAAACATGATATCTGCCTTCTTACGTTCCACAACCTGGTTAGGCGCAAGCCGACGTTCGAATCTTTTGATGTAAAGTCCGAACCACTCTGACTTGCCGAACTCGGGAACGCGACCACTGCAACTCAAACTCTAAAAAAAGCCCGTGCGTCTACTTCTCAGCACAACACTCGGAGAGCAAATCACCGCAACTTAAGAAGGCAGCTCAGCGAATGACGATTCCGAAACATACGTTTAGACCAAAAAACGCAGTCTGAGTTGTGACATTAAGCAATGCAAGCCTGACGTTTTGCATTGCTTAATGTCACAACTCACACTGCGTTTTTGTTTGTCTAAATATATGTTTCGTCATGTTCATTTGTTGAGCTGCCGCTGTAAGTCGCAGTGATTGCCTCTCCCAGTGTTTTGCGGGAAAGTAGACGCACGGGCTTCTTTTAAGATTGCATCCTCACCAAGTGTGTAATGGCATCGGCGGGGCCGTTTCGAACGTCCCAGCAGTCGTAAATTTGTCCAGTCTGATAGAGCTGTGGACCAATCAACCAATCAATCAGACAATCTTATTCTATTTCGCGTAGAAAGATGGTAGCTGGGGCAAAAAGTTGCAATAAATGCAGCTTGACAAGGCACCAGCTCTAAGATGGCAGTTCGCGCACAGCACTTATCTAACGCTGCGAAATATTAACTTCCCTATTTAATCCTATGTAAAGAGGTGTCTTTCGCTTTGCAATATTTGACACAATACGTTTTAATATCAAAAGTATATTAAAAGGTAGATTATATCAACATGAAGTCATCAAATGGACAATTATGGCTGAAGTTTCTATAATTCAGCGTGTTTAATGAAGAAGGTAGAATGAATCTGATGGAATCGATACCATGGTTTGTGCGGGGGCAGGTACATGCCACTCTTCACATAGCCGTGCGTGATAGGATATAGTATTTGTAGTTAATTTTGATATTTGTAATAAAACAACTACTTTTATTTTTAGTGCTGCTTAAACGATAATTAGAGACGGTCTAATCTAGATTCGGTGCTCTAACAACCTTACATTGTTTGAAAAGGGCATCTGTGTGATAAAAGTATGACACATTTGCGACCAATCTTAGTGTTTATTTTTCTTTTTTTGCAGAGTCAGGATTTTGTTTTTATATTTTGCAGGGTAGTTGTACCCCATACGAGTTGACAATACAAAAAGTACGACTGCACAAGACCATTGAAAATTATTTTCTTAACTGACTGGCTGAAACCAGTACCGTATCTAGACAATGTACCTACTGCCTTTCCAGCATTTTTATGAATATAGTCCACATACTCATTCTATGATAAGTTGTCCGTAAAAACTATTACCTTGAAGGAATTTACTACCTCAAATGCACCACCACCTAAAAGGATATTTAGGTTAGATACAATTGCGCTGTTTTTAGCCCGGAATAGCGTGCACTTTGTTTTGTTTGCCTTAATTCGTAATTTATTTATTTCCTTCCATAGGTGTAGTGTAGAGAGTCTACGATTCGACGTATTATAAAAGTCCTGTGATGTACGGACTTTGAAAAATAATGTATGTCATCGGCATAGGCTATAACTGTACAGTCAGGAATACAATGCTCAATATCATTAGTAATTGGAAGAAATAATAAGGGACCTAAGACACTTCCTGAGGTACACTTGTTATCGCTGTTTTTGGGGATGTAACTGAAGCATTGATTTGAACAAATTGTCTAGGCTCAGACAGGTGTGATTTAAATAAATTAATTGCATGAACCAGTAAACCGTAGCATTGTAGTTTATTCAAAAGAACACTGTAATTTACTCGGTCAAATGCCTTAGAAATATTATGTATAACGCTGATGTTAACAGTTTGATTTAGATATTATTAATGATTACTTCTTTATGGGACAGTAGAGCGGATTCAGTAGATAAGCTTCCTTTTTTGAAAACCGTGCTGGCACTCGGTTGTTAAAGGGAAACGCTCCAAATATGCGGACAGCTTACAATAAAGGATTTCTTCCGAGCCTTAGACAAATTAGATAGTATTTATATTACACTATAGTCTCCTAACAAGTTACTATCCCCACCTTTAAATATAAAAACGACTTAAGCGATTTGCATAGGTTTAGGAAATTCACCCAAAGACATCGAAAGATTGAACAGGAACGTTAATGGTGAAGCTAATAAGTCAATAAGAAATTTGATTGGTTCTATGTTCGGGTCATTTCAATCTTCTTCTTTGGTATTATTTATGCTTCCATATGCTGATATTACTTTATTTTCGTCAATTAAACTTAAAAAAAGATTGCGTATGTTTATAAAAATAGCCACATTGGTCTTCTTTGTTATACTCGAAGTGCTGTTGATTAGGTTGACCAGGTAGAGATTGAAAACATTTGCAAGTGATGTACCATACAACTTTTCTCAACAATGTTCAATTTCAGTTAACATGGCTTTCAGATCGTAAGACTTCAAGACACAGTCAATATCTTTCCATAATTTATCTGGCTTACTTTTCTCGAGAAAATTAAACAGTTGTGTCTGATATTGAAGTTAAGCTTTTTTATCGATGCGTTTGGTTTTTTCCAGAATGTCTTAAACATTGACGGATCTTCACTCTCTATAGATTGGACAAATTTATAGTACAGATGATTTTTTATGTTAATTTATTTCAACAGAATATGTTAAACCCAAGATTTTTTCGATCTCTTGACAGGCTTGATGAGCTTGTACGGAATTCTTTTCTATAAATTTCGTGCACAAAGAAGGGTAGCGTGCAGTGATTAATTCTTTTATCTGGGGGTGTATTTGTTGCCATTAAGTTTTTCGAAAACCTTGTGCACAGTATGGAGACAGGAGTTTGTCACGAAGCAGCGTGTTTAAATAGATACCAAGCCGCAAGCAGAGACGAATAGCCGTCAGCCATTAAGAGGAGTTGGACGCCCGTCCACCTCCGCGAGTGATAATAGCAGTAGAGAGTTTTAGTATTGCGCATTGGAGCAAACGCAAGCACTGTGCGTTTGCGTTAGCGTTGCATGCTCAACGCTGCGTATGTGCGTTGTCGCCATTCACGAATTCGAGACGTAGTTTGGGACTCCGTGCACGCTCAGTGTGAAGCCCTCAACGAACGTGAACACACGGTGCTTGAGTTTTCTCGTATACGCAACACTAAAACTCACTAGTGAGTTTCAGTATTGCTTACAAGAGCACACGCAAGCACTGCGCGTCTGCGTTAGCGTTGCTTGTTATACACTGCACGTGCGCCGGAGCCCAAACTACGGTCATCGATTGACGTATCGCGACGACGCATACGCAGCGTGTAGCACGCCATGCTAACGCAGATCGCTTGCATTTGCTCTTGTACGCAGTACTAACGCTCTGTTTATTAAGTGTGCGTGAACCGATTATGTAGGCTAGACGACTGATAGTGTGCGACGCGGCAGATCATTTGCAAGCCCGCCAAGGTTTTTCCCACGCAATTGATCAGGACAGAATTGTCTTTTCTGAAAGTGTTCTACAGCTTCATTGCGAATAATATTTGAGTTCCCTTCGTAGTTAGACATTTGCAATTCCAGACACATATTAACCAAAATATACTTTTGGTACGAGAAAGGTTACATTCATACAAGTGGCTAAACCAATACGTATTAAAATTACTAGTTGCTGAGTCAAACTTTTCGTGGCTAGATTTTATTGTTCAGAGTTAAATATGCAAACATGATGCCACCTATTTGTTCTCCTTGCAGGTGCCGGAGCAGGAATGGTGATGCTGACGCACCCAACGTGCATCAACCAACACTTCGTAAAACACAAGGGCCTTGTCATTGGCCTCAATTTCGCCGGATCGACATTAGCATTTTTTGTGTTCCCAAAAATCATCGAGCTTCAAGCAATCGCCTATGGCTTCAAGGGAAGCCTTCTCGTCTTGGGGGCCATCTCGCTCAATTCACTGCCCTTCACCTTGTTTATTCAGCAACCTCACTGGTTAAAGAAACAGCCTGACACAAGCTCTCCAACTGCAATATCACACGCTCAGCAGAACGGAAGCGCTGTCAAAATCCTCAAACACTCTTCGAAGCCGAGCCTCTTTCAAGACTTGCGCAATCTTTTGTGGAATCCGATTTTCTACGTCATACTTTACACGTACCTTACTTACAGTTTTTGCTACGATTGTTACAGCTCGCTGCTTGTTGATTTCGCCGTTGACAAGGGAATTTCTTTGTCCAAGGCGGTAACGCTGGTATCCATCACAGCTTTGACGGATTTTGCCGGGAGGTTACTGCTTCCGACGGCCATCGACCATGGACTTAACAGCAGGGTCCTTATGGCGGTTCTCCTGGCGTTTATGGGGATTTGTTTCTTACTTCTACCTTTCGCGAACTGGTACACTTTCCTCCTCATTGTGACCTGTGCGATCGGATTTGGGATCGGCACGTGTCTTGTGAGCGCTTCCGTTATCGTCACCCAGCGCGTAAGTGTGGAGATGACGTCCGTGGCCTTTGGAGTGGTGTACGGGATCTGCGGAATTCTGTCCTTTGGGAAGCCACCGATTATTGGTAAGCCCCTTTGTAATTCTTAGGAAATAAAACGCGTTAGGCGCATTGCCAGCTAGTTCAGTCAGAGTCGTGCCAATAGACACTTTAAAACAATATACGCGCCCTTTAGTAGGTGTTGCGCCGATCATCCGTACCCGCCATTGTTTGAAGACATACTCTGAGCACGTATTGGACACCACGAGGGCTGCGTCAGCGTTCGGCGAGGACTAGGATGCACTCACAAACTTCGTGCCCGCGTAATGGCGACCGCCAAAGTTGCTTGACTGGGTTTCAAAGAATGTCTATGGCAGAACATTGTCAGATTTTTACTTAAATTGATAAGTTGATTATCTACTGTGAACGTGCACGTCGCATTATTCCCGATCAAAGAATAGCGTGAATTCAGTGGTGGGATTGTTTTCTCATTTGAATCCCATAGATCAAGTTCTTAACGTTTTAGACGGCGATTTGCTACAGAGAGCCCGTGGTGGGTGCGTATATGACTTAAAAGTATGAAACTATCCGCAGCCAAGCAACGCCTCGCTAAGTACTTTTTGGTTTTTTTGCAAAATCATTGTATAGTGATGTGGTCCCGTGGTGTTATTGCGACAGAAAAAACTAGTGCAATGGAAAAACAAATTGTATGGGCTTTCGTTTGATGCCCTTCGTTTGGCCAGAATAAGAACCACCGTGTCATTTGATAATTTCACACGGGCTAAAAATGAAGACAGGCTCCATAGAACAATTCTGTTTTTTTTTTCGTCATTAATACTCACGTGAACTAATCCTTCTATATTTTCGCTGGATAAAACACCGTATTAGAACACCTCTGTGGTAAATTGCATCATCAAATATTCTAGAATGTTAACGTAGGAAATCATTCAAAGGGTCACCGCGCCATCGTGAATATACGGAACGTCAAATACACCGCTTGTCAGGAAACGACAACTGTTCTTACGGCTGCAGCTTTTGATAGATTCTGTTTAGGACACAATATATTAGGCATGTGTCAGTAGTGTGACAATTTTAAGCGGACTGCCAATGCATTTGTTCAGCCTCATTTTTGCTAACTTGTCTTGATGCCTTGCCTATAAGTAAACATAGCCAAATACATAGAATAGGTAAAATTTTAAGTTCAATCAAGAAAAAAGATATTTTAAGAGTAGTCTTAGGCTGGAAGCAAGTCTGCCTATAATTTGAACCATGTGTGCTCGTAAGCAATATCATGCTGATTAAATATTCTTTCATGTTTAACCGGATTTGCCATTCCTTCCCGTCCCTGAACGAAAAACAAGAGATACGCGGGCGTTCAATAATTTATCTACCTTAGTAGAAAAAAAAACAGTTTTCACAAAATTTGTTTTATTCATTTCTATGATACCTCTATACACTTCATAAACTTTTGAGGTGTGAATTTATCCAATTAAAAAGATTAACCTTCAGTCTATGGACGTCACAGTAGCCTTGACGTTTCAACGCTTGAAAACTGCTCTCTACAAAAAATTGTCTTCTAAACTCAAAACAGGACATATTTGGAGGAGCCAGCTCGAGACCGTATTGTAGGTAGTTGAGCACCTGGAACCCGAATTCTCTAATGGCAGACCATGATTGATGTGGCATGTAAACCTGCGCGTTGTCCTGAAGAAAGAGCACGCGTGCTGCGAGTTTTCCTCGTCGTTTATCTTTGATTGATTCCCGAAAAGCAATCACGGTGTTGAGCTAATTCTCACTGGCTATGGTTGTCCGCTATGACATCTAAGTAAAATTCCTTTAACATCCAAGAAGACAGTGCCCAAAATGTAAGGGCGCAAACGAGCTGGCGTACATTGCACATGGTTGAAAAAACCCGAGACTGCGGGTAAACGACACAACACTAACAAAGTCTCTAGAGACTTTTAGTGTTGTGTCGTTTACCCGCAGTCTCGGGGTTTTTTCAACCATGTGCAAGACAGTGCCCATGTTTTCGCATGTAGATTTTGTCTGTCTTGAACTTTGTGGTGAGGGTTGACTCAGCTTTCACGGCATCGACTTCATTTTGGAATCTAGATTCCTTCGGTCAAACCAAGTCTCATCTCCAGTCACCACCATATTAAAAATCATTAGATTTTCACTGCGCATCTCTAAGTTCTTCGGAGAGCCCGGGAGCTTCGTCTCCTTCTGGTGTGGTTTCAGTATTATTGGAACCCATTTTGTGCTAACCATTTATATGCCCAACTTAGCATTAATGATTTTCCAAACTAAACCTCCCGAGAAGTCTATTGTTTCAGCTACCCGGGAAACTTTAATTATTTTGTCTGACAAAATTAACTCCTTGTCTTTCTTGCCCAGTTTTGTGGAACTTTTTCGACAGGCCGTCCAATGTGTGGGTCATATTTAATGAGTTATCGAAGCCCACTTCAACTGTTGGTACCAAAGTTTTACTTTGAAGATGATGTGGCAGACATCTTATAAACTCCACTCGTGCGTTCATAAATCTCTTTTTCTTTTTAGAAATTGTATAACAAATGTAGGCTCCAAATCTAGCACCTCTTTTTTTGATCCACGCGAGGAAGCTCGCGATATCTGTTGTCTTGGAGCGGTAGACTCGCACAGAGCCGCAATTGTGCACGAATAACCTTGAGTCAAGTCATAACATGCTGAAACTTGTTTCAGCAGGTTTGCTATATTTGTTCATACCTTGGTAGATTAAATATTGAAAACGCATCGTATATCCTACTCTGCAAAATAGATTTTGAACGTGCTGAGTTTGGTACTGCTTTGCGAAACCTATATGTTAAAGGCCCCTCTGTGAAAGAAAATCACAGTTTGAAGACATGCTTGAATGAAAACTTCAGTAGAAAGCACGGATGTTCTTCATGGGTCCCTTGTTTCATGAAACCGTATGAGCATGTAAAAATATATATTGTCAGAAGCTAGAATAATTTTTACCGCTCAAGAAAGAATTCTAGACGGACAGTAAGCATCTGAAAATAAGAACCATTCTGGAAATGCCCTCTTTATTTTTGTAATTAGTTGTTATATCGTTTTAGTCTCATTGAATTATGACAGGTATATTTGTCATGCCAAACGACACCATATATATTACGCCAAGGAGTTTTCGCTATTGAGCAACTTAAAATATAATACGAAGCTAAACAGAAATTAAAATACGGCATATTAGTACCGTCTCTTTAGAAATATATATGTGTGAGTGGTGCTCCGTGATTTTTCGAGCTACATTAGCTAGAGGCGCCGTTTGACTTCTACTCCTGATTCTGAACGGTAATTTGTTTTCTCAGATGTTACTCTATGCACTAAAATCCAGAACTAGTTTCATACCTAAACCGAAACTTCAGTGGTATTCGGTTCCCCTAGGTTTTCCCATTTTTTCCTTCGAAGCAAACGTGACGTCATGGCGGCAGATACGGCGCGCAGCTGGAAATTTAGTAAACGCGATTCCTAGCAGTGGACATACAGGTACGCTTGCACTATCTTAAGTTGGCATATGTTAAAAAAATGAAAATGGTAGAGAGTTCAAGGAAATCATTGCTGCAGCTGCGATACGGATGAGCCGTGGCCCTGTATATTTGTCAATGGATTCTGTAAATACTTTTTCGCTTCAATCCCAAGGGTGCAGTTCCACTCGCAGGGAGGGGTTGGAGAGTCTTGAAGTAAAAATGAAATTGACTGCATTCCTAAGGAATGTGACTCTAAACTATATAAAAAAACAACGCTAAAGCAAGACTGTGAAACAACAATGCCGTTTAATTTTAAGTGCTGTAGAGATCAATGACAGCCGTAAAACGATAATAAATAATAAATAAAAAAAATTGACTTGAAGACGTCGTATTGTTTGAATTGGAAGTTTCTACCACAAAAGCGTAAACATTGAAGACAAAACAAAGCAAAAGATATGGTGCGGCAGATAATTGGAACGCATAATTTGCTAAGGCGGAGAAAAAGTAAAACACTTTTTCCCTGGGTCCCACGAACGCAAACAGTCATTACTGAGGCTTTATAGTGCCGAGTGACGCGTACAAGCGTTTTACGCTTAAGTAGACCAGTGGCTTTATATATATATATATATACAGTGCGACCCACTAATAACGATAATCAAGAAAACCCAAAATTCCAATCGTTATAATCGATTATCGTTGCATCTAGACTAGAAACTGATCATTTCCAGTCTAGGAACTCTAGAAACTGATCGTTATAAGCGGTACATCGTTATATGTGGTATCGTTATAACTGGCACACATATGTATATATATATATATATATATATATATATATATATATATATATATATATATATATATATATATATATATATATATATATATATATATATATATATATATATATATGGGGTTCACAACAAAACGGTCAGCTAGACGATAGGGACGAAACACAGACAGGGAGAAACAGAAACAGAGACATACACACCGCTGACTATCAACTAAGACTTTATACTTCTTCTTCATCACTTTGACCCAAAGATTCATACCTAAAGTAATGCCAATAAATCACCCTAAATCCTTACATTACACTACTAAATTACTAAATGAAAATGAAAATAAAATAAATTAATTACATTAAATTAAATTATTAAATTTGGTCACTAACACCTCCTGAGACAACCCACAAACAACCGTTGACTCATATCCCTCTTATTCCCTTTCATGGGGCCGTCCCACACTGCAAAAACTGTCTTTCTCTCTGCTGACCGTGATGGACGGCATGCTCACGCAGTCATCGGCGCATTCCTCAATCGCCAGGGCCTCGAGAATCTCGCGCGCAAAGGCATTTCTGTGTCTTTTAACAATGGAAACGCTGCTGAAACTTGGCCTGCACCCGCACGTGCGGCAATGGGCAGCAAGGTGCCCAGCCTTCGTGCCCTGCACCGACGCCGCGTGCTCCTCGACTCTGTCATTGACAGCAAGTCCCGTCTGCCCAATGTAGCAGCTCCCACATGACATTGCGAATGTTGTACACAACGCCGGTCTGCACACAGCGTACTTAGTCCTGTGCGCAGTGTTGCAGGCGGGCTGGCGGTTCTTGGCCTGATTCACCCTGCGCGCATAGAGCTTCTATTCGGTGCCGAACACACAACCCTGACACTCTGTCGTGCAGCGATCTCTTTGAGTCGGTGGGTGACACCGTGAATGGGGACTACCGCGAAGTTCTTCGTGGAGTCTGTCGATCTCGCTCGGTACTTGGCGATCCTCTTTGATAAAGTTCTGCATATCTTCTCACATACGGCCCCAGAGGACACCGATACCCAGAGTCACGAAGCTGGCCATCTGTTTTTGAAAGCTAGCGTCAGCTTGATGAGCGATTTTCCTGCTGATATGAGCGTTGGCAACACTTCGTTTGGACGGTTTTCGAATGGCACGATGAAAAATGGAAGAAAACCTTATTTGAACGAAATTCCAGCATACATGTTCATCCAAACTCATGCTTGACGGCGACGGGACATGTATGTTGGAGGTAATATCTTGTATACCGCGCCCCGTGGAGAGATAGCGCAACCAGCCTCTGCTGCGTCGCGCGATGACAGCGCAACAGAGGCTGGTTGCACTATCTCTCCACGGGGCGCGGTGCTGCCGGGGCGGAGACGCGCTCCGATAACAAACCGAAACTTAAAAACCCGTCTAATTTGTACGGTTTTTCAGGAAGCCGTAAAATGCTTCCCGTGCCTTCTATCGTTCTGCAATTTGTTGATTTAGTGTTTTTTGATGACGCTGAGCAATTTTCTATTTGAAACTATGCCCTTAAACACAATATTAAAAAAGTTAATTACGCAAAAATAATTAACAATTTAATTATCTCGGACTTTAATAATCTTCCTAAATAGGCCCCTGGGCCAGGACCAAAAAGACACAAGCCTTTTTTTGTTGCGACGCATGATTTTCGCAATATCGAATTTGTCCACCTTTCGTGAAACACCCTGTAGATATATATATATATATATATATATATATATATATATATATATATATATATATATATATATATATATATATATATATATATATATATATATATATATATATATATATATACACGGTGAGGAGGTTCAACGGGCCGGTTGGACGTGAAACGAAATGTGAGGAGTTCCAGGAAAGGCCTTTTACTTTACCAACGTTTCAAGCGGGGACCGCTTTTCTTCAGGGTGGGATGGTGTATCAAATGTCCTCTTCTTCTTGTTAACGTTCGTGTGGAAGAGGAAGAGGGACTATGAAGGGTATTGAAAATATTCGGAACGGGAGCAACAAAAATTCGTAATCTTTGAAATTAGTAATTATAAACAATAGTAATTCAAATCATTAAAACTAAATAAATTGATTTGCAGTATTTGCCACAGTCTTTGTTACAGTTCTTAAGCACAATCACCCCCGAGCAACCGGAGCGCACACAAAAGTAGCAATGAGGATGTGTTCGGGATTAACACCGCTTCGAGAGCGGAGATCTGGATTTAGCTCTGATCACGACAGAGAGTTGAAGGAGGCTTATTTCATTCACAAATTCAATTCGGTTGCTTGTGGTATTAATGCGAGTCCAGGCGTACTCACTTGGCTGCCACGGTCTGTGTAGGGCTGAAGCATAGCCTCCTCTATGGCTGAAGCCACACAATTATTTTGGTTCTGCACGGACTGTGCTAGCCGAGCGCGTCGATTACATTGTTGCGCCCAAGGCGCTTGCCATCGTGAGCTCGTTCCACGCCTCTCGTGAACATCCTCGTGAGCGTGCGTCCCGTGGTAATCCTTCCACTGTGTTAAATTCCTGGGCGCGTAAGCATAATTAATATCTGACATAAATACTTCATAAAAAACCGCCATGGCACTTTTGCGCTGTCTAGATCTCCGCTCTCGAAGCGGTGTTAATCCCGAACACATCCTCATTGCTACTTTTGTGTGCGCTCCGGTTGCTCGGGGGTGATTGTGCTTAAGAACTGTAACAAAGACTGTGGCAAATACTGCAAATCAATTTATTTAGTTTTAATGATTTGAATTACTATTGTTTATAATTACTAATTTCAAAGATTACGATTTTTTGTTGCTCCCGTTCCGAATATTTTCAATACCCTTCATAGTCCCTCTTCCTCTTCCACACGAACGTTAACAAGAAGAAGAGGACATTTGATACACCATCCCACCCTGAAGAAAAGCGGTCCCCGCTTGAAACGTTGGTAAAGTAAAGGCCTTTCCTGGAACTCCCTCATTTCGTATATACATATATATATATATATATATATATATATATATATACATAAGTCAAAGATCCTTACTTTCGGAGTTGCTAGGCTAGGAGTCCATTGTGTATATATATATATATATATATTATAGCGAAATAAACATTTTCCTTGTTCTTACCCACCGTTAATCATGCACTTCAGTTGGGAAGCCCACCCTTGAATCCCAGACCGCTTGCGTCCACCGAGACCAAACTGGATACGATAACAGCGCCACCCTTTAGCGACGAGTCAAAACACGAATGTTGGTTCATATAGCTACTGCGAAATGGCGCTGAGCGATTGCGCCACCAGCTTTTGCGCGGCTCGACGTAAACCAATACGTGCGGCCGTGCAATTCCCGGGTGGCCGCTGCAGCAGAAATGGCGGCGTTGCGATCGCCTTTAGTTCGGTTCTTGAGTACGGATCGGAGCCACTTTTACACTGCAGGCTCTATGGCAGTTTCCCAACTGAGTTGTTCTCGTAACGTTGTTCTTTGCCTTAACTTCTAGGTTTAAAATAATTTAATACAAGTTTTCAATCTAACACAAATGGCACTTGACACTTGCATTCGTAATTGGGATATTTCGTGCTTTACTCTGAATCATTCGGACGGACAGAATGGGTACGTGCAAGAAGTTTAAGTAGGACGGAGGACACCACACTCAGTAGCAGACTAAGAGCTCAGTATACTCTGTTTAACAAAAAATTGGGTTGTGTGTATGTTTATACAGCCTAGAACTTGGTCTGCCTCATCGAGCGACGAGTCTCCCAGCTGTAGATGAGAAATTTAGCCAGTGCTGTACAACCGCTAGCCTGGGGTCTTTAACGTGCATCATGCAGTAGTGATACACGACCGCACGCCGGTACGATGCTCATCCAGATCGAAACGGGCAGGGGTGGGAATTTAACCTAGGATCCCTGGGTTCTGCAGCGCGAGCTTTTGCTCCGCGTGCTCCGAGCTGGTGTGCGCTAGACCACTCGGCCACCGATCCCCCTTCTGTTTCACACTTAGCGTACAACGCTGTCAACGTTACTGGCACGAGCATGAGGCTTGGTCTCGTTGATCATTTGCACGATTGCTCGCGCGAACGAAACCACATAGAGTTATTACAATAAACGCTAGAGGCTCAGCTGGCGCTAGTGTCTACGGGACTTCCGGTTGCAAATTGAAGCAGACAGCATGCAGTCTACATTTTCCAGCCTCCCTGTGTATTCCTATGGGAAAACGCGCGTGAATTTTGTCTCTTCGCCGGAAAATAACATGAATAACTTTTGTCATATCGGTTGTAACGGATACTATGTACCTTTATTGGTATTGTGAAAGTGTAATTGCTTTAGTTACAGCATTTTTCTTTACCACTGAGCGATGTTAAACTTCGCTCTATTTCAGGCCCAAACCCTGTTTCAAGGAAGGTATGTGAAAACGAGCGACGGTTCTAAGCAAACTAACGATCGAAAGGAATGTAGTGTGTGTTCAGGTTCGCTAGCATTTCGGTGGTGCTTATATATTGCTAATATGCCCGTCCTGTCATTGGATGAAAATGACTCCGTCGTGCGCATCTTTACGATCGGTTAAAGAAACATTCGAACGCAAAAAATAAAGCACGTGAGCTGCGAAAGGTATGTCTTTTTATTATTTCCCATGTCGGGCAGTTTTTATCGGGCACCTGCTCTCTGGCTTCCCCTATTTGCAAAGATTTGGAGCGTGCGGGTGATGCTTTGAACCATTTGAACCCAGAACAAGCATCTTCACAGTACTTATTTATTGCAAATCTGACCATATTACGTGACTTTCAATTTATTTTGATCGTCTGCAAGCACAAGGAGTTACTTAGCCAGTGTTACTGCGTAGTTCTTGCCGTCTCTCTCGGTTTTCTACATGTCCTTCGTTCGTTTGGCACGTATATCCCCCATGTTGGAAAGCGTCGACGCCGTGTTCGCGCTAACAGTGTCCGACAGTGCACAAAAATACACGTACGAAGCCGTTTTAGCACCGTTTTTAATGCGATGAATTTGAAAGAAAAACGCCGTAACTGACCATTTATTTCGTCTGCGTGACTGAGAAATGTTCCAATGTGCCTAGTACGTACAAGTTATTCGTGATATTTGCTCTTATAATCGAGCGCAGAGAGAAAATGCACTCGCTTTTTCCCATAGGAATACATTACCGGAAGTGAAATTTAGACTGCTTGCTGTCTGCTTCAAAATGCAACAGCACACTAGCGCCAGCTGAGCCTCTAGCGTTTATTGTAATAACTCTATGCGAAACCATAGGCAAAGCCGATTACTCGCACCAGTAGCTTTGACAGCGTTGCATACTAGGTATGAAACGGAGTATTAGCGGCGAGATGTTTTGGTAGCGCCCTCCTACGGTTACCTCTCGTGACGTCATTACCATGCGAACAACAAGTTCGATGGTGTCTGTAATTAGCATGGTGGAAGCTTGAAATCACTGCGCTATCAAAGCAACACTGCCAGCACCGTCAAAATTGAAGTTCTTAGATTCCTCTTATTTCCGTCGATGATAAATTCTTTGCTGACGTCATTGTCAGCATTCGGCCAATCGTGGCAGGCCGACCACAGCGACGCTTTTGATCGCGCACGTCGCCAATAGATGCTTTGGCTCCAGCACGCAGTCCTTATCTTCCGGCGCGCTCTTGGCTGCACGTGAGACGAAGTGTTATCAAGGCCAGAAAGCTCGCGCTTGGGGCGAAGCACCTAGAGTATTATTGTTCTGTCCCCGACTATACCCCCGGGAAATGAAGCTTGGTTTGACACGTGGTGCCATCTTCTGCGAGATTTGTAAAACGCTCAGATGTCCTGCGGCCGCAATCATTAAACCCGATCTCAAGCTCGAACTTCCGAGTGCCACGCCAAACTCTGATGCAGAGCTCGCGTCCAATCGTTCGGTTTTTATACCTTCCAGAAGTTTGTTCTGCTCTGACTATGGTAGAGTCTAGAGAAATCGACGGCACCTAGCGGTTAGAAGAGACACCTGTGGTGTCAGGCTCGCTGTTCAGCCTGTTCTCAAGCGAATCATTTACTCATAGCACCTAAGGGTCTGAAGACGAAGTCAAGAAAGTAGGTTGAAGAACAAACGATGAAAATCACCAATACTTCTCTGTGCTCACGTCTCGTGTCCACTGCTGCTTCAGTAGGCTTACCGCCGAATTCAGAAACCTCACTCAAACTGAAGGGCCCCTCCACTTCCTCGAGGAAGGCGCGAGGGCCGGCGCTGGCCAATCGCGACGGCGGATCCGTCCTCGCGATTGGCCAGCGCCGGCCCTCGCGCCTTCCTCGAGGAAGTGGAGGGGCCCTTCAGTTTGAGTGTAGTTTGAGTGAGGTTTCTGAATTCGGCGGTTAGACTTGAAATTGCGAGGGTGAGGAACAACCGCAGTTTGTTTCGTTACTGATTGTGCAGCAAACTGCGTAGCTACAATCACCGAACATTGTGAAGGAACTTTCAGCGCTTAAGCCTAAACAAGCAAGAATCTTCCTAGCGCTTCCGGATTAGCACGTTTGCCTGCTTGCACGTATCATGTGCGAATAAAAAACGATTCCAAAGTGGAGAGTAGGAGGTTATCTAATAAAATTTATGCCGATGGGGTAAACCGAAAAGTCAGTACCAACGGCACTTACTTTTATTTCCACAAAATATGATGGATAACACTTTTGAAGAAATTATCAATCTAGTCTGCTGAATTATAGACAAATTGAAGACTTAAGAAGCGGCGGTGTTTTACTGTAAATGAACAGCAAACAAATATTTTTTCCAGGTATTTAGAGAAAGCAAACATGTAAAATATTTAATTTTTCCAAAAAGGTGTTTACCGTAATATTCAAGCCGTGAAACACGTTATGAGTAAGAAGCGAAACGGAAAACAACTTATATATTAAAGCTGCCGTCTAGAAAAAATAAGTATGTTTCGGCTTCGGAACTGAAAAATGAATTTCACGGCGTAAATTGTGTGTTATTATTTTTTTTTGTATTGAGAGGGTGAAGGGGGAGGGGTGAGAATTTCATTTTGTGCTATACATTCTCTACCCGAGCACTGAAGAAATATTTTTGGAACAGTTCAATGCTTCTAAGAGGTTTATGTTTTTCATAAACACACTGAGACTATGGCCACCATATCATTTATACGTGCTCCACTACAACCAACGTTGGGAAAACAAAACTAAAACGGAGCAAATAAATAAAAAACGCTTACTGTTGACGTAGTTTTAACATACGGGATATCTCAGGTGAGCTTTGTGCAAGAAAACTAAATATAAAATTCGTTTTTCTTTCCTTTTCAGGATACTTTCGGGACAACTGGGGCACTTACGACGCAATTTTCAATCTTTGTGGTGGGATGTGTTTGTGCGGCTGCGGCATCTGGATTGCCATTTCCGTTTTAGAGCAATTTAGCGGAACCAAGAAATGGAGTCCACAAGAAAATCTCAGAACAGAGGACATTGTTGCTCTAAGGTTTTTCTATCTGCCAAGCTATATTTGCACGAGAGCTCAGACTTTTATAACCCCTACTCAAGAACAGAATTACGATGTTAAGAAGTTTTAAGGATCGGAATTAAATTAAAGTCATAATGTTCGCGGTGAAAAAAATAGTAACTATGTAGAATAAAACAATGCAACGCTAACTACATTTTTGCGTACCAAGTGAGAATGGCCACAGAGACTTTCTGTGTGTATCGTCTCGCCAATGTAAGGCAAATGCAGTTTCTAATCAAAGGGAATATCAACCTTCGCCTTGCCAGTAGAAATCGTCCTCCTAAGTGCAGCATCTACTCCGACATGCCCTCTACTCTTATTGTCGGACAAAGAGTTTATTTATCGACACAACACCGGAGTTACAAACCCGTGGATTACTATTTTCAACATTTACGTTGTTCCTTAAGCTCGTGTTGGTGTTTGTTGACTTTTTTAATAAAATATTTAAGTGTAAAGTCCTGCTTTAGCCTGCTACCCTTTCCTCTGTATTGTTCCTGTTGTTTTTTTTTTGGCATGGGGGATAAAGATGAAGGAACAATTATACTTTGTTTTTCCTTAAGGGTTGTGAGGTTGCAGGCTTTGCGTGCGACGGTCGCGCACCAAAAATAGGCCCTCGCGCGCCCCACACCGTGCTTGGCACGGAGTCCACGCCCCGTCCAGTGTTTGGCACATCAGGGCATTGCTGCTTATGGGGGACAATGCAATGGGACAGGAGAGCGTGCGCCATGTCGGCCAACAAGAGAAAAGAAGGAAGTTATGACTCTAACGGTTGGGAGATAGCTCATGTGGAGTGAATTTATGAATGAACCCCTAGACCCTAACAGGACAAGCTGAAACACTTTTAAAGAAATTTGAGGTAGGAGCGGGCTTTAAAGGTTTTGTCCAGTGAATTAAGTTATCGCACATATACCGAGACGTACAAACCGCACTTATCTTGAAAAATACGAGCAGTGCTTGGCGCCGGGCATGCGACGATCATCTCTGCCTCCTGTTATCTGTCAAGAGCGTCGTGACGTCATCGACAGCATACTCGAGCCAGCTCAGTGGCGAGCAGACTTGTACGTAACAAGCTACAGCAACTGATTACTTGTAATCAATTGCATTTTACAGCGAACCTGTCATGTGCTAGGATCTGGAAAAAAATGCATCCATTTTCGTTTCCATTGGTTGTGGCAAGTATAAATAAAAAAGGGGGACCCACGTGAGTCAGCATTCCTTGGTATTGTTAGATAGTGAGGTCCTGATCCCTTGTTATCATCTGCGGTCACCGACTTATCTCAGCTAAGAGTGCGCTGTGGCGAGGCTGAAGCCAGAACGCGCCGATCTAACCTTCTTTTGTTTCGCATCCGTGATGCTGATAAAGAGACTTGGGCTCAATAGGACAAAACTGTCCTTGAAGTATGCCTCGAAAAATTGGGTATAGAACTTACCACGTTGTGTATTAAAAGAGCTCGTCGTTTTTATGTATGTATGTTCTTATCTAATCAATATAGCAATTAGCAATAACGTCGCTGTAGAACCTATAAAATGGCTACCAACCAATGGCTGTGTTCCTTTGTTTCTTGACGTAACCATTTCCTAGTGACGCTATCCGTTGCCCTTTGGACTCGCCATGGGTAGGCCTCGTGTTGTTCGCTCTGAAGAGGAAGAGCGAACCTACAAGGATCGTCGGCACGCTCAACAGCGCGAATGTGTGCGAAACCGTCGAGAAGCCGAACGCGCAGCGGCCCAACCTGGAGCGGCCGATCGTGTGGGTCCAACGGCTTTCATTGATCCTCCACTTACCGACGAAGAACGTGCCCGTCTAGAGCGTCAGCTGCAATAAAAGCGGGAGTGTGAACGTCGTCGCTGTGTGAAAATGACCGACGAAGATCGGGCCGCCGATGCCAAGCGGAAACTAGTAGCTTTTGTCGTAAAGATAAGAGTTACGCAGGTCCTCCATATTCACGTAAAGTGGATGGGCTTTACAATTTTTTTCGTAACTTTTTAACGCTTCATTTACTTTTTGTCTGCTACAACGTTCGCTTTAATTAAATCACTATTTTTCTGTTATCAATTACAAGTAATCAAATATATTTTTTGAAAGAGCTAAAATGATTGACTTCAGTTCTTTTACGTTAACAAAACTCGCTCTGTCGGCCCGTGCGTCACTCGTCTACGTATGTCGTTTACGTACACAATTAAACGAAGAGGTCCAAGTGTACTGCCTTGAGGTACACCTGCTTTTTGTGGCATAACGTCAGACAGTTTCTTAGCAATTTTTATGCATTGTTTGCGGTCTCGAAGATAGTTTTTTTAACAATTTCAAGACACTATTCCGAATACCATAAAGGTGTAACTTTAGGAGCAACGTTTCGTGATATTGGTGGTCAAAAGCCTTCGAGAAATGAAAGAATACACCCAGTGTTACCAGCTTCTTTTCGATAATATTTAACATTAAATCCTTTTCATATATCGATGCAATTTCAGTCGTACGACTCTTCCTAAGACATACTGACAGAAAGTAAGTACTGAACATTTTTCACAAAAACTATTTAATCTTTGATGCGATGACTTTTTCAGTCGTCTACAAAATATAGGTAAAATGGAAACGGGACTATAATTGTTTACATGACTTTTACCTCCGGCTTTGTAGAGAACTGATACCTTTGATACCCTCACTTTTTAAGGAAGTTCCATTGTTTAGTGCTAGATTAAAAATGTGCGTCAAGCATGGAACAATTAACCGTACTACATTAAATTGTTTTTAGTGCGCACAAGTCGGTTGTAAAGTGGTTTTTTTATTGATCACTTTTTATTTTTTGCGCAACCCAGGGTTTGCAAGATTTGCGGGGAAGTTTCTGAACTCGGTAAGGAAAACAACGATCGTACAAAATAAAATTAAGAGACTAATGCTTGGAGGCACAGTCAAAAAGCAGGCCCACGACCTGACTAACAATGTGCTGAATCGCAGAAAAGAGATGAACTCGCAAGTCTTGTGCTCAATGTTCAGTTCTCGAGGATACCAAAGTTTTGTGAAAATTGCCGACCGGGAAACTCTCGTGTAATGACGCATGGAACTCAAAATCGGAAACGGTGGTTTCCTACAAAGGACATAAATACATCCAACACGCTTTGCAGTCTGAACTTACATATCTTTTTTTTTTCTTTTTTCTTCAACAGTTATAGCTAAGGGACATATAGAGCAAGAGGCCAGTGTTGCCAATTTAGCGGTTTTCCCACTAAACTTAACGGGTTTTGGTTCTGTTTAGCGGGATAAATTATTGTTTGGCGGGTGGCGGGATTTTTAGCCGGTTTTATGTAATCTTCGCGGTGGTTTAGAGATAAACAAGTTTTATATTGATTTACTGTCATATTCATAATCAACCACAGTCGTCTTTGCTTACTCTCAGTAATGTTCTGGTTTGTGAGAGTAACGCCTGTGACGTCATCAAAACATTTACGCGTCGAATATCGGAACATGCCTCCCTGTTTTGTGCGCGCACGTTTGAACAGCATGAATATTCCAATCTTCCTTTGACGTTTTTGTCACAGCTTCGTGAAATGGACCCGGTGAAGTACGCTCAAAACTTTAGAAAAGAAGACTGGCTACTGGAGGTTTCTGGTGGTCGCGTACGAGTCAGGTGCCACTATTGCAGAACGGAACTATCTGCGAAGCACGTGGATTTGGTCGCGCACGCTGCAACAAAGAAGCATGTTTCGGCCGCTGCACCTTTCTCCTCTGGCCAGTGGCGTAACTAGGGGGGGGGGGGGGGGGGGGCAGGGGGGTACAAGTGCCCCGGGCGCCACTTGGGAGGGGGCGCCGAGCCGAGTCCACCCAGCATGTGCCCTATGGAAAGAAACGGCAGCGGGGCTACGCGAGGGGCGCGAAATTTCATTTGCCATAGGCTATGAGGGGCGCAAGTTTCATTTGCCATGGGCGCCGTCATATCTAGTTACGCCACTGCCTCTGGCAGGCAGACGACTCTACGAGTTCAGCGGATGTCTGACCAGTTACGCACTGCTGAAGGGTCCCTTGCCGTGTTCGTATGCGCTCACTCTGCAATTTTGGTTTCGGATCACCTGGGTGAACTGTGGCGTGGCGTGACAGATTTCTAGTCAAAACAAAAGGACAGCTTCCCTTCAGATTACATTGACATGATCTATACTGTTATTATACCTTGGGGAAGAATTAAAGCAAAAAAAAAGTACAAAAAGTCATTTTGCGTTGTGTTTTGGATTGAGCGGTTTTTAGCGGTTTTCGGATTCCGACTGCGGGTTTTCAATTTTGGGGTTGGCAACACTGCAAGAGGCACACATGGTTCAACACGCTCCTTCAGTTATCCTTGACAGACGTGGCCGGTGCATTGAAGCAAGAAAGACACCTTAGCACTCATGAGTTGTGAATGCGAAAGCATGAATCTCGTTCTTTCAGGGGCGAATCCAAGGGGGGGGGGGGGCGACGGGGGCGGCCGCCCCCTCCCCCAAACAAAGTCGACCCCCCTCCCCTCCGTCCTTCTCGGAGGGCAGTTTGAAATGGGTGGACCCCCCCCGGTGCACAAGAAAGAATAAAAGAATAGTGTTCTTACAAAGCTTCCCCCCACCAAAAAAAAAAAAAAAAAACGTTTGGAGTTTTGGATTTGTTTCTGCGTCCTTCCGCTCCCTCAGTTCGTCTGTGGTGTAGTAGCGTAGATGGCCGCGTTTCGCTAAAGCCCCTTCATGTTTCAAAAGTAGCGCAAGGTTCGTCGATGCACGGGGCACGTGCAACGTGCAGCCCTTGGGAAGATCATGGCGGCACAGCACAGTACTGAGCTAGATTTCAGACACCATGCATGTTCTTCCCAGAAGGGGCGCGCGGCACGTGTCTCGAGCACTTCTGCAACAAGGAATGGCGCCACTACTTCTAGAATAGAGGGACTTTGCGTTTCGCTAGTGCCGAGGTTGCCGAGCGCGTGCTTTCCCCCATGCACTTTCCGGCCACGCCTGCTACGAGAGCGGCGGCCGAGCGCGCGCTCTCGTGAAGAGGCCGTCATTCGCTATCTAGGAGCCGTTTTGCTAAGCCAATGGGAGAATGGGCATTTCTTTCGCGTTTGTTTGGGGTTACAGAGACCATGCGCGCCGCTCCATGGGATAGTTAATGCTTTCGCATTAATAAACCTATCAAGAGTGTAACCAAACGCCTCGACAGCCGATGTGCTAGATAACACCCCACTATAGCCTTCACAATTTATGAATTGTTAAAAACGTTAAGGGTTCTTTGTGCGTATATTTCTAAGATAAATTTCATTTTGCACAGGTTACATTTCCTTTTAAACCTACAACAGCAAGCACATAAATTGGAAGGTGATCACTGACGGTTTCTCCGATCACTCCAGAGATAACATCAGATTCACAAATATTGGTTAAAAACAAGTCAAGCAATGCCACGTGTTGAGGTGGGAAACGAGTGGGTTTAGAAATAGCCTTAAACAACCCGTATGATTGAAATAATGACAATATTTTAGTTTATATTGCGAGTACTTAAGCATGTCTATGTTGAATCCACCGCCCATAAGGAAAGTGAAACCACTTTCCCAGATTTACATAAGAAGCGACTCTAGGAATTCGAGAAAAGAAGAAATGTCCCTTCCCGGCGGACGATAAACTACAGAAAAATCTATTTTATCATGCTGTAGAGTCACTATCTTATAATCGTTCGTGGTAATTGTAATACAACTAATAACAGTATATTCGAATTCCTTGTTAACATACATACAAACCCCTCCTCCATTTTCATAGCCTGTGATATGATTAAAAATTACATAATTCTCTAGTTGATTGACTTATCATCTGGGCGGTATACCATGTTTCTTTGAGCATGATCACATCATATATACACTTGAAACTGCTTAGAAGTTTAGAAAAATACCTGATTCATCAGATTTATTTCCCACGGATTGCACATTTAAGTGAAACAAGCATTCCACATCACTTAAAAGGTCATAAAAACTACAGTCGACTGCACATCTGTTTTAAAAAAAATGCATGTTGAACCGCGATGCCGCTTGCAAGCCAGATGCTGTTTGTTTGACCGCCACTTTGGATCACTTTTCAGTCCGAGCTTCAAAGCTCCAAGATTGAGATGTCCAAAAAAGGAGAAAGAAATATTTTGATAAGGGACGTCAAGATGATATTGAAAATTCTTTCACATCTTCAGGAAGTGGCGTCACAAACGTCAAAATAATACTGACTTTTTTTTCTTTTTTTATCATAGGCGTCGAAATGTCCCTGGAGTATTTAAACGGCCTGCGTCAAACCGACAACGGTTGCGCCCTCTATCACTTTCAGGCGTAAACCGGCAGCTGGTCCCGTACTTAATTTACAAGGTGACCGAAAGAGGGCGATAGCAGTCGTTTGCGAGCAAGCGAGGCTAGTTTCCTTGGGTTTCCACGCGGAGATGCCATTTCGTAAATCCTCTCCATACACAGACGGCACTTCAATACGCATAAACAGGAAGCTAACGCCATCTATGGGTAGCAGTGATATATAGCTGGCCTACCTCTCCTACCGAAGGGGGACGCTGCTCCGTGGCTGAAAGCCTTGAAAAAGTACATCGCTTATAAATTTGGATGCCGGTAACGTGTTAGGTAAAACGTCCGAGTCCCGCCTTCGTCGTAAGATTAGCATAAAAAAATTGCAGTGATTTGTGACGTGCTTTTGCCGCTTCTTATATCAGCTGCAACAAAAACCCTGAACGTTTTCTGCAGCACACCTACTACATACTTCATATACTATAGCACTTCTAAAAATACCCGTATTTGCACCTCGCTTCTGTCACATTGAAAGCGGTCTTGGCTTTTCTTTTGTAAGTACATGCACCACTAATAAATGCCGATGAAAAAAGTAATGAATAGGGCTGTCAAATTGTCCGGGTGATCTACCGATTAATCATTTTAATGCGTTAATCGGCTACAAAAATTTTAACTATCGATAAATAGTGAGTTAGTCTTTGTGGTCGTCACGGGCATTATTATTTGTCGTAGTTAAATTTAACAGCACAAATTAAATAAAAGGTAACATCCACTCCTTCGGGACGGCATACTGTAAACGTTCATAAGCGCAAAGTATATTTTTTATCTAAATATGCAAGAGAAGATCACTACTTTCCATGGCCCGAAAGTCGTGACAGAAGCTTTTAGTTCACTTATTTGATTTTGTCTTGAAATATTGAACTAGATGATTCTGTCACGACTTTCGGGCCATGGTTAGAGTGATCTTCTCTTGCATATATCGCCCCACGTGGCGTATTCACCTTTAACCTTTATGCCTTGCGCTAAATCGCGCGATGTGTGCCGAGTGAAAACAACAACAACAACAACAACAACAACAATATCTTTAACAATAAAAAAAGGGTGAGATAATGAGTGTCAGGCGGTTGCAACATACTAATAACTTTATAATTCTCCCTTACCATTTCACGGCGATACTGCAATCAAAGGAAGAACATCGGAACTTCTAAACACTTCTGCAGGAATCATCGCACGCATTTCTGTAGTTCTTACAGTTTTTATAGTTCTTATAGTTGACTTGTAGTACGATATACTTAGGTACATTCAGATATGATTGTGTTATTAGTGAGTATAATCATAAAACATATGCTAGTATTAGTGGTTGCTTCCGTAAAAGACGTTTGTAGGAATGGATTGTGAGCTTATCTATTATAGGTACATAATTTGTATAAGCGTTGATCTATATTCACGTTCCGCCTGGTGCAATGTTGTCACCAATAAAAAAAAAGATGAATTTAGAAATAAAAATGACCATTTAATGAGGTGAACTTGCACTAACGAACTTAAAGTGGCGGTGCAACGATACTTAATTCGAACGTTTTTCACTTTACACGAGGTTACTGGTACTAATACGACCCAAATGTACTCGGACGCAATGCCACTGACAAAGAAACCTTTTTGATGCGGCTTAATTTCAAGAATAAAATCGAGTGTTTTCTTTCAATCTCTCTTCCGCAAAACTTCATGCGTAGCGTGACGGTCGCAGTACCGCCCAGTGACGGCACTTGAATGCGGCTGATAGATGGGACCCAGGCATTGCGTGAGTACTTGATTTGGGCTCGTGATAATCAATAGCTCGACAAATATTCAGGTAGTGGCCCGTGTCGAATCGAGGCAATGACGACAATAGCCGAACCGTTACAATGTCTGGAACTCAGCGCGTGTCCTGTGCTCTGTCAACATCAGCGCGTGGCTATGATCAACATTGGCGGCATATAATCGGCATCAGATCACGTGGCCGCTTCTTCTGGCTGCGAGTTGAGGGGGTGAACGCCGCTTTTCTATTTTTTTGTTTTGTTTTCTTTGAGACGTTTATTGCGTGGGGAGAAAACGAAAGCGTGTTTCATTGGTCATAAACGTCAGGGATTTGTTCTAACCGGTATTCGCGCAAAGCACAAAAATTGTTGCACAGCCCCTTTATGGAGAAAGGTAACACGTATCTTGCGTCGGCGACGGAAGGTGACTGACCCGAGACAGCGCGTTACCGCAACATTCCTACACGCGGCACGTTCAGGAATGTTCTGAACAAGAACACTCGATGACAGCCATGAATGGGCAGGGATATCTTATATGAATGGGCCGGGATACACTAAGCGCGGAGGAAGGCAATGAGCGCTATGTTGGAAGTGGATTGAGCTTCTACTGGATCCTTAGCCCGCCACCAACCATAGGCGTGTGCGAATAGTTGTTCGAATACAATAGCACTGAGTTATTCGTAGCCTTCATAGCGGAAGTGAAAGCGATGACAAGCGATCTCCCTTGGGTGGTATTTTTATTTTGATTAGCGAAACAACTTCGTCTTGTCCTCCGTACTGCCCTCCACGAGTATCTGCTTCTAGAGTCACACACAGCAGTGAAAAGGCACTTTACGAATATAGCCGGAGAAGCGACCCATACAAAAATGGTCTATGGTCGGCTATAGAAAATCCTTTGTATGGCCGGCTATAGCAAATTGGCCCAATTAGCTATAGCCGTTTCTATGACTGTCTATAGCTTTTCCTATGGTCTTCCCTATGGTTGTCTATAGCTTTTTCAATGGAAAGTTCGCTATCGAATTTTGTATGGCTTATTCTATGGGTCTCTTTAGAAAGGATGCTATAGCCCCCTATGGCTTTCCTTTTGGTTCCTTTGGCCGTCTATAGCTTTTTCTAAGGTCTGCTATAGAGATATCTATGGCTTACTTTATGGGTTTTTTGACACTGTAGCTGCCTATGGCTTTTCTAATGGTTTCTTTAGCCGCCTATTGCTCTTTGTATGGTTCGCTATAGCTCATTCTATAGTTCGTCCTATGGTTCTCCATACCCATCGTGCTACAGCTGCCTATGGCATTTCCTATGGTTCCTTTAGCCGCCTATAGCTTCTTGTATGGTCTGCTATAGAGATCTCTATGGCTTACTCTATGGATCTTTTTAGACACCGTGCTATAGCTGCCTATGGCTTTTCTTATGGTTTCTTTAGCCGCCTATTGCTCTCTGTATGGTTCGCTATAGCTTCTTCTATAGCTCGTCTTATGGTTCTTTATACCCATCCTGCTACAGCTGCCTATAGCATTTCCTATGGTTGCTTTAGCCGCCTATAGCTTCTTGTATGGTCTGCTATAGAGTATCTGTACGGCTCACTCTATGGATCTTTTTAGACACCGTGCTATAGCAGCCTATGGCTTTTTCTATGGTTTCTTTAGCCTCCTATTGCTCTCTGTATGGTTTGCTATAGCTTCTTCTATAGCTCGTCTTATGGTTCTCTATACCCATCGTGCTACAGCTGCCTATGGCATTTCCTATGGTTCCTTGAGCCGCCTATAGCTTCTTGTATGGTCTGCTATAGAGTATCTCTATGGCTTATTCTATGAGTCTTTTTAGGCACCGTGCTATAGCACCCTATGGCTTTTTCTATGGTTCCTTTAGCCTCCTATTGCTCTCTGTATGGTTTGCTATAGCTTCTTCTATAGCTCGTATTATGGTTCTCTATACCCATCGTGCTACAGCTGCCTATGGCATTTCCTATGGTTCCTTGAGCCGCCTATAGCTTCTTGTATGGTCTGCTATAGAGTATCTCTATGGCTTATTCTATGAGTCTTTTTAGGCACCGTGCTATAGCAGCCTATGGCTTTTTCTGTGGTTTCTTTAGCCGCCTACTGCTCTCTGTATGGTTTGCTATAGCTTCTTCTATAGCTCGTCTTATGGGTCTCTTTACCATCGTGCTATAGCTGCCTGTAGTTTTTCTTTTTAGCGCAATCGTATGAAATGTGAATCAAATTATTTGTTGTCACTGTACATCTTTAAAAAAAAACTTGTAAGATGTGTCGAATTTCATAACCCCATTTAAAACAAAGAGCTAACATTTCAACAAAACCAACAACAAAAAACAAATGCACTCACCCAGGTGTTTGCAAAAGCACAGGTAAACAGACACAAGGAATCGTTTTCAAATCTCCTAGAAGTTTATTACACACAGCCCATTCTGTAGACAATCACAAACTAAACAATATGTAATATGTGAAGAGGTACTACTGAGCTGTTACACAACCGAGAATATTGCAAAGCAAACAAGAACCAAAGGCAATTCCTGGGTAGTGTCTAGTCTCCCGGCAGCCGGCCGAATTTCCCCCGAAATTAGACTGCCAGTCGCAACTCATTGGCGCTTCAATCAGTTCATCGAACAACGTTTCATCGACAGATCGTTTCATCAACACGTGATGTTTATAAACAACTCAAAATATGTTCTTTTTTTCTAATGAGTTGTTGCAGACTCGCCAAGAAGTGGCGTGAACGGGTGGGCTGGGTCGGTGAGCATGCGCCTCAGGAATACAGGCGCGACGAAATGTCCCTGTAGCGTGCAATTCGCGTAACGAGTGTCAACGAAACGTTAGTGTCGACTAAAAGTGTGTCCAGGAAACGTGTATCCACAAAAGGGGTTCATGAAGCGTTTTTTCATAAAACGCAGGGAGAATAAGAAAGTCAGTATTCTAACTGCAATTTTCACATCATTTCAGACAGCTAATGGCAGGCGACTACGGTCGAATTTCGGGGAAATTATTCTCCCAGCTGTCAGAAGATACACTCTAAAAAAAGCCCGTGCGTCTTCTTTCCCGCAGAACACGCGGAAAGCCACTCACTGCTGTTTGCGGAATCAGCTCAGCGAATGACGATGCCGAAACCCATGTTTAAACCAAAAACCGAAGTCCGCGATGTAGCATTAAGCAATGCAAAACGTCACGCTTGCATTGCTTGATGCTACATCGCAGACTTCGCTTTTGGTCTAAACATATGTTTCGGCATTGTCATTCGATGAGCTAATTCCGCAAACAGCAGTGAGTGGCTCCGCGTGTTCTGCGGAAAAAACGCACGGGCTTTTTTAGAGTGTAGGCACTCTAAAAACGGTCAATTGTCGCCGAGTAGGTTGCAGCGCACTTACGTCGAAAATACCGGACTTGAAAGATGTAATCCGGGAAATATGTCGACACGGGCACTGCAGACAACCACTCAAACACAAAACCGAGAAGGAAGGGATCCGAGAAGATTCACCACGATGTAGCACAAGCTGTCATTTGCCGAACCGAGTACTGAACCATCACAAGAATGTCTTGGGCTTCTTTGAAGAAATCGCTTGTTGCCGACATGCGGGTAGAACTTTTCGATCGAGATACCATTTATCATAGAAGCGAAATCCACAGCAGCCCCGCGGGCCGCACGACACGCGAAACTAGGTCCGCAAGCAGGCATTCCGGGTAGCAACGGCTAATGCGTCATCCGTCTAACCACGTGATCACACTCCTTCCGTTTCATGCGCACAGAGAGCGGAGTCAAGCGATGAAACGTCTACGGTTTATTGGTCCGCCGAGTGCGCACCTTCCACAATGCTTTCAGCTTAGGAGAGAGAGAGAGAGAAACCAGAGGAGGTTGAAAAGCAGAGCTCCTTCAAGGCCAGAACGGGGGTGCGATCACAAAGACTAATCTTCAGGGGCATACCAACAATGAACACAACGAGATAATTGTCGACGACGACGATGACGAAAATAATCCCTGGAGAAGGGGAACAAAAAAGAAGAGATAATGTGTCACTTATATCCTGTTGACAGTTCAACCCAATGTTGATAGGGCAGTGGATGCTATGTGTGGCCTTGGGCTTAAGGCAGGTGCCGTGTTCAGCGTTATCACCAGCTTCGAGACTGTTGGCACGTGACCCTAACCGGAGACACGATTGGTCTCAAACACGCATAGCGTCTACTCTGCTGTCACTACCGAGTGAACAGGACAGCTCCATGGAGGCCAGCTTTTGGACTTCCAAAGCTGCACTTCCCAGAAGGGACCCAAAACGGGGCAGGTTTGAAGATATCATATTTTACGCCGTGTAACCCACATTATAATTTCAAATGAATAATTAATGTCGAAATTTTTTTTTTTTGCGCAGCTAAGCAATTTTGAATATGTGTACACTCTTAGGTTCGCATTTTTGAACTTCAATTTTGGGAATCTTTGCATCGTTGTGGCATTTCTGATTGCATGGTTTAAGAAATTTTTGCCGTAATACGTTTTTTATCCGTGAGCTCAGTCTATAGCACTTTCATCAATTACAATCTCTGCGCACCACGATGACACATGGTGGGGCTGTGTGCTCCAAGAAGTGCCAAAGACTTTAATGTCTCATAGTTTAAAGAAAAAGAAGAAAAATTAGCCACAGCGCTTGCTGATTTGTGGAATTCGCAGGACATAGAAATAATTGGACGCACCTAGGGTTGCGCGTGCCTAACGATATTAATTTTTTTTTCGACAGTAAACTTGTGTCTGTGTATATTTCGCCGTTCTCGACACGTGCGTCGACGGACATTGCACCGCTGCTTACGCCCCTGCCTGGGGTGAGCTTTTTTGTTGTCAGGACACTCTATCGCGCTAGAGACGCGTCTATTTAACGCTCATAAAGTCTCGAGAGAACTGTGTCAATTGTTTAGTCAGAGCAACGACGCAGCAATCACGAAGCGAGAGACGACTGTGCCTCGATCTGGCTGTCCGCGTTCGCTCTGATAAAATGTGAGCATGGGACTCTCGAGCAGCGTTAGCTTTCTGATGATGCAGGACGCTGCTTTGTCGATGAGAATCTTTGCCCTGCGAACGCCCGCGAAAACGTTCCAGTGCTCGGCGTACCCTAGGCAGCAGCGCCTGTCAGCGACCGCCCGCGCAGCATCGCAACCTTTCTGAAGCCTATCGGGAACCTGCGAGAACTGACGATTTATCGTCGCGGCTTGAATGGGAGCATTTTATGGACCCCCGTGAACATGAAACACCGCGAACATGAACTCCCACGAACATGATTCCCGCGACGACGAACCGCCGGCGCTCGCAGACGGAAGGTTCCGATGCTGTGCGAACGGTTGTTGGAGGACGCTGCGTAGGGTGCACCGGGCGCTAGAACGGCTTCGCAGCCATTCGAAGGGCAAAGGATTCGCGAAGACAAAGTAGCGTATTGCATCTTCAGTAAGCTAACGCTGCTCGAGAGTCCCAAGCTTACATTTCCACAGAGCGAGCGCGGCCGGCCAGATCGAGGCGCAGTCGGCTCTCGCGTCGCGATTGCTACGTCGTTGCTCCACCTACACTGAGGACATGTGCACCGGCATTCGAAACAGCCCTCTCGAGACTTTATTCGAGTCCAATAGATGACTTTATAGCGCGATAGACCGTCGTGACAAATGTAGAGCTTACATCTGTAGTGGCGGAAGCAGCGGCTTTATGTTCGTTGACGCCGCGTCGAGAACGATGAAATATGCCCAAAAAACATTAAACATATTTAATACAGCTGGCAGAAAGAAATACAAACATGGCAGGGACACGGACAAAGTAGAAGGCGCGCTACGAAATACATATACTTCCAAAATACACTGGAAAAGACAACTAATTAGAGCTAAAAAACGGAAGATTGAGATGACGTCAACGCCGAAATAAGGCAATGCGCAGGGAAAGCAGCCGGCAAAACTGCAATAGTCCTATAGGCAACTAAGGACGCTTTTGTGATCACGGGCGTATAGCCGCGGCGACGTACGCCCCGTTAACCTGGCTAAAGAAAATTTTGCCCCGATCAAGCGCATGAATGACTCTCTTCCACTTTCCTACATCTGCAGTAAAAAAAGAAAGAAAAGGGTCGCGGGCCTATAGTCTAAGCAATATAAAACACCATTAAGCCGGCTAAAAAAATTTGATGGTCGCGAGTCTATAGCTCGAGAGACATACATCCCTTTATAGCCGGCTAAAGCACATTGAAAGGTCGGAGGCCTAAAGCTTTGGTGACATAAAACACTATAGAGACGGCTAAAAAAAATTCAATGGTCGCGAGTCTATAGATCTAGGGACATACACCACTCTATAGCCGGCTAAAGCGCATTGAAAGGTCGGAGGCCTATAGCTTTGGTGACATAAAACACTATAGAGTCGGCTAAAGAAAATTCAATGGTCGCGAGTCTATATATTTAGGGACATACACCACTCTATAGCCGGCTAAAGCACATTGAAAGGTCGAGGCCTATAGCTTTGGTGACATAAAGCACTATAGAGTTGGCTAAAGAAAATTCAATGGTCGCGAGTCTACAGATTTAGGGACATACACCACTCTATAGCCGGCTAAAGCACATTCAATAGTCGCGAGTCTATAGCATTAAGGACATACATATTTCTATAGCTCGCTAAGGAATATTGAATAGTCGCGAGTCTATAGCTGCATAGCCGTAAATTATTCTATAGCCAGCTATAGAAATCGGAATGGTCGAGATTCTATAGCTTTGAAGACATAGCATTTTCTATAGGTGGCTATAGCGTGTTTTATGGTTTCTTATGGCTGACCATAGAGGGCCATAGAAGGTGATAGCTCACCATAGGATTTTCCATAGACTTCCATAGACCATTTTCGTATGGGGACAGAAACGCGAGTGATTTAAATGCTGTCGATATTGACGACAATCCAACGTTGGACAACGCAGTGCTGCCACAACGCCTGAGACAAGGTTTGAAACGCCTCCGCTAGGTGCCGCAAACATTTCTGAACGGGTGAATAAATTGACTGTCGAACAACACTTTCGGCAATAAAATATCACATTGATGATTGAAGGCGAATATATCTAGGTTGTGAAGAATTAGCGACACCTCTGACGAGCAAAATCAGCAAGAGCGAGATGCGTTAGGGCGTTTTTCATTATCGCCTTGATATATTGTCACGTGAGGGGCCCATCCAGCAACACTCGGTCACGGACTTCTATAGTAGGTTACAAGTTAAGAAGGTAGGAGAAGCTCCTCCCACAAGCGTGATACGCCGGTTTCAAATCCCTCCGCAGTCGAAAGAAGAGTTCACTGAAAACGCTCCTTGTTCCACTTCAATGGATAGATAATGGCCACAGAGTGGCGCCAACGTGTCTTCGACCCGCACTTTTTAAGAAAGCGACCTTTGTATTCATCGGAGGGCGAAGCGAGCCCCTGAAATCAGCCTTTGTATCTATCGGAGGGGAAGCTAATCCCCGAAAGTCGTCTTTGTTTTCATCGGAGGGGAAGACTCTAATCTTCCTCTCGTGGCTTCCACAATGCTAAGTCAAAGTCGAAAGATAAAGCAAATATGTACAGAAAGGCAAGACCCTCCTTGCGCGTTGGCCGCAACGTCACGGACGCGGGGGACGCTATTGGTTGCGGAGGTGGCGGAGGGATATATGGTTCCCTTTGAGGGGCATTTGCCGCTACCTTCTTGACTTGTAACTACTATCAGAGTGTCGAACCGAAATTTTTATCGGTTCGGTTCCGGTTCGGGTTCACGACTTTCGGTTCGGTTCCGGTTCAGTTCCGGGGAGCAAAAAATAACGGTTCAAACCGGTTCGAACCGGTTCGAACCGGTTTGAACCGCTAAATTGAGAATATTTTTTCCGCGTTATTCTCGCAATATACACTATTTACGCCGTGAGACGATTAACTATATAGTTTCTTCGATCGTCCGTGTAATTTACTTTTGTTTTTAGGTACCAAAAATATGAAATTCAGTTATTTAATTTCGACGCAAGAGTAGAAGAAAGTCTACATTAACGTACATAACGTCGTGCTCATACGACTCAACATCCCTTTGTTTACCTGTAACATATATTTTACGTGAATCAAAATGTTTAAGTACAAGACTAAATAGTTGAGCTTGTTGGTACATACCTGTAAATAGATCAGCTTGAAATTTAGAATTATACTGTATTTTCTTGGCCCTTCTTCGTGTTTAAGCAAAATTCTAAAGTTCAAGCTGATCTATTCACACGGTATAAAATGCTGTCGCGGAGTGTGGCAGGTCGCCTAAAATACCCGTGATTGGTACAACTTTGTGTCGCAGTATTAAAAGTGAAATCGTGATTGTGTCCTTGAACTAAGGAATTAATTACATCTCATAAAATTATGAAATGAGCACCTCGTGGCCATATATATCATAAAATATGGTTTACGAAATACGCTTCACAATATATATGTATATGATGACGACACAACTGAGCTAAACGTATTGAAATTTTCAAAATGTCACAACAGTTTTAGGATAATTCCTTTCAGTCTATTTTTTATAGAAACACCAAGCGGCAATCAAAATGCTTGTTGTTCTAACCAAACATAGTTTACACTCAGCACTGCACGCATGCAACTAATCATGCAGCAAGGAGTAATCGCAATTGTTCACTCTAATATATACGCACCTTCGCACTCAGATCGAATCAGGCCCAAAATTGCGCCTGCCCGAGAGAACATTTTCTTATACAGGATAAGCTGGCATAGCCTGGCTGTTGAGGTTTGTTGTTGACAAGATGCCGGTCAATTTAATTTGCAAATGAGCATCACCCTTGTTAATTAATGATTTTAACCGATACCGTTGAGGAGCTCATGTCGCAGAAAAGCCGATGTCGGTGGTGTGACTGAAAATTCCTAATTGGTCGATATATGGTCATGACGTCAGAGCTACGTGCCCTCGCGCAGGAATTTCAAACAACCCACAATGCTTACGTGAAACGTGACATCAAGCTTGGAATGGGAGTGATTAAAACTCGACATGTAATGCGAATTAAAGGTCGCCGTATGTCTGAAATGATTTCACTCTTGAAAGTAATTCATTTGCCTTAAAGAAAAAAAAGTTAAGAGTTTTAGGCGGGATTCGAACCCACGATCTTTTGGTTGCCAGTCAGACGCTTTTCACTAGGCCACGCGAGGCACGCTTGCGCGGCAAATGAGAATGCGATACAAAAGAGGCCCGTTAACGCTATCGCGTTCCCCTTTTAAAGGCGAAGCTTAAGCGTCCTTCAAGATTCTTTTTTGTTAAGTAGAGCGAAGTAGTATTTCACAATTAATGAAAAACCGGTCAAAGTACAGGCGAGCTGGTGGATATTTACCATGTTGGAACTTAACCCAAGACTGGGGTAGAAACAGAAACTTCTTTCTTCTATTTTTAAGTTTCTGTTTCTACCCCAGTCTCGGGTTAAGTTCCAAAATAGTATTCCACGTTCCACTCGACATGGCAGCTACTTAATTGCACACTTTCCGACGGTTTGCGTGCGTAATCGTCATAGTTCCGCCGCGCGCATCTGTTTACTTGGTTTTTGTCCAGCCCACAGACACATAAAAGTAATGTTCACCCCATAAAAGAGGCAATAACAGACTTTTAAATGTTTGAGAAGTTACATGTGTGAGGAGCACATAGTTATTCAACCACGGGAAAGAGCTGAGCACGTTGGTTAAACATATGTAGGAGAAACCAGCTGAACACACCAACCGTACATATGAGAGGAGAACGAGAGATCCAGTGGTTGAATGCGTCTCTCTCGTTCTCCTCTCATTTGTACGGTTGGTTCGGTCAGCTGGTTTCTCCTAAATAGTTATTTAAATTAGCTTCAAAATCAGAAATGTGTGTAAGGCTGTCCCATATCACTTACAACGTGCCTGTCGAAGATAAGAAGGCCGGAAAAGATTGGCAGAACACCTTTCAGATAATTTGGGAGGCATTGCTTTATGGATATCGGCCCTTTATTTCTGTTGTCAGATATTCAGTTAGTAATTAAATATATTTTTATAATGATCAATAATATTACTTTAGAAAGTTCACATAACCGCTTGAGACCGACGCGGAAGGACGATACTCGAAACTACGCGAGCTGTGGAGGCTGGGTAAACGTGTTTTTCTGTTTGCTGATTGGCAGTGTGAAACATCAGGTTGCAGGGTACGCCAAAAAGGACTCTGTGCTCACATGATAAATTGGAAGTAAAATACATGAAATGTTCAAAAAGAGAGAGATAAATAATGTTATTTTCCCAAAAAATCCCTTACAGAACGCCTTATTGCAAAAAGAGATGCGAAAAGATGCACGCAATGAAATTCATAATTTTACATAAATAGCGCGAAGGACATACAAAGATTCTTAAAATCTTAGTATAAATCACATTTCATCAGCTTGCATGAGCTCGAAACTTCGCGAAATACTGCCTCGGGAGGCTAATGTTATATTCGGTTTTACCTGCACTTGTTTTGGGCCCTCACTTTACGACACTATGCTTGAATAGTCATGCCCTCTAACATTTCTCTAGGCTGCCATATATCATCGCGAGACTGCTATAAATACTGCACAACTTTACAATTAGGACATCTATTGCTAGTGTTGCGAACATCACATTTCACCAGAAAGCTCAACTGTTTACACATGGTATGCACGTGACGTCATCACACTATAGGCTGGTGGTCATTGTGATTTCTTCTTGCTGAGAAGATCGAATTCGATGGTGCAAAATGCACGCTGCAAGAGGTTCAAACTCAGTGAAAGCCAATTAACGGCGCGAGCGTTTGGCACGACAAAAACGTGCTTTTTGGCAAGAGCGTTTTTGCAAACAAAGTAGTTTCCAGGGCCACGTTTTTTGGTCTGCGCCAAAGATGCGGGGAAGAGGAACCTTTGCAACACAGAAGGTTTTTAAAACTAACCCCCCATCTCCCCCCCCCCGACACACACACGCACGCACACGCACGCACACTTTTTTTACAGCGAAGCAGTTAAGAGCTAGTTTCCCCAGTATCATGTCCGTCGCCAAACAAATGACGACACTAAGCTCTAGACAGCTACCGCCATCTATAAGTGACGACGGCAACCAGACAACCGGCTTGCCGGTTGTCTGGCTCCCGCCGTCGCGCATAGATGTCCGGCAACCTCTCCAGCCTTTCGCCTCTGGCTTGCCGACTTGCGGCCGGCCATTACTTCATTCCCACCAAAGTACAGCTTCGCTGGTCTTCCTTCTTCGCCAGAGTGGATCGGCTGAAAGTATTCCTGAGGAATTGCCTCCTCCGTTTGTGTGTGCTAATTCGACAATTTTAGTTGTCACTTGTTAAAAGCAACCCTTCATTGCTCTTATTTTGCACCCCATGAAGTTTAAAGGGGTCATAAAACGATTTCGGGTTGGAATGTTCATGACTTTGAAGAGGCGCAATGGTGCTAGTCTGGCCCAAGTATACTCGCACAGGCCGCCACTGACTCAGAAGCTTCTTTGTCGCTGTGAAATTGCGAGGATAAAATGAGACTATTTATTTTAGTCTTGCCTTCGCAAAGATTGATGTCGTAATTGTGGGATCAAAACCACCCGCCTGATGACAGTCGAGCGCGGCTCATGGATTGGACAGGATAACTGCATGAGCACTGTACATGCTCGTAACAATCAATGCCTCGGCGGACACTTGGGTGGTCGCTCGTGTCCAACCACTGCGGTGATGAGAATAGTTGGACTCTAACAATGCCTGGAGCTCAGCACGCGTTTTGTTCCTTTGAAACCAGAGCGCGGGGGTATGATTAACGTTGACGGCATAAGATAGGCACCAGGCCACGTGGCCGCTTCTGGCTCCGAGTTGAGGGGATCAACGATGCTCATATTTTTCTAATTTTTTTGCCACTGCCATTGCCTAGAAAAAAGAGCAAAGCCAAGTTCAATCAGTTATTAACGTTAGGGAGTGATCCTGAGTAGTAGTTAGTGATATATGGAAATCTTTTTATAGCTCCTTTAAGCAAGATACAGAGGGGGTCGAAACTTGGGCAATAACTTGAGAACGACGCTGGTGTGAGAGTGGCAGTGACTGGCAACGTTCCGATGTCCCTCTGAGGTCACTAAAATCTTTTTTTTGTATTTCTTCTGTACGCACATGGAGTTCAATGTAACGTCATATTAATAAGTCGCATTTAGTCATTTTAATACTTCTATTCTCGGGAACAACTCTCGGATACAGTTCAGCAACAACGAACAAATGTTTCGGTGCCTCAATGATGTAAAATTGGTCTTGCAACATATATTTGCATTTTCAATGAATACTGTTAAGAAAAAAATCAGCAGAACCCATCCTTTGGGAATGATTATCTACGTTAATGCGAATAGCATCAAACGGTGCGGAGTTATGCGCGTTCGTCAGGTGGCCGGCACACTCTAGATACGCCAGCCCACTCTTGAGGCGATTCTAAATTTGTTGACACTTTCACAGCCCTGCGCACGATCTCCGCAGCCCAGCACGTGCGTTTGTGTCACTTAGGAAGGCGAGCAAAGCACGCGCCATACGCACAAACACTGAAAATGGTACCGACCAGACTTTCTGGCGTCTCAGCTAGTCTCAACCAATGGTACTCACCCTCTCCCGCGCTCGGGAGAGGGTGATGTAGCGGCCGTGCTCAGCCTCACGAGAGCGGAATGAGCCCTCGTGCATGGAACGCGCGCGCACCGGTAGCTGTGACAGCGCTGTAAAGCGCGTCCTATGGTAAAGATATAAACAACCGTTTAGAGTGCGTTGAATGACTGCCTTCATAGCTCTGCGGTTAGCGCGTCTGCCTGCTGATCAAAGGGTCAACGGTTCGAATCCCAGCCGGCGCCGGTCTTTTTTATTTATTTATCGACCCGCGGCGTAAGAGGTCAGATAGCCAGATAGATACATAGATAGACGAAAAGTGCGTGAAGTATCCAAAGAATGCTATTCGCATTAATAACACCTGACCATGATAGCTTGCGAAAACATCCATTAGTTTTCCCCTCCGCGCAATATAGCAGATGCAGAAAAAATAAAGGAAAAAGACAACTGTCGATCCCTTCCTCAACTCGCTATTTGAACAAGTGGTCACGTGATCTGACGCTAATTATATACCGTCAGTGTTCATCATAGTCATGCCCTAGGGCAGTGGTTCTCAACCGTTAATATTTCGCGAACGGTGGGCGGAGATGATGAAGGACCTTGTTCGTGGTCAGGGGAAGGTAAAGGTATAGGATAAATATGATAATGATTTAATAAATGGATATAACTAGGGGCTGTGTGAAGTAGACCTCTTTCATTGACATACACATGAGAAAACTCATCCGAAAATCGGAACTTTTCTTCTCAATTTGAAAAAAAAAATAGAACTTTTATTGCCAGGCTTGACTGATGAGGCAGAGCTTCGGTGACTCCTAGAATGCCTTCGCGGACCAGAAAGGGTCCGCGGACCCCCGTTTAAGATGTACTGCGTTAGGGTTTGGAAAGCAAAAGCTTATGCTGAGCTTCAGATAATATTAGAGTTGGGCTATTATAATATTTAATTTACATGAGCCTTTACCGGAATGTTTGGCGATGCTGATTGTCATGAACCCGCGCACTCGACTAGAGGTTATAAAAATCGCTTACGTCACGGTGTCACATGACTCTTGGTGAAACCTCTTGATGTCATGTTACGTCATGCTGTCCACAAGGTTAATACATCCAGTGACTTCCTCAAATTAAATCAAGTTAAGGCAGTGAGTCACGTGACGTCATGGGGTCACGTGACATCTTACTTGACAACATGTTTTGACACCATGACGTCACGTGACAACGTGACACGTGTTTAATCATAGTGCCAATACAAAAGCGCCACGAAAACCCACAATTTACCATACATTTCAATTTTGATTTGATCAATAGATAGAAATACAGCCGCCAATCTTTTTACTTCCATCTGTTCATTTTGTGATACAAAAAAAAATACCTTGAACCGTTTTGAACCGGTTACCGTTATATTTTTTTCGGTTCGGTTCCGGTTCAGTTCCAAGATGGCGGCGAAGCTTTCGGTTCGGTTCAGTTCCGGTTCGGCTAAAAATAACGGTTCTGTTCCGGTTTTCGGTTCGGTTCGGTTCCGGTTCGACACCCTGCCTACTATAGAAGATTCGTGTTTATCCTTACTCGGGAAGTAACTTTAACCATTTCGTCCTATTTCCTTGTTCTCAAAAGTTTCGGTTCGTTCTCACCACAAACGCTGGACGCTTCAACCTTCTGAGCCGTACCTTCGAGATGCCGGCTCACATTAGGAATGGAGCTGCGCGTGATCTTGTCTAGTCACTCTGGCTCTCGCGTTCTCTTACGCCGCCAGATTGCCGCCCGCTTTTTTACTGTCTCGATGCTCGTTCTTTATATTGTTTGTCACAAGCTCCCACATTAAACTTTCAGCTTGAAACGGTATTTTCGTCGCTTCTGCTTCTATCATTCGTGACATTTCTTGTGGAGGTGCGGGGTAGCATGTTATTCCCCTTCCTCGTACGCCGCCGAAGAGCAGCTGGACCCGATCGACTTCAAGTCCCGTAAGACTCACTCCTGTCGAAACAACCGAAGCCCAAGCGAGCTGTCCGAAACAAGGGGGATCCCCCGGAATTTGGTTTTCTACCGGACCCCCAGGGAAAGACGTCGACAACCTCCTAGTGCCTGGAAACTTAGGCTCCCGCCGCTGCTTCCCTCGTCGTTTACCTGCCCGTCGCGCCTCCAACTCCGACGACCTTCTAGTGCGAGATTTACAAAGACGTCAAAGACTTGTTGCAGCAATACGAACGGGTGGCGCTGCATAACCGATGGACTCCCGAACAGCGTCTTCAGAACGTTTATTTTTTCCTCGAGAGAACCGCGCGACGCTGGTTCAAAAATGGTGCAGTGTCTCTTACCATCTGGGAGCTCCTCAAGGCAGAGTTGCGTCGAAGCTTTGCAAACTGGCAACGATGGGAACGCACCGAAGAGCAACTACAGTCGAGAGCTCAAGGACCAAGCGAAAGCGTAATGAGCTTTGTCGAGGAAGTTATTCGGCTTTTCAACCGCGTGGATCTCCAGGCAGCAGACGAAAAGAAACTGAAGGGTCTCATCGTGGCGTCGAAGAAACGATTTTTGGTAGCCTTCTACGAATCCCGATTTCCACCGTCGTAGGCTTGGGAAAGGTTTAACAAACGTCAAGCGGGCCCTCCAAGCCCGTGCCGTCCACTACGAGCGACTGCCCAGCGTCACGCTTCCTGCGCTCTGTGGCCTCGATGTCGGTTCCAGCCTCGCGGGTATCCGAGAGATGATCCGTGATGTCATCCTGGAGGAGCTGAAAAAATTGCTGCCGGCTGCCGAACTCCTTGCATCCCTCTCCCGTATAAATGACCAAAAAAATGAGCGAGGCTTTTTATGAATAGACGCCTATACTTATGCCGAATGCAATTCCATATTGAGAAACCAAAACTGCGAAAATCCCAAAGTCGCATTGCCTGATTTTGTTTAGCTTGCACTCCGTCTGCTTGTCATTTCGCTGCGGTGCTTCTTTTCAGTTTTCCCAGGCTGAAAGTGCCTAACGTGAACAAACGATGTTTTATTTGCCTGTAACAGTGCGAACTGTCGTGAACACCCTTAGCAAAATGTGATACGTCTTAAATATGCCCCAACGTGCTTCGAGTGCATTGCAAATATAGCCTATAATCACAAATTCCTTAGCATGTGTTAAAATATATTGACGGTACTTTTACGTGATAATAAAAATATATCTTTGTGAATATGTCGGAAATACAGTGATAAAATTGCATTCCTTGTACACTCTAAATATGCCACAATACTTCAATGCAAACCTAATAATTACAAATACAATTCAAATGCATTTAGTATTTGAAAAAAATAGTATTCGTAAGTATACTATTATATAACTCATATATGCCTTGCATATATGTACATTAATAGGCAATAAGTGCCTTTCAAATGTACCATTGTAAATAGGTGGAAATAAACATTCTTGAAGTCCTAGAAAAAAAAAACACCAAGAACGACTAGCCATTTTTGTCCCATAATTCCGTCCGTCAATCTCGTCTTGGGCAGCACAGACACCACAATTGGGAGTCGAACAACCGTGAATGGACATCGATGCCTCTAGTGGCATTGAAATGTGGAACCACTCTCAATTAGGCACGCCAGGCAAGCGGTGGCCCATCATCATAATGGAAGTGTTTCTCGTTAATATAAGTGTCTCTTGGGGCTGTACACGCAATCAACCTTTCGAACGTACTTATCTGCTACAATCTCTTAAAATTAGTTGACCTTGAGTTCACTCCTCCTTTGTCAAATATAAACTTTATACTTTGAATAATATGTACCAAAGGTGACGTCCACCAAAATCCAGCGCAGCAACGGGCGCCATCTAGAAGAGACGCTGCGAACCCGTGTGCTCGATTGCCAGATTCTTTTTTGTTTGAGAAAGCACGATTTAGTTCAAAACGAAGATAGAAAAAAGCTTATAAATGAGGTACGGTTATGGAGATAAATAAAATAGGGCCGGTGCTAGCATACAATGACGAATTTCAGGCATAAAAATGCCAGAGTATAAGAAATTGTGATTATAAAACAACTTCTCACCGCGAGTTTGGGTTAGCGTTTTGAAAGAGGGTTGGCCATCAGCAAAACCCCTCAAGTTGCGGCGGACGCGGAGTCCGGTCCTAGCGTGCGTTTTACTACAACACCCTTTTGTTAGTACATCTCATGCTTTCTTGTACTCTTTATATTGCATTCTAATAAATTGTGACGATTTTCGCATATATACCCGAGCACGTTTTTATTATATCAGAAATATTCCGTGCATAACGATTGGCGTATTTTTTAATATGGAGAAAAATACTTTCACGTTTTTTTTACATTTGAAAATGTACGAAAAATGTGACCATATTTTTGCCATTATTTTTTAAATATATGTAAAATATATTACTACATTTTTGTAATTTTGTTGTAAATACGTCAAAACATGTGTTCACATATTTCTGGCATACTTTGACGTATTTGGTGGCATATATCGGATTAATTTCTAAGGCTTTCAGAATATATTTTTGACAGTCAATGCAAAAATATGATAATAATAAAAACATAATATTATGCGTAATAAATATATTCACAATATTTTTGAAGTATACCATTTTTTGCTAAAAGTAATGTTCACAAATGGCATCTCCTTTTTTGTGGCTTGTTCAGTTTTACCGCTCATTTCGTAAGACCCCAGCCTTTACATCATTTGCGAATGCAGCTAGGATGCATACTATCTGATTTTAGGCATTCGCAACCAGGCTGAGAGAGGCCAGTCTTCGAAGAAGTGTACACCCTGTCACCAGAACACTCTTGTCCACCCTCAACAGCCCGGGCCATCATGGAGGCATTTTCCGTTCCTTCTTTCAACTAATCAGCCTTGAGGCGGTACAGTCCTGGCAGTATTCATAGCTGGATGACGATAGGTAAGACTAGCGAATAATACATAACTGTATTAGTTCTAAGGACTTTGTTATTCACAAGGAGATGTGAACATATATTGTCCTGCTCTCATTGCTCTCACTACACAATAACTCGAAGTGGTGATGTTCAGCGTGCATGGGATTACTTCAAGGACACAGTTTCTTATTGTATCGATAAATACGTACCCAATAGAGTGAAAAAGCCGAGGAGGAATAATCCTTTGATCACAAGAAATACAATACACATTAAACAAGAATCGAAAAGGTGAAGAAAAAGAACGATTTAAGTGTTAGCATGCGGCAGATAAGCCAACAACTTAAAGAAATGGTGAAAAGTCAAAACATAATTACCTTCATAACTTCCTAAGTAACAACCCCCAAAAATTCTGGCGATATCTGAACCACAAAAAGAAAACGTCGAACAAACCACCCTGGACGAAAAGGCAGTCCCTTACAAAAATCTGTGGTTACATTGTTTTGAATTTTTATTAAAAATTTTCTGGAATCGTATTGAATTTTCTAAAAACTTTTTTGAGGTTTTTTAGAGTTTATTGTGACAACTTACTTCGCTCATAGTTAAAATTGGCCACTTAAATTTTTTTAGAATTCCTCCTTACATAAATTTTGTTGAACTCTTTTGAAGAAACCGCAGATTAACGTTAAAAAAGACGAATCTTTTTTTTATACATATATTTTGGATTTTGCTAGGAAATAGTATCCCGTGGTACATACACATCCCACAAATACATATAAACAAACACCTTGAAGCACTCAACACCAGAATCACAGTGCGGTTAACTGCTCCAGAGCATTATATAGCCTACATATTGAAGGTAATCAGTTGGCCGGTGACCACCTCAGCACTTATTCAGGTTCCAAGTGTCCGATCTCCAACTCGGGAGTCTGTCAACGGGAAAACAGTGTTTAGAAGCTCGTGGACTCTATCTCTAACTAAAAGGCATTCATACAACTAATAATCATTCGGCGCAGTCGCTAAAACAACATCCACAAAAGCAGCTTCTAGAAAAAATATTATCGCTTTTCAGCCTTTACGGGCGGGAAACAGAGGGGGAGGGGTTAGGTTAACACGTTTCAGCGGTTTGTCCGTACGTAACGCTAGGCACAGCGAACTTTTATGTTACGTGGGCCGTAACTTTAATTTTATTTTATTTACGTCGGACGTGCTATCAGAATGTTTTATTACAAGAAAGGGAATGAAAAAAAGTGAGTTGCCTCTGTCCTCTAATTCTAAAAAGTATCATAAATTAAAAGAAAAAGAAGCGCAAAGCAACCTTCTATCATTTAGAGCTCTTACAAATAGGTCAACAGGGAAAAATCTGTAAAAAATGTATTTTCCCTTTCAATATTAAAAAAATTCTTCAAAACTTGCTTCCAAATTTAAAAAAAATGTCCTTATGTGTTATTAAAACAATAAAATAAATGTTTTCACCTTCTATGAAATAATGTAATAAATTGTCAATAATTTTTCTTGTTATCTTTTTTAGAAAATAACATACAAAAAAACCTCATTACAACCTGTTTTTATTTTTTTATAAATATGTCTACAAAAATTCCTTATTTTTTTCTTTTGAAAGTTTTTTGACAAAAATCAAAACAAAGCGCGTTTCTGAAGCAATTCAGTAGGATCGCGGAAAGTCAGCAAGAAGTCTAAAAAGTTAAAAAGAAAGTTGAGACCTGTTTTTGTAAGGGGTAACTGCAGCGTTCTTGCAGATAGCTTTAACCTGTTTTTTCAGTCAGTATTGACGCGCGAAACACCAGACGGTAATCTGGAAAACATGACTAAAAGAAAGGCAGGCCAGAATGTCGGTGATATAGAAACAGGGCCAGAGATAGATCGAGTTAATAATACCTAGAGTACCTTCATGTGCGCTTCGCACATGTACGCTTCGCAAAGCGCACATGAAGGCTCCCTAGTAATACCGTATACCCGCCGGCGATATGAAGGTGAACGCCGGACCGTCGAACGGTCAGTGCTATCAGCGCCATGACGCGGCTGCCGCGGCGGCTCGCTTTCTTAACGCGCGCTTTGCCGAGATTAAGCGCTTGGATCAGAGCGCTGTTCTCCTATCTGCTGCTACTCCCTGCAGAAAGCGTGGAAGTGAGTTTCGATTTCGGCCTCGCTTTTTGTGCGCGCCGTGCCCACGTCATTGCCGGCAAATGATCTGCACAATGCACGTGAACTAGAGCGGACGTTGTTCGGCATGGTTTATCAGTGACTAAACCGCTTTCTTCATTCATGAGCGAACGCTAGTAACTGTTCTTTTTAAGAACCAGAAAGTGTAAGTGACTTTTTGATTTGTTCCGCAGCCTTTTGGTTCAGCACATATCATAACAAAAAACGACTAAATCATATTATCTACCTATAGCATCTGAAAGGCTCCTTCCCCAATCCTCGCGCTTTCTGCGAGGGGTAGCAGGAGAGTTGAGAACAGCGCTCGATCCAAGCGCTTAATCTAGGCGAAGCGCCAGTTAAGAAAGCGAGCCGCCACAGCAGCCGCGTCATGGCGCTGATAGCACGGATTGGTCGACGGTCCGGCGTTCACCTTCATATCTCCGGCGGGTGTACCCTGATGCCCCAACTGATAATAACAAAGAAGGAATTCTTTCAAAACTGTTAGACCTCGGCACAAAGAAGGCATGTGGTCCAGATAAGATACCGGATACTTTTTTCAAGAGGTGTGCGGAATGGATTTCTTTTTGTTTACATTGTTTATTTGCAAGTTCTTTACAGTCATCGCTGCTGCCCTCTGACTGGCGGTGTGCACGTGTTGTCCCAATCCTTAAAACTGGCGATAGACTAGCCATAGGCCACTACAGGCCAATTTCTTTAACAGCTGTAGCATATAAAGCCATGGAGCACATAATAGCAAAGCACATATTTCATCACCTTGAAACGAACAAGTTGCTTTATTCTCATCAACATGGGTTTCGGTGTGGACTTTCAACAATTGCACAACTGGTTGAGGTAACCTATGACGTAACATCCACACTTAATGATAGACAACAGGCTGTTGTTATTCGTATATACTTTTCTAAAGCCTTTGATCGCGTGCCTCACAGGAGACTATTATTAAAGTTTAATACATTCGGAATTATTCAAAGATTACCGGCTGGATAGAGTCACGTCTAACTAATAGAAGCCCATATGTAGAAATTAACTGCGACGTCTCAAACCTCCTTCGAGTTTACTCGGATGTGCCCCAGGGCTCTGCCTTGGGGCCATTGCTGTTCTTAATGTATATAAATGCCATAGCAGATCGCAGGACCGGACTAAGGTACGGGCTAGGGGCTGCAGCCCAGGGCCCCAGGCCGCCAGGGGGCCCCGTGCTTGCCCCTGGAAATTTGAAAAAAGAGGCTACTCGGTTTCAGTTCAAATCAACTTAAACCTAAAGTTTTTTTTTCTTGTTCTTTTCTTTAACGGTGAAACAGGGATGCCTTAAAGTTCCCTTCTCTAGACAAGCTCGTGTTTGTGAGCTTGCTGTAAAAGACTGTGCTAGAGCAGCAAAATGGAAGCGTTTCCTCCCACTCTCTTTGTGGGAGGGAGCAAAGCTGTCGACGCTGGCGGTGCCGTTGAAGTATCTTCTAATTAAAGCCAGACGGAAGGACGGACACAAAGTTCTCTATTGTACTGGGGCCCCATCGACGTGTTTTACGGACAATGGTGGGTTGGATGGCAAGCAAGTGTTACCGAAGGCAACACGAGCAACATGCATCCTACACATTAGGTTTTGTTAATTTTTGGTCTTTCAGCGTAGTTTTCTATGGAAAGTTTCCTCCGAAACGACAAGTTTAAAACAAGCAATAAGAAATATCGGCGAATCTCCCGAAGTCATCCTTTCTAGCCATTAACAGGCGATTCAAGGAGCTGGCTCTTGAGATGTCCCCCAAATGTTTTCGAGTGGCAGTGACTGCAAGTGACTTCTCTGGAGCCTGTGCCTGATCTGCCAGTACGAGACAAAACGTTTCTTGCCACCGAGTGATATGAACGCTGCAACCTTTATACGAGCCTCTGAGGTATGACCTATTATTCCTAGCTTACAGTAATACGTCCTAATGGCTAAAAAAAGTTCTTCATTGCTGCAAATAGAAGAAATGAGGCCACTTGCAAAACAAAAAAATTCAAAATATATCCTTGATTTTCATGAGAAATGCCTGTAAATGTGCCCAAATGACAGTATATAGTTGCTATGTAACAGTCGCATTCAGTCTGAATTACTTCTTTTATTATTTGAATGCAGATGCTGATAGTTTGGAACAGGAGAGTTTAGTTAATTGAACAGGGTGGACGAGGCGGTTTGAGCCCTAAATGCTTTAATCATAATTACTTTGTTGTCTGTGTTGCTTTATTGTTCAAGTCAGTGATTAATTAAATAAAGGCTAGTTAGAGAAGCTTCAATCAATCGGATCAATTACTGAAATAAGAACACTATATTCTCGGGGCAGTTTTGGAGTTGCGACTCTCGAGGCATGGCTTCAGGGGCACCGAAATTGTTTATTTTTCTTTCACTTTATATGAATTTTACGGTTATGCTTTCGGTTACTGCCTAATTCAATTTGTGCCCAAGTAATCGTGCCGCTCCTTATCAAGGAGGTAATCTGTGCCATCTCCCTAACTCAACAGCATAATGAATTCATGCAATTCGGCAGAGACACGCACTGTATAAATAAGGTTGTAGACCTTGTCAAACAAGTTCATAGAAACGTTGAGTCATCGTTTTCAACTTTTCAACGGAAGTTTACGAGGCCCTGCTCAATGTGAGCGACACATCTTAAGATTTTTCCCAATCGTTCGTTGCTTTGCGTTTTTTACCTCTTAGTAAGAGATTGGCATTTTCCGAAACAACCTCTAATCCACAATCTCATCTGCTTCATTTGCACCCAGTGAAACCCGAATTTCGTAATCATCGAATCTACCTATATTGAACCCCTTTAGATGTATCATAAAATGAACAGTACTTGTTTTTAAAAAGGTGGTGAATTATACACATTGACGTCATTGTCGTTACCACCCCCACCGTCGTCATCATTGCCAGTGTTATCACCATCATTAGGGGCCTCATGAACAGCCTTAGCTAAGGGCCTCAAAATTTCTAAGTCCGGCCCTGAGTAGATGAGACACCATCAGACATTCTATAAGGCTCTTTGCCGATGACTGTATTATTTATGCAGCTGTTAATTCAACCCATCGACCAACTTCACTAAATAAATATCTTAAACACATTAAAGCATGGTGTGACAAATGGAATCTTAAATTAAACTACACAAAGTCCGTCTATTGCCATATCACTAAGAACGAAGCATTCTTCCATTTAAATACTGCATTGGAGACATAGAAGCGAGCAATGTAGAGCACTTTAAGTACCTTGGTGTCACGTTTTCCAAAGACCTCACCTGGACCAAGCATAACAACACCGTCTGCACATCGGCATATACAAAAGCCCCTTTTTTTTACACAAATTAAAACTTACAACGAAAGAGATCAAAACGGTTGCTTATAAGACATACATCAGGCCCATCTTGAGATATGTAGTGTCGTCTGGGATCCTTACACAAAAAAGACATCGATAGGCTAGAAAAGGTTCAGCGACAAGCTGCGCGTTTTATTCACTCTAACTACAGACAGACATCATCCTCAACGGAAATGCTCAGAGGTAGTAGTATAGAAACTCTGCACATAAGGGGAAAAGTGGCAGGTCTGAAATTGCTTTATTTAATGATCAACGACAAACTAAATTTAAGCCCGAATAAAGGCGTTTTCCCCTCAAGCTCAAAACGATCAAGTAGACTGAATCATACAAAAACATGCCAAACTTATAAAAAATGAATACTTAGATACCTTTAAACAGTCGTTCTTTTTAAAAACTATTGAGGCTTGGAATTCATTTCCTAATGATGTTGTAGATTTTGTAAAACTGTCCTCCTTTGAAGCTTCCATTGCAAGGCTGTAAACATAATAAGAGCTTAATGTGATGTCCTTGAAGTGTGCAATTTGCAATAATTATGTGGGTTAATTTGTTCAATTCGTTTAGTTGTTTAGAGGGCCAAGGTTGTGCCTTGTTGTCATTGCTTGTTGGAACAGCAGTGTGTGCTAAATTGTCCATTTCTTATGCTTGCGTTTTTTATGTGTCATCACAACGATGGACACTCTCCCTGTAGTAGCCTTCAAGAGAGGGCTGACAGTATTTTGAAATATTTATTAAATAAATAAAATTTTGTTGAGTAGTTTCTTTTTGTGGTAAAAAATAATATCACAGGAAACTAAGCACCCTGTTTCATTGCCAGCTGTTAAATTTATATAGCCATGAATTATCAAAAACGTTTAAAATATGTTGGTAGCAAGCGCTATGAGATTAACTCCACACATCTGTGACACAAAAATGCTAAGATCAGTGTTGCCCGGATATGCACAAGTTTTATCAATCGTATCTTCCATGCACAAGTTGATCGGGCAAGAACAATCCCTGAGCTTTCAGTCAACGGGGCCAGTAAGCTAGACTTCTCATAACTGAACGCGAGCGGTAGTACAGACAAATTTACAAAGGGGTTAGAGCCGATGAAATGGCTTTAAGAGCTTAAGAAAGGAAGAAACCACTTAATCGCCGTATAAACTGGTTGCCTTGAGCTTTTTTAAATGCTATGCTAACAACCTGTTACGGAAACGATAGAATGATTATACTCCGTTCCACTTTACATCCGGCCGCAGCGGACGCTACGATGAACCATCGGAGCCAAACCAAGGCCGTGTGAGTTTCCCGTAACCTTCGAGAGGAAGAGCCATGATGCGCGGGAAGCATAGTCATGTCATGTGCTACGTTCAGAGCTAGGTTGGCTAAGAATCTGCGATTGCTCGTAGCTTCCCCTGCAGTAGGACGTTGGTAAAACAGAGCATATATATATAAAAACAAACGATGCAACATATAAGCTAGAAACGCTCATTATGCTACTACAAAAAAAAAGTACTTGAGGCACCGAAAGTCGTAGCTGAATCACTCAACCACCAAGGTGACAGTTTTAGCGCCGGGCTTATTATAGACCAAATTAGACACTTCTTTAGACAGAAAAAGAAAAAAAAAACACGTTGAGTAGCTGGTTATTTTTATGTTGAATACCTTATAATATTATAATAATAGAATAATATTTCTTTATTTTCTCTGCCCACAAACAACTTTTCAGTCTCCCCTGTGGTGCACTAAAATACTAAAATACAAATACCACAGAAACTAAAATACAAAATACAAATACCACTAAAAATCACATTAAGATATCTAGGCGAGAGACATCCATTCACGAACAAGCAAGTAAAATTCCCGAAGGCACATGAAAACATCCAGGTGATGTTCCTTATTGAATGTCAATTGAATCTGTGACAAAGGGGATACAGGGGACATGCAAGATGGATAAAACGTTAATACATTCCGGCTGGCCCTTGATGGAACATGGAAGTCAATGGATCGTAGCAAATCCATTGATCTGACGTGACCATGAACAAATTTATGAAGAAAAACAAAATCCCCTCTGGACTGCCTCCTCACGGCAAGTTTATATAATGCAAAACGGCGAAGTAGCGTTTCATGATGATAAAAAGACCTCCTTCCAACATAGCGGTCGTACACAATTCTAATCATCACTTTCATACATTTTCGATTTCTGTTGCCTGACCAAGAGATAATGAATTCCAGATTGCCAAGCCAAATTCTAACCGTGATCTAACTAGTGACTTAAACAAATGCAGCAAACAAGAGGGTGATGAGAGCCGCCGACATAACCGAGAAATAATGCCTAACACTCTTAACGCAGCATTAACAGCTATAGACGTGTTCTTAGAAAAAGAGTGAACTGTCTATACGAACACCGAGATCCCTTGCAAAAGATACCCGGGGTATCAAGGCGCCTTTAAAATTATAAGAAAAAGAAATGAATTCACGCTTTTTAGATAGTACAATAGGTTTAGTTTTCTCGGGATTAAATGACAAGTGGTTTTTGAAGGACAACTTTGAAACATGTTGCATGTCAGCTTGAAGACGAGTGCAATCCAGTACTGACCTCACACCTAAAAATAGTTTAACATCATTGGCAGAGAGAAGAAGTTTTGCGTCACTAACACAGAAAACAATATCATTTATAAGCAAAATAAACAAGAGCGGTCACAGAAGGGAGCCCTCAGGCACCCCGGATTTAGAAACAAATTTGTTCGAGTAGCTTTCTTCAACACGATCAGAGTTTCGACGACCTCTTATATGACTAGAAAACAATGCGTACAGATGTGGGCTGAAACCATGCAGAGCGAGCTTTTGTCGAAGTAAATCATGACTAACACGGTCGAACGCTTTTGGCATGTCGAAATAAATCGCATCCACCTGTCCCCTAATGGACACAAGTGGCGCTAAGAAATTTAAAAATGAGCATAAGTTAGCTTCTACCGATCACCCCTTTCAAAATCCGTGCTGAGCTTAAGTTATCATCGGGCTCAGATACAAGTAAAGACGCTTATGGACTACTTTTTTAAATACTAAATGCTTCGAAAGCACATAACAGTGACACCGGCCGTTAATTGTTAACCAATGTAGAATCACCGGATTTAAAAATAGGCACAACTGCGGAGAATTTCCATAGTTCGGGGAAATAACCCTGTGCAAGAAACAAATTTAAAATATGCATTAAAACTGGAGCAAAAACAGAACAACAACTTTTTATAATAAAACTAGGGATGCCGTCAAGGCCGGTTGGGAGTTTGGGTTCCAGTTCTTTTATAGCTTCTAAAATATCTTCAATGCAAACAGTAAATGTAGACAGATAATCAGAACACTCCAGATCAACGGAACTAAAAGAGGTGCTTGTGTGAAAAGAAGAATAGCAGGAACTGAAACACTTGGCAAAACGAGTTGCAATATCGGCCTGAAAACACTGATGACCATTATCGTCTCGGAGGAAAATATTTGTCTTATTTTCACGGAAATGTTGCTTCGTAAAGCGCCAAACTATTTTGCGATTTTTCTGTAAGTTATACTCAATGCCATGTAGGTACAGTTGGTTATCGTGTTCGTATAGTTTTTTTTTTGACCAGACCGCGATAAATGCTGAGTTTCTGATACCACACATCTAATCCTGTTTTTTTATACAAACGATGAGAGTAAAGCTTCTTTCGTGAGGCGATTTTTAACTCTCTTGAAAACCAGCTAGGGTAATGGGAAGAGCGCGTAGACCGTTTCGGTATACGAATACCGATTGCACTCTTGACAATAGACGTCAAGGTTTCTGTAGCTGAGTCAGCTATATAATTATTTAAGACATCCGACAAGTCATACAGCTCCATACATTTGTACAAGCCAAGATAATTTCCTCGAGCATAGCAATACGCTGCAGAACTTCTATTAACAAGAGGGCTGCATGACAAGTAGAATTTTGTTTTGAAAGGCGGGTGATAAGCATTTACTGGCAATAACGGATTCGCAGCCGGACTAGTAGGATCAAGCGGAGCACTTGATAAACATAAATCTAGCACGTTTCCATGACTATTCGCAAATGCATTTTACTGATGGAAAAAAAATATATAAACGAAAGTAACCAAGAGGTTCTCCTAGAAGTCATACTTGATGAACAGGAAGCAACACCGGTTGACCAATCAATTCCGGGCAAGTTAAAATCACCGGAGATCAAAACACGAAATTTAGAAAAATCAACTTTTTTCTGAACGGTTTCAAAATGTTCTACACAAATTCTGCATCATCAAAAAGAGGAGGGAAATAATAGTTACCAACTAAAAAGTTAAAACCATCACTGGTGGGTATTTATAGCCAGACGCACTCGGCATAAGTTTCCGAGTCCTTCTTCCGGCTGCACTAAACTGAAGACTTAACTGCCACCAGTACTCCACCCTCAAATTTCATGCCCGTGCTAGCATAATCTCAGTCTCGTCGAAACACATCTTAGGTTGGAGGAAAAGAGCTGCTATCGGAAATTCCGGCACATAGCCGTGTCTCGGTTAAAGATATGACGTTAAAGCAACTCAGTAAAATATTCGACATGAACTCACTGGACTTAGAACGCAAGGCCTGTGTGTTTTGATTATATGCCTCCAGTGACCTAAGCATTCACAGCAGCTTCAGATTCTACTATAAGCTCGCGAACTGTCCAGTTTGCCAAACAATTGATGAAAGATCGATCCCTCTGGCCAAAGTTCTGATTTGTTCAAGATTTCGAAATCAGACTGATCACATATGCGATATGGAACGACGAATAGGAATGGTATTTCGGTTTTAACTTAGTGACGCTAACACATTTACGTTCTAGAAAAGGGGTTATCAGATCCTCAATATCCGACACAGATGTGTTCGGGTGTAAATGTAACCTGGACACAAAGAGCGCCTTCATGGGTGGTTGGCGATGCACCACCTGTACCCTCTCTGACTTGGCTGTACCAGTTGATGTAGGTGAACGTCGTTTCCGCATCACAGGAATGAACCCGTCTTTGTCGGGCACAATAGCAGCAGGACGAGCATAGCGTCGAAGACCAGGAACTTGAAAAGCAACAGTGGAAACATCGCCATCCGCCAAGCTATTGTTAGGCTCGAGCGTTGCACCCTCACCCAAGGATGGCCTCTGTACCGCCGCCGCGCGCAATGGAGGCCGTCCAGCCGATGACTCAGATGAACGCACGGCCGCCGCAAAAGATGCGTGAGGTCTTGCAGCCCCTCGAGCACCCTCTTGTTCAGCAAGCCGATTTCCGAACGTAAAAAGGTGTTTTCTGACTTGAGGCTCTTTACCTCAGCCGTCAGGACTTCCGATTTCCTAGAGATGTTGTGCAGCAGACGAACCAGGTCAGCCGTTGCCCAAGGAACCGACCCATGAGCAGCGCTCTCCGAAGGAGCGCTTAATCGCGACACACTCTCCCGGTCATGCCGGTCATCGTGGGTGTCCGGATTGCCATTCGACGAAGTTCTGCGACGCCTGGTACACTCGGTGCATTTATAGGCACTCATACCACTTTGCATTAGCACTTTGTATTCTTCTTAGCCTACGTTAATACATTTCCAATGATATCGTCGATTGCACGAACCGGAACAAGACAAAAACTGTTGCTTGGCGTAGAAGCGAACGGTGCCCTCACCGCACACGTCTGTCGGCATCACTGTCATTCGCCAGAATGAGCTTAAAGCATTTCGTAATGAGTGTATGCCGCGAAAAGGTGTCAATTAAAGCAAACAGGTATCCGTTTTGAAGAAAAAAAAACTATCTACTGGTTCTAGAAGCGCCATGCAAATATCTTAATCACTTAATGGTGAAATAAACTCTTTCTGAAATACTGGGCAAATATCATAATTAACTAATTGACTGTTAAATACCTCGCGTGATGGACGGATAGGGTAGTCGAGTAGGATCACCAGGACAGGCCGCGAACACGAGTCACCACAGTATCCGCGGTTCGAATGCCGAATGCCAAGTTGCTCCTGGAATTTATTGCCATCTCGAATTCGAAACACGGATCTCGCGGCGACTCGCCTTCGAATCTGTATGCAGACTGTCCTTTGTATGATCTGTAAGCAGTGTGAACCGGTGTTTCAGGTCCCTGGAGTTTTTTTATTAGGTGGACGTTGTGTACATTAAACATTATACATCAGGGGATACTGAAACGAATTTTTGAATTCAGAAAACCACGCAGAAGCGCTAGGCGAGACGCTACAAACTCGAAAGCATCCTCATAAAGCGATATCGCCAATGGATATTCCTATTTTTATGAAAGAGGAGCGCGCTTGAACAAGGTCAAAAAGGCCCGTGACGTCGCCGAATCTCGTTTTCTCCTCTCCTCACTTTGACTCCGCGAGGATGCGAAGAGGAAGCAAGGCCGTTTCCCCTCCTCCTCAATGATTCTGCAGGAAACGCGACGTCGGGATTCTCACTCAATCGCATCCTTATTTTACAAAAATACGGCCATCCGTTGGGGATATCGCTTTTGGGTCATTCCATGTCAAATGTCCCAGACGTTGCGCTCGACCATCACCGATTTCTAACAAAAAAATTATGGCCTTTTGCCGCAATATCCACAGTCATTCCCTGAAATATTTTCGACGAAATTTTTTTAAAGACGTCAGCGCGGTTTTAATTTTTTAAAACAGCGTGAAATTATGCATTACTCAATAATTAATGAAAAATAAGTTATTTTATAAAACATCCAACCATATATTTTTCTTAAATTTGCATGGCTTTCGAACTAAATGTGGTTGGGCTTGTGCAGTTTTTGTTTAATATAAATATTATTAAAAAACACAATTTGCTTGAACTTTTTTTACATTTTTGTTATTTTAATAATATATATATATATATAATTGCTCCCGGGACTTCAAATAACCTTTTTACCTGCTGCCATGTAGGCATATAATCTATAAAAAAAATGTTTAAAACCGCGCCATTAAATATCCTGCAGTAAAAAAAGAATCCTGAAGTTGCAAAAAAGTGCGTTTTGACGCATAAACAGCCATTTATTTTACCCTGAGGTGGTCCAAGTAAAAATACAAAATATGGTGGGTTTGGAAGAACAATCCATTGTCTTTCGATTCTGAAAGTTTAATCAAAGTAATATTTGTTTAAAGCAAAAAAACAATTTTTTGAATTTGAATCTCGGACCACAACCCTGCGTCGCTTCTTAAACGCCTCTTCGCCTCACAGCACACCACCTGCGACGATAGCTGACACAGTTAGGTCAAAAGAAAGAACGGAGTTTACTGGCGCTTCCCCTTGCCCGTCTTTTCAGCTGCAAGGGAAGAAACGGCGGGTATCGTGTAATAATCTCAGCTGCCGCCAGTGCGTAGCTACAGCAAGCCCGTTGTGCCCAACCCGAGGGCGGCCCCTCAAACTCCGAAACGTGATGCCATAAACGAGGGGCGGCATCAGGTGACGTGGACTTCTCAATTTCATGCCAAAGTCCGACGGCCACCTCCGATTCCTTAAATAAAATTAATGGCTCTTTACCATAATGTTTGTGGTGCTTCTCTAACATATTTTTGACAAAAAACAAATTTCATGGAATGATGGCGGTTTGAACTTGTAAAAAGGAGTGAAACTAGGAGTAATTTAATAATTGATGATAGAAACATATATTTATGGAACAGTGGAATGTTCTTGCCTAAACACCACATGGTGTTTGGACTCCTATATAATAAACATCACAAATATTGGCTTGAAGCAATTTAAAAAAAAGGAATATATGAGAATTTTAGCATTTTTGATAGTCTTGTTACAAACTATCTCGTTGCTGCAGGTGACGGTAAAAATTCTTATCGACAACCCTGTATGTATACTGCACAAAAACAAAGGTTTCAGACCGTACAACTAAATATCTTGCTGAAAAACAACTAAATTTGTGCAAAATTGCGTTTCGCCGTTTCAAGAGTCGTCAATTCTGCCTTGAGGTGGCCCAAAGAAAAAAACGAAACATGGTTACCTTTCCAGAATAGTTTATTGCCTTTTGTTCTCGAAAGTTTAAATAAAATAATTTTGTTCTAAAGAGGAAAAACAAATTTGAAGTTGAGCTCTCGCGCTACAACCTGGCGTCGTTTCTTGCGCCTCTTCTCTGCACAGCACGCCACCGTCGAGCCCGGCAAAGCGTCCGACGGTGTCTCGGTGTGCGCACGCAGGCGGACAGCCGGACCTCGAGTTGCCGGGTACATCTTGGTGAGATGAAGCTTTTTTCCGCTTTTGTTGCTTTATAGATTTTCCTATTTCGACTGTTTTGCACGGCGGTGTCCTCCTGCGCTCTTGTAATGTTTTGATAACAGCAGATGCTTAGCGCTGCCGGGTCAGAGCATCCACTAGTAAGCTTGTTGTTTCTTACGTACATATCGCAATCACTCTCTTTTGTCAACGTCAGGACACTATTTAAACAGCAACACAAAAGCACCGTGAATGGGCAATCTCAAACGACGAGGTGATGTAGTGTTAACGAATGCGCGCCGTTGGAGGCTCACGCCTCGTTTCTGTTTAAATCGGCTTTGAAGCTGCAAATTATTTCGTACCTGAATAGTTCCGCTTTTAACCGCAGTATGCGTGACGGCTAAATTTCGCTGCGATATTATCGTGTTTCCCTTTTAGGAGAAGTCAACGTCAGCTGATGCCGCCCGTCGATTAGGCATCGCATTTCGGAATTTGAGGAGCCGCCCTCGGGTGCAAAGGGCACAACGGGCCTGCCATGGCTACGCACAGGCGGCACCTCCGATTATTACACGATGCCCGCCGTTTCTTCCCTTGCAGCTGAAAAAGACGGACAAGGGGAAGCGGCAGTAAACTACATTCTTTCTTTGGACCTAGTCGTGTCAGCTATCGTCGCCGGTGGCGTGCTGTGCGGCGAAGAGGCGTTAAGAAGTGACGCCGGATTGTGGTCGGAGAGTTAAACTTTAAAAATTGTTTTCTCGCTTTAAACAAAAATTACTTTGATTAAACTTTAACAATCAAAAGACAATCGACTGTTCTTTCAAACCCACCATATTTTGTATTTTTAGTTGGACCACCTCAGGGTAAAATAGAGAGCTGCTTATGCGTCAAAACGCACTTTTTTTGCAACTTCAGAATTTGTTTTTGCTGCCAGATATTTAATTGAGCAGTTTAAACTTTTTTATAGATTATTTACCTACACGGCTCGCGGTAAAAAGTTATATTTAGTCCCGGGACCAGTCAAATGTTTTATAATCAAATAACAAAAATGTTAATATTAAAAAAATAGTGTTTTTTTTAATAATATTTATATTAAACAAACCTGCACAAGCCCAACAACATTGCAAGTCGAAAGCCGTGCAAATTTAAGAAAAAAATGTTGTTGGGTGTTTCATAAAAAAGCTAATTTTTTCATCAATTTTTGAGTGATACATAGCTTCACGCAATTTTTAAAAGTTAAAACTGCGCTCACGCCATCAAAAAAATTTTTGTCAGAAATATTTAGGGCATGGCTACCAACATTGCGGCAAAAGATCATGAATAAATTTTTTTTAAGAAATCGAAGGTGGTCGAGCGCAACGTCTGGGACGTTTGACATGGAATGACTCTTAGATTATCCCTAAGAAGACTTGAAGGTGAAAGCCCAAGCGCCGATGCATTAAAGACAGACACGTGATTTACTTAATTCACATTGATTCCACTTAATTCGCTTTGTCCTCCTTCTCAATTTCATTGCCTCTAATTCGCTTGAGTGGTCACGCAAACGTGATAGCGAACCTGCGAAGACAGTGCTCTCTCTGACGACACACTTTTGGCGCCGTTTCATTGGCTCACTCGAATCGTGGCGTCGGCTGTGGTCCCGGTGATAGCGAACCTCCGAAGACAGCGCGCTCTCTGACGACGCACTTTTGGCGCCGCTTCATTGGCTCACTCGGATCGTGGCGTCGGCTGTGGCACCGGTGATAGCGAACCTCCGAAGACAGCGCGCTCTCTGACGACGCACTTTTGGCGCCACTTCATTGGCTCACTCGGATCGTGGCGTCGGCTGTGGCACCGGTGATAGCGAACCTCCGAAGACAGCGCGCTCTCTGACGACGCACTTTTGGCGCCGTTTCATTGGCTCACTCGGATCGTGGCGTCGGCTGTGGCACCGGTGATAGCGAACCTCCGAAGACAGCGCGCTCTCTGACGACGCACTTTTGGCGCCACTTCATTGGCTCACTCGGATCGTGGCGTCGGCTGTGGCACCGGTGATAGCGAACCTCCGAAGACAGCGCGCTCTCTGACGACGCACTTTTGGCGCCACTTCATTGGCTCACTCGGATCGTGGCGTCGGCTGTGGCACCGGTGATAGCGAACCTCCGAAGACAGCGCGCTCTCTGACGACGCACTTTTGGCGCCACTTCATTGGCTCACTCGGATCGTGGCGTCGGCTGTGGCACCGGTGATAGCGAACCTCCGAAGACAGCGCGCTCTCTGACGACGCACTTTTGGCGCCGCTTCATTGGCTCACTCGGATCGTGGCGTCGGCTGTGGCACCGGTGATAGCGAACCTCCGAAGACAGCGCGCTCTCTGACGACGCACTTTTGGCGCCGTTTCGATTGGCTCACTCGGATCGTGGCGTCGGCTGTGGCACCGGTGATAGCGAACCTCCGAAGACAGCGCGCTCTCTGACGACGCACTTTTGGCGCCGCTTCATTGGCTCACTCGGATCGGGGCGTTGGCTCTGGCACCGGTGATGGCGAACCTCCGAAGACAGCGCGCTCTCTGACGACGCACTTTTGGCGCCACTTCATTGGCTCACTCGGATCGTGGCGTCGGCTGTGGCACCGGTGATGGCGAACCTCCGAAGACAGCGCGCTCTCTGACGACGCACTTTTGGCGCCACTTCATTGGCTCACTCCGGATCAGTGGCGTCGGCTGTGGCACCGGTGATAGCGAACCTCCGAAGACAGCGCGCTCTCTGACGATGCACTTTTGGCGCCACTTCATTGGCTCACTCGGATCGTGGCGTCGGCTGTGGCACCGGTGATGGCGAACCTCCGAAGACAAGCGCGCTCTCTGACGACGCACTTTTGGCGCCACTTCATTGGCTCACTCAGATCGGGGCGTTGGCTCCGGCACCGGTGATGGCGAACCTCCGAAGACAGCGCGCTCTCTGACGACGCACTTTTTGGCGCCACTTCATTGGCTCACTCGGATCGGGGCGTCGGCTCTGGCACCGGTGATGGCGAACCTCCGAAGACAGCGCGCTCTCTGACGACGCACTTTTAGCGCCACTTCATTGGCTCGACTCGGATCATGGCGTCGGCTGTGGCACCGGTGATAGCGAACCTCCGACAGACAGCGCGCTCTCTGACGACGCACGTTTAGCGCCACTTCATTGGCTCACTCGGATCGTGGCGTCGGCTGTGGCACCGGTGATAGCGAACCTCCGAAGACAGCGCGCTCTCTGACGACGCACTTTTAGCGCCACTTCATTGGCTCACTCGGATCGTGGCGTCGGCTGTGGCACCGGTGATAGCGAACCTCCGAAGACAGCGCGCTCTCTGACGACGCACTTTGGCGCCACTTCATTGGCTCACTCGGATCGTGGCGTCGGCTGTGGCACCGGTGATAGCGAACCTCCGAAGACAGCGCGCTCTCTGACGACGCACTTTTGGCGCCACTTCATTGGCTCACTCGGATCGTGGCGTCGGCTGTGGCACCGGTGATAGCGAACCTCCGAAGACAGCGCGCTCTCTGACGACGCACTTTTGGCGCCACTTCATTGGCTCACTCGGATCGTGGCGTCGGCTGTGGCACCGGTGATAGCGAACCTCCGAAGACAGCGCCCTCTCTGACGACGACGCATTCGGCGCCGCTTCATTGGCTCACTCGGATCGGGGCGTCGGCTGCTGGCACCGGTGATGGCGAACCTCCGAAGACAGCGCGCTCTCTGACGACGCACTTTTGGCGCCACTTCATTGGCTCACCTCGGATCGGGCGTCGGCTGTGGCACCGGTGATGGCGAAACCTCCGAAGACAGCGCGCTCTCTGACGACGCACTTTTGGCGCCGCTTCATTGGCTCACTCGGATCGTGGCGTCGGCTGCTGGCACCGGTGATAGCGAACCTCCGAAGACAGCGCGCTCTCTGACGACGCACTTTTGGCGCCACTTCATTGGCCTACTCGGATCGTGGCGTCGGCTGTGGCACCGGTGATAGCAGAACCTCTGAAGACAGCGCGCTCTCTGACGACGCGCTTGTGGCGCCGCTTCATTGGCTCACTCAGATCGTGGCGTCGGCTGTGGCACCGGTGATAGCGAACCTCCGAAGACAGCGCGCTCTCTGACGACGCACTTTTGGCGCCGTTTCATTGGCTCACTCGAATCGTGGCGTCGGCTGTGGCACCGGTGATAGCGAACCTCCGAAGACAACGCGCTCTCTGACGACGCACTTTTGGCGCCACTTCATTGGCTCACTCGGATCGTGGCGTCGGCTGTGGCACCGGTGATAGCAGAACCTCCGAAGACAACGCGCTCTTTGACGACGCACTTTTGGCGCCGCTTCATTGGCTCACTCGGATCGTGGCGTCGGCTGTGGCACCGGTGATGGCGAACCTCCGAAGACAGCGCGCTCTCTGACGACGCACTTTTGGCGCCACTTCATTGGCTCACTCGGATCGTGGCGTCGGCTGTGGCACCGGTGATAGCGAACCTCCGAAGACAGCGCGCTCTCGATGACGCACATCTGGCGCCGTTTCGTTGGCTCACTCGGATCGTGGCGTCGGCTGTGGCACCGGTGATAGCGAACCTCCGAAGACAGCGCGCTCTCTGACGACGCACTTTTGGCGCCACTTCATTGGCTCACTCCGGATCGTGGCGTCGGCTGTGGCACCGGTGATAGCGAACCTCCGAAGACAGCGCGCTCTCTGACGACGCACTTCTGGCGCCACTTCATTGGCTCACTCGGATCGTGGCGTCGGCTGTGGCACCGGTGATAGCGAACCTCCGAAGACAGCGCGCTCTCTGACGACGCACTTTTGGCGCCACTTCATTGGCTCACTCGGATCGTGGCGTCGGCTGTGGCACCGGTGATAGCGAACCTCCGAAGACAGCGCGCTCTCTGACGACGCACTTTTGGCGCCACTTCATTGGCTCACTCGGATCGTGGCGTCGGCTGTGGCACCGGTGATAGCGAACCTCCGAAGACAGCGCGCTCTCTCGACGACGCACTTTTGGCGCCACTTCATTGGCTCACTCGGATCGTGGCGTCGGCTGTGGCACCGGTGATAGCGAACCTCCGAAGACAGCGCGCTCTCTGACGACGCACTTTTGGCGCCATTTCATTGGCTCACTCGGATCGTGGCGTCGGCTGTGGCACCGGTGATAGCGAACCTCCCGAAGACAACGCGCTCTCTGACGACGCACTTTTGGCGCCGTTTCATTGGCTCACTCGAATCGTGGCGTCGGCTGTGGCACCGGTGATAGCGAACCTCCGAAGACAGCGCGCTCTCTGACGACGCACTTTTGGCGCCACTTCATTGGCTCACTCGGATCGTGGCGTCGGCTGTGGCACCGGTGATAGCGAACCTCCGAAGACAGCGCGTCTCTCTGACGACGCACTTTGGCGCCATTTCATTGGCTCACTCGGATCGTGGCGTCGGCTGTGGCACCGGTGATAGCGAACCTCCGAAGACAGCGCGCTCTCTGACGACGCACTTTTGGCGCCACTTCATTGGCTCACTCGGATCGTGGCGTCGGCTGTGGCACCGGTGATAGATGAACCTCCGAAGACAGCGCGGTCTCTGACGACGCACTTTTGGCGCCACTTCATTGGCTCACTCGGACCGTGGCGTCGGCTGTGGCACCGGAGATGGCGAACCTCCGAAGACAGCGCGCTCTCTGACGACGCACTTTTCGCGCCAATTCGTTGGCTCACTCGGATCATGGCGTCGGCTGTGGCACCGGTGATAGCGAACCTCCGAAGACAACGCGCTCTCTGACGAACGCACTTTTGGCGCCGTTTCATTGGCTCACTCGAATCGTGGCGTCGGCTGTGGCACCGGTGATAGCGAACCTCCGAAGACAGCGCGCTCTCTGATGATGCACTTTTGGCGCCGTTTCATTGGCTCTACTCGAATCGTGGCGTCGGCTGTGGCACCGGTGATAGCGAACCTCCGAAGACAACGCGCTCTTTGACGACGCGCTTTTGGCGCCGTTTCATTGGCTCACTCGAATCGTGGCGTCGGCTGTGGCACCGGTGATAGCGAACCTCCGAAGACAACGCGCTCTCTTGATGACGCACTTTTGGCGCCACTTCATTGGCTCACTCGGATCGTGGCGTCGGCTGTGGCACCGGTGATAGCGAACCTCCGAAGACAGCGCGCTCTCTGACGACGCACTTTTGGCGCCACTTCATTGGCTCCTCGATCGTGGCGTCGGCTGTGGCACCGGTGATGGCGAACCTCCGAGACAGCGCGCTCTGACGACGCACTTTTGGCGCCACTTCATTGGCTCACTCGGATCATGTAGCGTCGGCTGTGGCCCGGTGATAGCGAACCTCCGAAGACAGCGCGCTCTCTGACGACGCACTTTTGGCGCCACTTCATTGGCTCACTCGGATCATGGCGTCGGCTGTGGGCACCGGTGATGGCGAACCTCCGAAGACAGCGCGCTCTCTGACGATGCACTTTTGGCGCCGTTTCATTGGCTCACTCGGATCATGGCGTCGGCTGGTGGCACCGGTGATAGCGAACCTCCGAAGACAGCGCGCTCTCTCACGACGCACTTTTGGCGCCATTCATTGGCTCACCTGGATCGTGGCGTCGGCTGTGGCACCGGTGATAGCGAACCTCCGAAGACAGCGCGCTCTCTGACGACGCACTTGTGGCGCTGCTTCATTGGCCTGCCTGGATCGTGGCTCGGCTGTGGCACCGGTGATAGCGAACCTCCGAAGACAGCGCGCTCTCTGATGACGCACTTTTGGCGCCGCTTCATTGGCTCACTCGGATCGTGGCGTCGGCTGTGGCACCGGTGATAGCGAACCTCCGAAGACAGCGCGCTCTCTGACAACGCACTTTTGGCGCCGTTTCATTGGCTCACTCGGATCGTGGCGTCGGCTGTGGCACCGGTGATAGCGAACCTCCGAAGACAGCGCGCTCTCTGATGACGCACTTTTGGCGCCGTTTCATTGGCTCACTCGGATCGTGGCGTCGGCTGTGGTACCGGTGATAGCGAACCTCCGAAGACAGCGCGCTCTCTGATGACGCACTTTTGGCGCCACTTCATTGGCTCACTCGGATCGGTGGCTTTGGCTGCGGCACCGGTGATAGCGAACCTCCGAAGACAGCGCGCTCTCTGACGACGCACTTTTGGCGCCACTTCATTGGCTCACTCGGATCGTGGCGTCTGGCTGTGGCACCGGTGATGGCGAACCTCCGAAGACAGCGCGCTCTCTGATGACGCACTTTGGCGCCACTTCATTGGCTCACTCGAATCGTGGCGTCGGCTGTGGCACCGGTGATAGCGAACCTCCGAAGACAGCGCGCTCTCTGATGATGCACTTTTGGCGCCACTTCATTGGCTCACTCGGATCGTGGCGTCGGCTGTGGCACCGGTGATGGCGAACCTCCGAAGACAGCGCGCTCTGTCACGATACACTTTTGGCGCCGCTTCATTGGCCTCTACCGGATCGTGGCGTCGGCTGTGCACCGGTGATAGCGAACCTCCGAAGACAAGCGCGCTCTCTGACGACGCACTTTTGCGCCATTTCATTGGCTCACTCGGATCGTGGCGTTGGCTGTGGCACCGGTGACAGCGAACCTCGAAGACAGCGCGCTCTCTGACGATGCACTTTTGGCGCCACTTCATTGGCTCACTCTGAATCGTGGCGTCGGCTGTGGCACCGGTGATAGCGAACCTCCGCAATGACAGCGCGCTCTCTGACGACGCACTTTGGCGCCACTTCATTGGCTCACTCGGATCGTGGCGTCGGCTGTGGCTGCCGGTGATAGCGAACCTCCGGGAGACAGCGCGCTCTGATGACGCACTTCTAGCGGCCGTTTCATTGGCTCACTCGAATCGTGGCGTCGGCTGTGGCACCGGTGATAGCGAACCTCCGAGAGACAGCGCGCCTCTCTGACGACGCTTTCGGCGCCGTTTCATTGGCTCACTCGGATCGTGGCGTCGGCTGTGGCACCGGTGATAGCGAACCTCCGAAGACAGCGCGCTCTTTGATGACGCCACTTTTGGCGCCGCTTCATTGGCTCACTCGGATCGTGGGCGTCGGCTGTGGCCGCCGGTGATGGCAAACCTCAAAGACAGCCGCGCTCTCTCTGACGACGCACTTTTGGCGCCGTTTCATTGGCTCACTCGGATCGTGGCGTCGGCTGTGGTCACCGGTGATGGCGAACCTCCAGGACACGCGCTCTCTGATGACACCTTTGGCGCCGACTTCATTGGCTCACCTCGAGATCGTGGCGTCAGCAGCGCCCGGTGATAGCGAACCTCAATACAGCTCGCTCTCTGACGTACGCTTTGGCGCCGTTTGTATGGCCCACTCGGATCGCAGCGTCGGCTGTGGCACCGGTAGGCAGCGAACTTCAAAGACAGCGCGCTCTCTGACGACGCACTTTGGCGCCACTTCATTGGCTCCACTCAGATCGCGGCGTCGGCTGTGGCGCAGGTGATAGTGAACCTTCGCAGACATGCGCGCTCTCTGATGACGCACTTTTGGCGCCGCTTCATTGGCTCACTCGGATCGTGGCGTCGGCTGTGGCACCGGTGATAGCGAACCTCCGAAGACACGCGCGCTCTCTGACGACGCGCACGGCGCCGCTTCATTGGCTCGCTCGGATCGTGGGCGTCGGCTGTGGCACCGGTGATAGTGAACTTCTCGAAGACAGCGCGCTCTCTGATGACGCACTTTTGGCGCCGTTTCATGTTGACCCACTCGGATCGTGGCGTCGGCTGTGGCACCGGTGATAGCGAACCTCCGAAGATGGCGCGCTCTCTGACGACGCACTTTTGGCGCCACTTCATTGGCTCACTCGGATCCGGCGTCGGCTTGGCACGGTGATGGCAGAACTCCGAAGACAGCGCGCTCTCTGACGATGCACTTTTGGCGCCACTTCATTGGCTCACTCGGATCGTGAGCGTCGGCTCGTGGCAGCGGCGTGATGAACCTCGAACACAGCGCGCTCTCTGACGACGTACTTGCCTGGCGCCACTTCATTGGCTCACTCGGATCGTGGCGTTGGCTGTGGCACCGGTGATAGCGAACCTCCGAAGACAGCGCGCTCTCTGACGACGCACTTTCGGCGCCACTTCATTGGCTCACTCGAATCATGGCGTCGGCTGTGGCACCGGTGATAGCGAACCTTCGAAGACAGCGCGCTCTCTGATGACGCACTTTTGGCGCCGTTTCATTGGCTCACTCGGATCGTCGACGTCGGCTGGGTACCCGGTGATGGCGGGCCTCCCGAAGACAGGCGCGCTCTCTGACGACGCACTTTTGGCGCCGCATCATTGGCTCACTCGGATCGTGGCGTCGGCTGTGGCACCGGTGATGGCGAACCTCCGAAGAGCAACGCTCTCCTGATGATCGCACGGCGTCGTTTCGTTGGCTCCAATCAGATCGTGAGCGTACGTGGGCTGTGGTCACCGGTGATAGCGAACCTCCGGCAGACAGCGCGCTCTCTGATGCGCTGCACTTTGGCTGCGTCTCACTTGGGCCCACTCGGAAATCGTGGCGTCGGCTGCGATCCCGGCGATAGCAGACACTTCCGGAGACAGCGCCCTCTCTGCTGATACGCTTTTGGCGCCAGTTTCATTGGCTCACTCGAACCGGCAGCCGTCCTGGCGGGTCCCGGTGATAGCGAACTCTCCCAAGACAGTCAGCGCTCTCTGGATGACGCACTTTGGCGCCGCTTCATTCGGCTCACTCCGGATCGTGGCGCTCGCTGTGGTCACCGGTGATAGGCTGAACTTCTCCCAACACAGCGCGCTCTCCGGTGACGCACTTTTGGCGCCGCTCTATCGGTCGCTCCTCGAATCGCGGCGTCGCGGCTGTGGTCCCAGCGATAGCGAACCTCCCAAGACAGCGCGCTCTCTGATGACGCACTTTTGGCACGCCGCTTCATTGGCTCACTCGAATCGTGACGTCGGCTGTGGTCACCGGTGATAGCAGGCCTCAAGACAGCGCGCCTCTGGACGCATTTTTGACGCACTTTTGGCGTATTTTCGTAATTTTTCATGTCGTCGACGTGTTTTCTCTCAAGGACTTTGAAGATCGGCTGAACGATGAGTCATGCTGCCTCTCGCCTTAATAAACGGTTTTGAGAGAGAAAGAGAGCAGAACCTTAAGGCAACAGGAATATTTGTCGTCCATATAAGGAACGACAACCGCACCAGCTTGCAAGACTAGCTACCACCCGACGCAGATGGTTTTAAAAAGAATGCAAGAACTGAATGAAGAAGACGGAAGATCAATAATGAGAATTTCTCGTCGTGGCGGCACCGTTGCCGACAAGAGAATGCAAAGAGATTGCGACTTCAGGATGCAACAGAAATTATAAGTGACATTCGGATAGGCAATCTGGTGCAGAAAGACCAATAGCTCTGCTGGCAACACTGCAGTAAGTCGTTTGGAAAAAAACCGCGCCGGAAGCAGGAAATTTGGAGCAGATGGATCGGTAAGCGGGTCGAGAACCTCAACACTGCGGCGTTTCATCCCCGAAGGCGAGGATGGATCGGAGAAAACTGAAGCAGCGTCGCCAATGACCCAGCGGGTAAGTGGTCATCAACTGAGCTCTACATCTTTGGGGCTGCAGCAGATAATCGTCTCTGGAAGCTCAAGCGCACCCTGGAGAGATTGGGAACGTAAACTGCACTGACATTTTCACAACGTCAGCAGCATTTAGGTCAGCACACTAAATAAAAAAGGCAGAACAGTATTTTTCCTGTGGGTGCCGGGGCAAGTCAGGTTCAAAGACGAAGCCGGACAGGCTTACGCTGAAAACCCATCAGGAACCACCGTAGTGACGCTCGACACCCATAAAGCCATTCATGATGCGCGAAATCACGTAAAAGCGGAAACGAGAACCGTCCTTGCCAAAGGGAACGCTCGTGAGGACTGCCTATTGAAGGCAACGATTTCTGTAGACTCCGAACAAGCACGGTAGCTATAGACGTGTTCCTGCACTAAATGAAGATAGCCCCTATATCGGACCTGCCACAACTGCAACGAGACAGAGACGGTAGACCACAAACTGTTGGTTTGCCCGGCGTACAAGATTCAAAGAGTACGGATAAACACAAATTGCAAGCAGAGGGGCCCCGCCTCACCTACAACATCATCTTCCCAGACGAGACACGCAAAGAGTGTCGCAAAACTTTCTCAGAGCCTTATGAACTTTCTCCAGGCCACATGCCTCATGGAACACCACCAGCACTGCAACCATTCTTGCCGGCACCAGCAAACGTACTGCTAAACTAGCATAAGGACGATAAAAAAAAACAAAAAACAGTGCTACTACTGCTATGCGCGGGTATTCCTGGGTCCAGGCGCGCAGCTGCGGAACAGTTCATAAACGACTACTTTTTGTGTAACTAGCGCGTTGTGTTATACTGCAGTGACCTAGGGGAATAGAGATGAGTAGGGTCACCGCCCCGCTTGCTGAGGCAGTTTATGCGATGAAAGATGCGCTCAAGGTCGGATCCCCCTTGGCTACTTTCACCGCGCTCTTCTGCGATCACATGCGTATCAGCGCGTGTGTGCGTCGGAAAGTCGTAGAACTGCGTCGGTCAGCATGGGGTTCCCCACGGTGAACGCGTACCTCTTTACCGTTGGTGATGGCCACGTAACCTGCAATTACGGATTGTGGTTCAAGTATAATTCGCACACAGCAGAGGTCTCGTCCAACACTTCGTCTTGTTCGTTCGATGCCAAGTTCTTATCCCAAAAGTTTCGCCGCTCTCCTCACTTCTTCAGGTATACCGAACAAAGACACCCAGCACGGCGTCCTTCCGCGAGCGTATCCCGTTCCAGGGCTTAAATTGCTAAACAGTAGTTTCGCCGGCAATTAGACATTCTTACATTTGAGTCGAAGAGAACAAAGCCGCAGAAAGCAGTAATTACAGTGACCTGAGGCAAAGGCATGCAGACGAACGCACGTGATTGCAGTCACTCACTCAACGACCACACCAAAGGCTGAATGCAAAACACAAGCGGCCGGGCGTAGCGATTACTGGACGCCAGGATGGATGGATGAATGGCGGCAATTTGCTGAAATGGGCGGTGACAGGAGAAGTCCAGCAGCGCCCCCATCGGCCTCTGAAACAATCGGCACAAGTCCACCTTCTCCTCAGGCATGAGCGAGAGGGGCGGTGAGCTCAGTAGCTACTCTAGGCCACTGTACCCAGTAAAAAAAAAAATTATATGTTTAAATGTTTCCAATCCAATAAAGGCATATGAATAAATAATATCATATAGAACCTTCTAAAATATAAGGGAAAAATATAATATTATATAAGCAGTTCTACGAATTCGATAAGTTTCTTAGAACTTCTTATGTGAAACTCAAATTGTCTTTTATATAAATAATATCATATAAGAACCTTATATGAATATAAAAAGAAAAATCTAGTATTATATAAGCAGTTCTACGAATTCGATAAAGTTTCTTAGAACTTCTTATATAAACTCAAATTGTCTTCTATTTTCTTTTAAGGTTTTTGTATGCGCCCTTATATAGTATTCTTTAATCATATGCGTTTATTGGACAAAAATGTTTTATTCATGTAAAAATTTTAACCAGGGTGGTCATACTACAGGGCAGGCAGCAACAGAGAAACCCTACCACGAAGTACACCATCTCAATTGACACTACGACCAAGGTCGGCTTGACAGCTGCTCGCAGCCCAACAAGATCCATCAGTAGGTGGTGCTCTACTTAATTGGGTCTTTATAGAACAATGGATTTAAAGGGAACGATGAAAACGTCTCGGGGCCGTTGGCCATCAGGTAAGTAGCTGCTGTGCGGATGCGGTTCACGTTTCAAGAAGGATGAGCAGCTGGTGTGATGGCTGTACCAAATTGACGGCCTCAGTCTGTCTTGATGGTTGAGAAGACGCGGAATCTAGAAGAGCTGGAAGGCGTCAATTAAAATGTTTTGTACGCTGATCGGTCTCGTGCAAATTGTAATATTTCTTAAATGTCAGAATTCGTTGTTGTTGTTTTTTGTTACCTTTGCTGGATACGTGATAAAGCGCCCAATATGAAATTTCAACATTTATGAATCAAACTCGATGTGGTTGAGAACAGTTAAAAAAAAAGTTCACACTCATAGATTGTACCTTTAGCTACGTGAGCAAAGGGGTTCGTTGATATTCTCAGTAAAGAGCAACATCGATTGTTCTATTGGTCTCTGCGCGACTAAACGAACACTCAGGCAGTATTAGAGTAACCGAGACACGTGCAACCTTCTGCACTTGTCTGGAGTTACAAATCTCCTTGTGTAGTTTATGTTCCGTTAGAAGTTTACCTGACGTTTGCCCTTCACATATGTGCTCGTACACGTCTGCGTAGTGAAAGCGTTAAATTTTTTTACTTTCTTTGGTTCGTAAAATTCGACTGATCAACCGGCTTCGAGCGCCTCGTCGCGATTAAAGTGCTAATCGATAAATCGGTAGGATTATCCATCAATTGCCAATTTCAACAATGAAAATCTATCCTTGAACAAAAGCTCAGGCGATGGTGTCCCGTATACGGATATACGACAGAGGTTTTGTCTCGGGTCCTTGCATGAATCTGCCACGGGGTGAGGAGATAGCGATGCCCGTCAGAAGGAGGAGGGCCATTTTTCGATATGGACGGGATCGAATGGTTGGAGTCATTCAGGAAAGCTGTGGATGGAGAAAAGTTCTACAGGACGCCAGATTTTTTATATTTAGGACTGCTTCTGGCTCGCAGGACCTCAGATTTTCCGTCTTTCTGCAGACCAGGAACTGTGGAATGTTTACTAAGGTCAAGGCTTGATTTAACGCTTGGGTTGTATAAAGCTTCAGTTTATTGTGACCATTAGTGAGCCTAAGTTTTTAAAAGTCTGCTATTACCAATCCTTGGTTATTTAGATAAGCACAGTAGCAACGTCCGTTGTACAGGGAATTCATAATTTTTCTTCCTTCTATATTTTCGTTTTTATTCCATTTTCTTTTCTTTCCCTTTTCTCTTTTTCCTTACGTTCCTCGTTTTTTTGGGGTTCCCTTCCATTGCATCGGAGTGGAAGATGAAGACAGTACATAATATACTCGAGTTGTCAGTCAGCGCTGTGTGAGTGTTCTTCCTTTGTGTTCTTTACCTTTGTGTGCGTGAAGAGTACACAAGTGTGTCTGATCTTGTGCGCTGTGAAGCAGTATATAGATAACCAACTCGCCCAAACTGAAGTTTGACCGCTTGGTTAAGGGTGCCTTACTCGCACTATGTATGTTTCTTTGTTGAGCTTGAGTATGTCATCGTACTTCGAACTACATTGCACAAGGTTTAGAAGCAATAGAAACTCGTTTGCTTGAAATTTTATCTTCCTTCGTTTGAGATAATCTGGATGGCTGAAATATACATGCACGCTTTTTAGTGCTGTCTAATTTCAGCCTGTAGTGAAGTATTTTAAAGCGCCAGCGTTACCTCAGTCATCTGCAATTGTTTCGATAACATTGAATGGGGACAAAAAACAAAGAAAAAACAATATAATTTGCGCAATTAAGATAGGCCATTCTTCTTGAGATTACGACTTCATGCAAGAGCTGAAATCGCCTTCAGATGAGATAGGGATAAGGGCGAGCTCGTGATTTCACCAGTATTATGCATCATGCTTTCTTGTCTAAAGTGCATCATTGGCGGCTATATCCGCTAGCGATTCTGTATATAAAAAAATTGCAACTAAGGCTATTATATGGTACTCCGTCAGAATCCTATAGACTTCGATAGTCCAATTCGAGACGTAACATAAAAAAAGGAGATGAAAAAAAAGAAAATTCGGGGACACCTAAGCACTCCTTATCAGTTGTGAATGGGAAGCATGAATGTCCTTCTTCCCTCTCTTAGTTCGTCTCTGCGGCGTACTGGCGTGGACAGCCACGTTTCAGTACTGCCCAGGTAACGGCCGAGCGTGCGCTCTCGTGAAGTGGCCGCGCCGCGCCAGGCTCGGCCGTGCAGCACTATCAGAGTTTCCCCGTGCAGGCTCCGCGGCCCGGGCACTTCCCCTCTTAACGGCGGCGTAGGGCACTGCGTGCGCACCCGCCTTCATGGAAGGGCTTCATTGGTGGCGTTTCTTCGAACTACGCCTTGCGAGAGCCAGCCAGGAGCCTCGTTTCTTTAAACTATGACGCACGCCAGCCAATGGGGCCTATCCATCAGATTTCTGCTGCAGACGACAGGCTTCGCTCCACGCAGGACGGGGAAGGGCCGTTTGGTCTGCTCAATGCTGATGACGTCGAGTTCGCTTCACGGGACAGTTAATGCTTTCGCATTAAAGCGAGACAGGTGCAGACCCATGCCCCGTACCTGGTTAAGGCAGTAGAGCGCAGAATTTGTTGGCACTCAAATCAGCTTTTTGTACGACGGTTACATATCTCAAAATAATGGGTGGGGCCGCGCAGCTCCCGGCCCATCCTGTAAAGGCGCGAAGGTTCAATGCAAATATTTTCTGAATCAAAGGCGTCAGTTGTTTGCTGTGCAAACAGCCAGGAGCCAGGCCACGAGTCAATCTTTTGTCAGCGCACTCAATTCTACTGGGAAAAGTGCTACAGCGAACCTTAAAAAAATATTATCTTTATCATACTGCCAAACAAATTTGCTTTCTTGGCGTTTCAAGAAACAAACCTTACACTGTGAAATGCCAAGTCTGATGTGAAGGAAGTGTACGTGAATTGTTGAAGCTTGTCGCGGAGATGGAAAATGTTTAAAATGGACCAAAGAGAGCTGGAAAGGAATGTTTTTTTTTTTTGAACAGCCCTAGATGAAAAACAATTTCATAACATGAATTTACAACGAAAAAAATTAGAGCTATATTTACGCGCAAAACGAATTTGTGTTTGGCGCCTGCGAGACTACCCGGTTACATGGTAGCTCTTTGCTCCACCGCCGCCGCAAAGTCACGCCGCCGCCGCACATGGGTACAGACGCCGCGGTTCAACGCGTTTTCACGCCACCGGAAGAACACACCGGTGTGCCACCGCCGTCAATTTCTGACCAACGCACAAGTCTGCTTGTGGTGCGCTCTTTCAAAACGTTCAGGGCTCTAAAGGTATTTATTGTTCTTCGTGTTTGTTGCCAGTTCAAACGAAGATAAATAAGTAACTTTGAGACCATAAAGGCTTTCGAAGCAGCGCAAAGCGCCGCGATATGCTGCTGACCAGTCACGCGATAAATAGCGGCCACGTTTCCGTGGCGCCCGCAGGCTTTGCCCAACTACAAATTCGTTTCGCATCGTAAATATAGCTCTAAATGGTTTATTTTATTGCGAAAGCGCTAACTGTCTCATCGAGCGAGCCGACGTCAGCCGCGCCAAACGTAGCTAAATTCTCCTGTCCCAAGGAGCGAAGTGAAGCCGTGGTCTGAAGCACATCCCGCATTTTGAAGCTGCGCGATGCCGCACCCCGAGCATGCGTAAATTCCCCTCTCCAAAGGGCGAAAGTGAAGCCCGTCCTGATGGATTATGCTCCTGATAGTACAGCACGCGTCATCAATGAACAGGGGCTCCCGTGGCTCTCGTGCGGCGTGGTTTCGAAAAGGCCGCTACCAGTGAAACCCTCTCAAGGGGCACGCAGCACGCTGAGGCCAGAGAAGGTGCGGCGGAGTAGCTGGCCCATAGCCTGGACACCAGAGCCATCTCGGGCGAACTGGGAGGGGTTGTGAACGGAAGTAAGCACCCCTCACAGGCGCGCGGCTCGACCATCAGCCGCTACCCTCGGCGAGTACTGAGGACACAACCGCCACGCCACCGCGCTCAGACGTACCAGGGAGCCGGAAGAACGACATTCATGCTTTCGCATTCATAACTCATAAGTGCTCATATCCTCAGTTTTTTTTTTTTTTTTTTTTTTTTTGGGGGGGGGGTTGATAATTCGTTTTTATGAATTGTTGTTTCTCACCTAACTGTTTAAAAAAAGAAAGATTTTTTGCACGTGTTCTTTAACAACTGCACCTGAACAAGCTATATGTGAAACATAAAATCATAGACATTTTCAGCCAAGTCCCCCAAAGAGAGCTCCAGAGGATGTTTAAAAAGTCACTACACATAGTTCAAACGTTGTCTCTTTTGCTCCATTCCCACAATAACAACTTAAAATTATCGTAAGCGCAGGGGTTGTATTTACCTGCTTCGCAATTGTCGGACCCCGTCCGATTTCAAGGCGCAGACGCACTGCAACACGCCATGCGTGCCTCGCCCAGTAGCCGAGGATCATCACGACTAACGTCTGTTCTGACCACATGCCTTCCAGGCATTCGTTTAAAAAAAGAGGTATTTTAACGGGTTTTGTTGCATTACTTGCTACATACTCATAAATGCTCACGAAAAACAGTATATATTTTAGAACAGGTACAAGAGCTTCAACTTTCATAGGGATCGACGGCAAAACTTCGGGGTCTCCAAAGCAAAACGGAGGCAGGTAGCACACTTTTTAGTGGAAGTTTTACCATTTGCGCGTTCTGCTTCGTCCAGCTTTTGATGGGGGAACCAGGTGAGACGCGGAATGCGTACGTGTCAGAAATACTGGGCAATAATCCATAAGGACGATGAAGTGGAGATGAAGTAAAGGCGACAAGGCAGGTGGACGCCAACATTCTCACTGGTATGTCACTAGCATCTTTCGAAACGATTCTCCAATGTCACACGCCCTCTCGCCCCACTGTCACCTTTTTGTCTCCGATAAAAATCATATCCCAACAGAGAACGGAAGACGCTTTACGCTCCGCTAAAAGTCACGTTTTGGAGCTTCCACTTTGTGATTCGGAATAGCAACCCAGTGAGGAACACGTCCTTCAATTGCTAATCATGCCAGCGACTGAACTTGTAGACGTCGCTTAGAAAGCAACTATATGTTGCTAGCTTCTCGCCAAAAAGTAACGAAGCGGACCGGAAGGAAAACACTCAATTCCCTCAGGGTGTGTTCAGATAAGGACAGTCATGGTATTGTCATGCCTGACACATTTTAAGTATATTTTTATATGAGGTAGCAAAACCTGTTCAAACAACGGGAAATACCTTACTTTTTCAAAATACGTCGCCCCATGTATTCGTGAGAAAAAATCGCATTCAAGAAGGTTAGACGATTTCCCACTACGCGATGACACCTTTGAAGCGGAGGAATAAATGTGCAGCTTTCCTACAATCAGATGTTTTTAGTTTTAATACGCACAATTTACTGCCAGAATTTGTTGAAGTTAACTTATATAGACATATATTTCGAACGAAATAAAAAATGCCGACTTGGCTTCTTGAGCAAATTTTACATAATGAGGCCCCCCATTTTCGGCGAATGTTTATGTCGCTTTAAATTTATAATCTAAAGATGCGACTTTTTTATGTCGAGTGTTTAATGGTTTGTAGGGTACCGAAATTTATTAGCGTTCCTGCACCAGTATTTCCAGCATTGCGCCGTAAATTTCGTCAAAATCGAAAAGTCAGTTTTTCAATTTTTGTGCCGCAAATTAAAAAAAAAAATCATTCTCGATTTTTTAAATTTTATTTGATGGAATTTAAATGGCCGGTAATTACGAATCTGCAAGAAAATGTTGCATTCTCTTTTTAAAAACAAAAAAAAAAAATAATGTGTAACCAGGTGTAGTGCATCCCATTGGCGCTGGGGCGTTTTAATGTAGCGACTAGAGATACTGGGTGACGCATGCCACAGTGTCGGCCATAGTCCTTATTAAATGCCCAGGCGCCGTGGCCTATAAAAGCCGCACATTACTTGTTTCATCACTGATGTGGCTGATATTGCCAATGAATACTGAACTTTATGGCGCGTCCGATACTCCATTGAAGATTGCTATACTTGACTGGTCAGATGCTTATCGTACTACCTTTTTTGAGATTAGTACTTTAATATGAGTACTTGGCTGACCGTATAATTTTATTCATTGTTTAGGAACCGCTAGGACCGAGCGATGTTACTTATTGCTTGTGACGATAAAGGGCGTGGCGTGAACGGAAGTTTTAAGCGGTGGTGTATCTTATTGCATTGTAACATGGCGTAGCTAGACTGCCAGAGCATAATTAAAGGCAACGGAGAAACAAGTGTTTCTTGATGCCAGACTAGCCACTAAAAATAACTGGCAGCCTCCCCACCCCCGAAAGTAAGGCCGAAGGTTACATTCGCGAGCGCAAAGGCGATCGTATCTAACCGACTCGAGGCGAGACGCGACAACGGCGGCATCCCCTGCGCGGTGTAACCGCAACCTGCATGGCGTGTGGCGGTGGTAAACAAACACCAGAGTCATTCCTCCTGCGGTGGGGCATGGCCCCCACCACGGGAATAGCTAAATGCGAGACCGGAGGAGGCGAGGCGTGTAGATGCAGGTTGGTGAAGGGGATGCTAAGGCCCACTTCCAGACAGGGGGCAACTTTGCCAGCAATTTTGAGGTTGCTGGCGAGTTTATTCGCTTTCCCTGAATCGACGCGAATTTCTGAGATCAGGTCGCTCAGAAAACGGACGAAGCAACTCGAGCCGTTTGAAGCGGCAGCAATAATCAGGAACGCGATGTTTTCCTTGTTACCCCCGTGGTGGTGATAGTGACAGCTAAAGACTTGGTTCTGGTTTGAAATCGATCGTTTTGAAATAACCTTTTCAAAAGATGAGTTAGTATTCTCAACAGCATTCCAAGATATAAAACCACGTTTTTAGTGCGTAGCTGGGCGTCTAAATAGTACGAAAATTTAAAGTGAATGATGATGATAGCAAGTCACTAGCAATTCGGTTGCTACGTGTGAACGCGGACGACCCGTATTGCTGGTGTTGCGACGTCAAATTGCTGGTGTGCTCCGTCTGGGCCTAATGCACTGCTTGCCTGCTCGCTTGGGCAAGCTGGTTACTCTAGGCAAAAGCCCGAACAAGAAGATATTGTGCGTGTGAAACTAAGTGGAGAGGGCCAATGGCTTCCAAAACTACATGACCCGGTCCCTGAGCGAAACGCTGGTGTCTTCAAACACGCCCCAGCTCTGCGATTGTCTTCACAAAAAGTTTATATCTTTGCGACCTCATTGGAGTCAGTGCTGGCACAGCAGGGAGGGTGTGTGTTTGCACCTACTGTGCCAACTTCCAGCTATGTCTGGTGGGGCTGAAAAATACGACAGCGGATTCACTTTCTGCGGAAGGTGTGCAGGCTCTCTGTATATGACCACCAGCCTACTTTGCTTCCTTGGAAAGTGCGACCAGTGCCCAAGAGTGCCGAAAGTGTTCGCCAGATGGGAATTTGGGGAGGTAATTGAAGGCACTGGCTGCCGCAGCGTTTATCAAGGAGCTTAAAAAAATCTGATAAGGTGGATCCCTCACAACTACCAACGACGCGTGCAAACAAATGCAATACAAGACGAGACGCAGTCTTGCTGAAAGTGCTATTGTTTTCCACTTCGACTTTGCCGAAATTGGACCGTGGTGCTTGCAGATGTGAAGTACAGGCGTACTATTGGCAAAATAAACAAATCAGCATCTTTACGAGCGTTGTAATGTCAAGGAAGTCGACTTATGGAACTCTAATGCCGCCTATTTGCCATGATCTAACTCATGACTCGGCGCATGCAGGCAGCGCTGTCGAAATTTAAGGCACACCTCGAAGATAACGCACCAATCTACTCTCGGCTCCTTACGTTAGCGATGGAGCGGCCGCCCCGTTTTAGGGCATGTTACCAAATTCACCTAGTTGCAGTCAACAGCAGTGTGGTAGACTTAGACGACGAACTGTATCTTTTCGGCAAAGAGGGCTCGGCAAGAATGCCACGGGGTAGAGGGGCTTGCAAAACGCTAAGCCCACGGATGGCCATCTTGGGCACTTCGAGAACGAAAAAAAACTAAAGTGGCAGGACGCCGAGAGGGTTCTGGAATATAGTCCCTTCATGTGGAAATATAAAAAATCGGATCAGGAGAATTCGCCTTTTTGCGCAGTGCGGACTCTAGTGGAAGAGAAGCTCTGGAATTCGCCAAGGTATTGTAGTAGATTGTTGTGTCACAAATCCAGCTGCGCGATATAGGGCTTCTCGTTGAATTGCGGAGACCGGCCAGGCGTACATCGGTTTCAGAATTTCCATGCCCGTTAATATAAACAAGACCCCGCCAGGACAAGCGGTTCGAAGGCCTTCCTGCACCTGGTTAGATATCGCGTCGCGCCAATCGACGCACTTTTCGTCTCGCACGAAATGTGACGGGTGTGCACGAGTCTGCTCTGGGCTTGGAGCCGTGATATTCGATTTGCGAAAAGGCCAATCGAGTTCCGGAGGAAAAAAGCGACAGTGGCTGGCCAGGTCCGTGCACAGGCAAGCCTCCGCAAGGAGGGATTAGTGTATGTGAGTGTGTGGCCGGCTTCATCCAGGCTGCCCACTAGTCCCGCTGGAATCCACCGTTAACACCCCCCTTCGGACATTACACAGAAAAGGCCGTAACTCCCGAATAGTGACAGATTGGGCTTCCTCCCTCACCCGCTAGCTCCCCAGTATTCCCTCTGGTTATTAGTAATTCAAGTTTAGGAGTTCAGCTTTCAATTATCTAGCAATTGTTTTCTGCTGTGTATTCACTAGGTACTGCATTTTACCGCCCGCGCACCCTTGAGTGAATTGGTAACACTATTTATTGCCACATTTCGGTGCTTGTGAACCCCATTGTATTATTTCTGCTTCTATTTTTATATCATTATTTTATTAAACTCCTGTTATTTCAAAACGTATTTACGTCCTCTTTATTGGCAAGACTGACCTGTTAGGCCGGTCGACTGATCAAGTTCTTTCTTTATTTTCTGTTTCGTGGAACTATGAACCAGTGCGCGTATGACGGCTTACAGTATTCGGTGGTAGCTCTGGCTGATTCACACCAAGAAGCGTTCTAATTGCAGTTAAACATCTGCGGCTTTTTTGCACTCTATGACAATTTTTCAGATTTTATAAAATATTTTGCCGGATGCGATGACTCTCTTGCCCCCCTTGACAGTCTGGTCATGACTTTTATGAATGCGAGTGAGGAGTCGCAAAGTCCTGCCGGAGCGATTTGAGCGGCACCCGAGCGCACACTTGGCTGGTGCATTTCGACGCTGAACCACTTACATACCTAAGTAAATCTAACTTTCAAGTTTTATTTCCTCATTCGCAATTGTTTTTCAAGGATGTAGCTGTTATCATTCCGCCCTAGACACGCCCCATCGGTCGGAATAAAAGGTTCCAGATATCCCTTCGTTCCAAGCGATACCTGCAGAAATGGGTAAAACTATTTTGTTAGCAAGCTTTCGGGCAGTGCCCAGAAATAAGAGTCAAATTATTTTGTCAGCCAAGTGCTTCTCTTCACAGCTCTAACTGAAAATGGCAGCACGATGGTTTTATCGACCAACCAAAGTATAACACCCTAATATGGATCGGACGCTGCCATAACGTTCAGTTTTCGTTAGCAATATCAGTCACATCAGCAATGAAACCAAGTTCACGCGTGCTATTTTTAGGAGGTAACTTCGTGGCGCATGGACCAAGTATGACAAAGTACGGTTACTGGCATGCGACGCTCGTGTATTACTAGTCGTTAAGACAGAAACGCCCAGCGGTAGCTGACTGAGCGACCTGGTTACGCATTTAGTTTCCTGTTTTAAGCAAAATAATGCAACATGTCTTTGCAGATTTATGACTACCACTCAGCATAAATTACATCAGGTAAAAATTTAAAAAAATTGAAAATGGTGCTTTTTTAACTGCCTTTACGCTACAAAAATCGCACAACTTTGACTTTTTCGATTTTGTGAAATTTCCCAGGCGCAATGCGAAAAACACTTTCAACAGTAGAGGCAACTAATTAATTTGTCAAATGTTCACAAAGCAAACATCGACACAAAAAAAGTTTCAGTTTTTAGAACAACGATTTACAACGACTTAAAAATTCGCAATGCCTTATTATGCAAGATTTGCTCCAAGACCAAGTATGGCATTTTATTTCGCGAAATATATGCTCATATAAGTTAGCTTTAACTAAGTATGGCAGTAACGTATACATTACATTAAACGTAAAACTTTTTACTCGGTGAAAACTGAATTCTTTATTCCTTAAGCCTTCAAATTTGCGTCATCGCAGTTGGGAAAATCGTTTTTTCAAGCTTCTCTCAAATGCGATTTTTTTCACGAATACAAGGTTAGTATCTTGCACCAGTAAGGTCTCTCCCTTGTGTGTGGAAAGGTATCGCTACCTCATGTAAAAAATATAATTGAAAACAAAAAAATAGTAATGACACCACCATGACCGTCCTTCTCTGAACACACCCTCGAGCAAATACAGTGCATAGTAGAAAGCGTTCACGGTAAGGACAGCCGCCTGGCCGGGGCATCGAGCCGTGATCAAACAGTTGGAGCAGCAGTAACAGTGTTCCGAATTCGCCAGACGCATTCCTCGCTCCCGGTACCTTACCACCCTCCGCCGCGTTCAAGATAGCTCGCATGCCTTGCGTGTCAGAAGCGCACTGCGAAACACATGCCATCTGCGTGCGGCGGAAGGCTGGAGGTTATCGCACGCTGGGGATGTGTCCACGAATTTGACCCATTTGAACACCGCCACTGCCGCTCTCATGCTTCGCTCGCTGCCTGCCAGACTGCTTGGCTCATACTGCCTGGTGGACGCCCGCACATTCGAACTCATATCGCCGGTCAGTGTAGATCACATGGGACAATACCTAGTTGTTTCACAGTAGCTTGACACAATGCCGAGCGGCCTACGTGTTTTTTTATCTTTCACCTCAGAGATATTTAGTAGCCCCAACATAAATCTATGGCTGGCTATCATCTCGACGAACCTGATATCTTTCCGCGCCGTCGGCTGCCATCTCTCCCGGTGCCGCGTGACTGCGTGACAGCAACGAAGGCGCAATGCGAATGCATTCCCTGGGGCGTAAATTGCCCATATCGCTAGGGAAGGATTTGACACTGTACGCGGCATTGCCTAACGCAAGCAAACGAGAGAATGCATTCTCACTAATAAAGTTATTGGTTATGCTCTGTACCGAGAGCAGTTTTCTCTTTCTACTTTGACTTATGAAAAGGTGTATAAGGTGTGTGTAGTACACTAGTATACTGCTCTGGTCAGGACGTAACAGTGATGATATCCGTGAACTCCATTGAGCGAGGTCTGCACTAAATACTGTCTTTCTCGCTTCGCATTATGCAAATAATTTTCTTTTGTTCTATCATGCAAAGAAAACAGTTGACGGCAAAAACATGCATGCGACTAAAAGCTACTCTGACGACTGCAAAAAAAAATATTGTGATGCCAACAACGAGACGTATACACATCGACATCTAACAAGAGACTATTTGAAGTCGTTTATAAGCCGGATTTATGCAGCTGCCTGCATACAGGATTCAAACAAGCGAGGACACATTTAGTCCAACTAATTATTTTCGCAAAACATCTACATGTGTGGAGAGAAAGTACGCACGCAAAAGTTTCCGTCAGTGCCTCTTTCAATATAAGCGAACAACTAGAAGTCAAACTGACTTCCACAAAAAAGGAAACGGCTAAAGAAATGTTGCACGAGGTTATAGGTACTATTGGGGGAAAATGAAATACGAAACAGAGGAGCGCGTGGCGCTCGCTACGGGCTGCCCCGCCTAGGAAGTGAGCCTCGAGGCGCGAGGGTGTGTGGCCTACTAGCACGTGCGTACCGCCCTCTGCTCGGCGCTTCCCAAGCTTCGACATTGCGCCTCTTGGTGCGCTGAAAGCTATCACCGCTATCGTTGCTCGCTCGACGCGTGGAAGGTGAGGAAGATCGCCGCTAGTAGCAGCCTGTGCACGTTTTTGTTTCCAGAGCAGCTTGCTCTCTGGAAACAAAGCAGCTTCTAGAGCAGCTTGCGTACGCTGTTTTGTTTTCATGTGATTAAAGTTCAGTTGAGAGTCAGCGCTTGTCCTGTTTGCACTTCCTTCAGTCTCCGTTTACCGTGCGCTGTTTGCCTTTTCGTCACCTTTTTCTGCTGATAATAGACGATGTCTTGGTTGAATACAACGCATCTTTCAAGTGTTCAAAACGAAGTCTCACCGTCACAACAAGGATTTATAAGTACTTAAAATAAGGTGCATTTTTCCTCAAGAAGAAACTCTGGCCCAAACGCGTTTAGAAGAGATGTATCTAGTAAAAATGTGGTCCCATTAACAAAACCTTTTTGTACTCTTTACCACATGTTCCTCCGATGATGCTGTAAATTATGAATAGACAAGATAAATTGGAATAGTAGAAAATATCACAATTACCTTTTCGATGTTTGGCTCCTGTGGAGGTGCGCTTCTACGTCGGTTCTTCGCTTGCACGGTAGAACCCGATATATTCGGTGAGCTTTTCCGTCATAAACAGTTAAAATAGAATTGTGATGTCAGAGCTTTGCAATCCTGCAGCAGAGCCGAATCCCCGCAAAACAAGAACTAACAAAAACAAATTAGAACTTGTTTTTCGGTGGGGGGGGGGGGGGGCAAAAGGTATATTTAGATGTAATGATCTTTTTTTTTTATTTAGGCATACGTAACGCAATATTGCTCGAGTTCCTTCTTAGTTAAATTCTAAGTTTTCAATATTGCTGGCCGAAACGCAAGCACTCACATTGCAGCTACTAACGCATGGTCTGAAGACATTTTGGAGGTGGTGCTAATTTCACATTTGCAAACGCACGTTTCACTTCGTGGTCTTGATCATTGAAAAAAATATGTTCGCAGATTAGATGTTATAACGAGCGCCATGATCACTACTACTACGCACTATCCTAGAGTTGTAAACATTAATTTGAAAGAGGTAAGCGTAAAATTGTTAGTTAGAAATGCATTCTTCCATTTATTGTCTGCTAGGTGATCAGGTAATCAGCAAACCCTTCCATTAAAGTCAATGTTTTTCATATGCAGGCAACACTATGCTAGTATTGCATGAAAAGTATCATGATGCAAATTCTATATTAGAGAGCGACATCAACATGCTAACAAAGGTGCTTGCTACGAATTTTATTTCTCTGAATGTCGTGAAAACGAAACTCATGTGTCTTAAATCCGTACGAACGGGTTGTATTAGTCCCCAACCTTTTCTTCTATTCAAGACAATGTGGAAATTGCAATTGCATACCATTACTATATGAAAGTTCTGTTAAATATTCAGTTGTACTATGTTGACGAGCAGATGCTATAGAATGAACAAGTTGAATTTGTAACCAAAAACTGCGGGTCATATCTGCTCATTTATATTGATTAAAATGTGTCTCAAGCCTAAAAATAAGGCTCCCGGTGATCAAGGCTTTAGTGGAATCTACACTGCGCACCAGCATTTCGCTTTATGATCACTGATTGCGATACAAACAAAAACGATTGGTAGGATAATAAAACATATAATAAACTACTTTGCATACGGAACTTTGTCTGGAATATTGGATACTGGAGAGAACGTAAAAAAGTTGGGTATATTATTTATTAAACTATTTTTTCAGAATATGTAACCATTCGAAATAATTACTACAGTACGAGTTATAAAATCATAGTTAATAAGAAGAGAAACTTGAGGTACACCTAGGTTTGTAAAAAAAATATACACGCATTATCGGAAAAGGAAACGAGCATTTTATCTCTGCTTTATTCAATGAATTATGTGATTTCTTTAATATTACTTTATCTGTGAAATTATTGAAGAAAAAACATTGGTGTCAAATTGTTGAATCACAGCTCTCGTAGATTCATTACTAACATGACATACGACTACTCTTTCGTTTCATTCTATGTGAAGTGCTTTTTTATTTTCCAATTGTTAGTTCTCAGTCATACCGATATGATTTTTTCTCGCGTAATGTGCCTTTAATATGTTGTTCGGTTCTCATAATTAGTCGCTAGAACCTAGCTCTTGATTGTATCTTTTACATAAAGACATTTGCATTTTAGTTGCTAGCCTCGCTCTCCCAACAAAGTCTCTTGCTTACGTGGGTCTGTTCTATTTTCTGTATCACTTTATACTGCATTAAACATTTCTTCCTGTTCGTCTTGTGCTTGTTCTTGTTCTTCTTATTGGTATCATTATTATCTGGTAAATATTTTTTTTAACTTCGCAGTGGCATTTCCCAAGCAAATTTAAAAAAAGAAACGTGAAAATCATTTGACAATATATATATATTAAATGAGCCAACCCGACTTCGATCTCTTTTATCAGACTGCGTACTATCTCACATATGCTTTTTTCGCTTAAATAGTTCGCTTGTCTGGGTTACAATTTCTACAACAATAATCAAGAAATTCATTGTTGAAAGATATCCCCATGGTTAAGCTTCCGCTCGAAAACTGTAACATCTCAGAACAGCTATGACACGAGTTTTTCTAAGCTTTGTGATCTTATGGTCAAGTCTATAAAGTATATTGAAAAATATCGGCCGGTAATGCCAAATCGCACAAACAATCAGAATCAAGGAGGTTCTGCCAGTGCCTCTTTCCACTCTTAAATGCTGCGATCTTTTCATGAGGCAAGGTAAAAAAGTCGCAGAACTCTTGCTTTCCTTGTCCAATAAGCTTTTATGTGCTACTAGACATCCTCATAGTACATCTCTGTGTGCGACAAAAACTACCGTAATTGGCAATGATACAAACCGTGATTCCAAAAAACACTTATGCCAGATACAACGACCTTCATTATTAATTCGCAATGCGTCATCTTGTTGCGTAACAATTGATGATGAATACTACAATGAGAATGAATTTGTACCTAGCTCCCAGGCGCACTGTTTCACAGTTAATACGTCGGATTAGACCAGGTTTGCAGGATAATATTTCTTGCGCCATTAGTGCTACAATTTGTTTTTTTGCAGGTGTGCTGATGCGTGTGTGTGAAGTGGGGTGCTGGGGGTTCGGGGGTTTGCCGGGGGCTGTATAGTAAAGCATCGTATGTCGCAATAATAATACACTTTATTCAGCCTCAGTAGTCTTGGCTGGTGGGGCAAAAGGCGATCTAACGCCGCCTGACGAGGCTCCACCAGCCGTGTACATCGTTCAGCAGCAGAGGGAAGAAAAAAAAAAAAAACAATATAATAAAAAAAAAACTTCAACAGCATTTAGACAATGATAGGACAAAGTCTAAAATGTTAGCGCTAGTAGTAATATAAATACACATAACACTCGGGTACCATCCAAGTCAAAAGTAATAATACATTCACATGAACACACGTCATACCGTCTACGTCACAACCGTACAATCAACAATAGTAGAAAAAACACTAGCCAAAATTCAACAAGAAGTAAGCTTTCACACTCTTTTTAAAGGTATAAGGCGATACAGCATCTTTAACTATTTCTTCAATTTCCAAATACTTATTTCAAAAATTCAGGAACTTGATGTGCTAATCTTTGTAAACCGTAATTAGTTCGAGATTTCGGTGTCATATAATTTTGGTTCCTGAGATTATAAGGTGTACTTTTACGTTGATAGAGCTCGTAGAATGCCGCCTGGTCACTACTAATTTGTTTATATATTTCTACCGCAAGTTTAACATTGAAAAGTTGATCAATACGCAGTATACGATACTTCGAAAAATAAGGGGCTGCATGCTCTTTGGACGATACGCTTTCAATGGTGCGTACAGCTTTTTGTTTGAATGGTAATGATTTTGTCAAGGTTGGTTTTTGTGGTTGAACCCCATACTAAAAGACAGTAATTAAGATGTGAGTTTATAAGGCTGTAATAAAGTTGGCACATAAGCCAGCTGGGAAGAAGAAACTTGACTCTATTCAGAATGCCAACTGAACTAGATATTTTAGAGCGCACATGGTTTACATGGCGTGTCCAATTTAATGTTTCGTCAAACCAAACCCCCAAGAACTTGTGCGAAGGTACTTGCTCTATTAATAAATTTAGAAATTTTATAGTCACAGTGCTGGTCATCTCCTTATTTCTGGGCTTGAAGATGATGTATTTTGTTTTACCTATGTTCAGTTCTATTCGATTTAATTGCAGCCATAATGATAATTGGTGCAGCCAAGCGTTCGCCAAGTTTTCAAGTTTTTCTAGGCTTTTGTCGGTGAAAAAAACGTTAGTGTCATCTGCATATAGAATAATATTTGGAGTTGCTGGTATGTTGATTAGGTCATTTATGTATAAGATAAAAAGTAATGACCCTAAAATTGACCCTTGTGGAACACCATAATATATTTGCTTCAGCTCTGATTGAAAACCATTAATGAGTGTATATTGTAAACGATTAGATAAATAATTACGGATCAAGTCTAGTGAGATACCTCTTATACCGTATAATGGTAGTTTTTCAAGAAGAACATCGTGTTTAATAGAATCAAAAGCCTTTCTAAAATCCAAGAAAATTCCAATTGTATGTAACTTTGTTTCAAAAGCATCACTTAATTTATTTTTTATGTTTAATAAGGCCATTTCAGTAAATCTGCGTTTTTGAAAGCCATACTGCTGTTTTGCAATTAAGTTCTTCTCTTCTAGATAACAAATCAATTTGCTATTTATTACTTGTTCTAAGAATTTTGAAAAAAGCGGTAGCACCGATATTGGCCTATAATTGTTCATATCATGCTTTGGCCCACCTTTATGTAAAACACAAACTCTAGCGATTTTTATCCTATCAGGAAAAATTCCTGTAGATATAGAAATATTGCAAATGTGTGCCAGAGGAGCTTTTATGAGGTACGAGATTGCCTTAATTGATGCTGCTTTAAGATCATCCTGACCAGCTGAGGTGTTATTCTTTAATGCTAGTAATAAGGTAGTAACCTGTTCTTCACCAATTGGTGAGAGAAAAATTGAGTTTGATATCACGTTTGGAATATAAGAGCTAATAGTCTCATTCACAACCGGAGAAGAGGAAGACCCGCCGCAGCGTAGAAATTGCGAATTAAATTGGTTTGATAGTGATACACCGGCGTATGCAACACCATCACTAGTGATTTCAATGGGGTGTCTACAGTTGGTCGCGATATAAGACTTGCCACTTCTTTCCATATTTTCTTGGGATCGTTAGAGATAGCTGAAAACTTGTTTTGATGATAATGCAATTTGGATTTCTTAATATCTGAGGCTAATTTATTTCTAATTTTTTGTACTCAGCAAATATTTTTTCATCTCTCAGTTTGATGAATTTATGGTACATACGATTACGAACATTAATTCTTTTAAAAAGATCCGGTGTTATCCAAGGTTTTCTCGATTTTTTGTGCTTCCGAACTCTGGTCAATGGAAATGCTAGATCATAGCAGAATTTTAACTTATTCAAAAATAAATCGTAAGCTGTATTAGGATCACCTTCATTGCATACATCATCCCAGTTCAAATATCACACCATATCATAAAAACAGTTGATGCTACTGGTAATTAATATATCTCTTTAAAACTGGAGCATCTAGAATGGGACCATTTGTCTTTCCACTTCTTGCAGATGGTAGAAAACAGAATAGTGGTAGGTGGTCGCTTAGTTCACATGTCAAGATACCAGCAATTATATGGTCAGACGGATAGCTGGTAATACATAAGTTAATTAGGGTTTGCGACTCTGACGTAACTCGTGTTGGTGAATCAATTACATTTTTACATCCGTGTGTTTGAATAACATCAAGAAATATCCTACGTATAGGGCTTGAGGACAGTAAATCTATGTTAAAATCACCAATCAATGTAACTGGTAAATTTAACGGTTCGACATTTTCGAGAAATTCGTCAATATAAGCCACCAAAGTCATATACCGATCCAGAGGGTGGACGGTAAATAAGAGATACAATAGATCCGGCACACTTCACGACAATAGATTCACAGCAATCGTTAACATTGCTATATTCAGAAAGAACTTCATAAGAAATACCATCGCGAAAGTAAAGAGAAACGCCTCCACCTGTTCGATTAACACGATACATTCCCTCACACGTATAACCTGCAAAGGAAATAACATCACTACTATCTGTATACCACGTTTCTGTGAACGCCAGCACATCAAACCTGTGGTTGAAAGAATCTAAAAAAATCTCGACATCATCATACTTATTTTTCAAACTTCTAGCGTTTAAATGAAAAAAAGAAACCATGTTATTTTCGGAAAGTAAGGCTCTTGTGAGTAAGCCTATTGAACGAACTCCGGTCATGATAGTCTATTTTACTTGGCGTACTATTCATTGGAAGGAAAAAAAAAACACGATAACCCAGCGATAGTAAACAGCCACTCACACTATCCTTTCTAGATCCTGTATGCATTCAATCTTAATTGCGCTGTCGCCCTGCTTCTTTCGCATGAACATTCTGCCATCTTTCTGCCCGCGAACTGATAGTGTTTTCCTCGGCCTTTGCTCTCATCATCCACAGAAGATTTTGGTTTTGGGCAGTTAGGTTATCGAAAAGGCGCACATCAGATTGGTTATCTCGTAGACGCCACTTCCTCTGCAGCCATTGATCACCTGTCACTCGCGATACAAAGCGAACTAGCACGGCTGGAATTTTGCCGTCTTTTGAGGGGAGCGGGTGAAAACCATCGATGTCACTCTCAGTCAGTTCCCTTAGTTTCAGTTCTTTTGTTACATCGTTTATTTTTTTAAGCAGATCTTCATTACTGCTTCGTGGAAGTCCGTGTATCTTCAGGTTCTGATGTTTACTGTACTGTTCGAGCTTGTTTACTTCCTGCTTTAGCTTACTAACTTCTTCGCCACTGTTATCAGCCTCCATCTTATCGACCCGATTTTTAAGCTTGGTAATCTCAGGTCCACGCACTGCCGGTAACCGACTCCTGTCATAGACAACGAGTCCACTTTGAAAGGCATGTTTGCAGCTGTTTCCGCGGGCGATATCTTATGCCGCGTGTTTTCACGGGTCGGCAGTCTACATCCGGACTCTTGTTTTTCTTTAAGCTTTGCTTTGTTTCATTTATATTTGGCTGTGTATGTTGGCGATATGCAGTCATAACACTCTTTTCCCGTTCACACTCTCTTCACTCTTGTGAATGTTTCTTCAGAATGATATGACTACAACAATCTGAAAGACCTGGTGCGGCTGGATGTTGCCTCTGAGGGTGGGGTGCTGCCGCCACCTTAAAAGTAGCACAAAACTAAGAGTGTCAGATAAGACCTGCAAAAAGAAAGGGAAAGCAGCTGCTGAAATTCAGTTTTCAAATAATACAGATGGTTTGTTGGTTGGCAATGGATGTGCTGAACTCAGTGGAATGGGGGTAGAGGGCTTTGCGCTATTTCCTTCTCCGGGTTGTTAGTGTATCTCCGATTGAATCTTATTTTCCACGCAGTACATTATCTTTTTGGCATTTCAAAGAAGAGGCAAAATGTGTGAAGGGGGTTGGCAGTTAGAAAAACATTATTTCTTCCAACGGTTCGCTACGAGCTTATCAGCAGACATCACCAATGTTAGGTCCTCACCAGACCCGCATATTAAAAGTTCGGTTTATACAAACGTCAAGGGCCTGTTCGCAGCAATGCCGATCACATGTCCCCTCTTGCCAAAGTGGGAGATACCTGCAGTGCACATATACGGTCGTTAGCATTTGCGACCAAAATTATAAAAAAAAATGTTTCCTAAATAAAGTACAAACCACGGGAAAATACTTTTTTTTTGACGGAGATGCAATGCCTCTCTTGAATATCCTATAGAAAGCGGAATCATAAAAAACTTCGCAATTATTGATCCGGCGTGGCAAAGCCAGTACATACTTGTGATGTACAATCTAAGAGCTGAAAATGGCAAGCGCCCGTCATCCTCTATTGTATATGTAATTCAGAGTAAACCTTAAACCCACAAAATTAATACAAATATTCAGCACTGAGTCAACCAAAGATGCTTCGGAAACCCCTTTTCTCCCCTTTATAGATACCGAGTAATCGTTCACATAGCTCAATAATTTACTAGCATGGTCTTAATCCAAGCTTTGAGCAATGTCTTTGTCACACCGGAACAAGAAGATACGACATAGCACCGGCTGTACACGTGGTCTGTAACTTATCCCTTTCTTTTGCACGATGTACCAACCGTGATACAGACAAAAGTTGAATCTAGATAAAATTTCAACGTTACCTGAAACCCGCCCCCTCCACTCCCCCCCCTCCCCAACCTGCATTTCGAAGCGGATAACACAGTACTTGTCAATAAAGTCACGCGCCAAAACAAAGTGACCTTTGTGCGGCATAATGAAATGGTTTGCGTTTGCACTCGACCCTCGTTCAGCCAATCGTTATTTCTCGTTTTTTGCGCATGTGATTCCAAATAACGTCCCAGCTCTGTCGATATGCGACCCTGATCCTTGCCCTGCTGTGGATAAACGCAATTAAAGTGTTAATCGATTAATCCGTAGGTTAATCGATCAATTGCTCAGCCCTACAGTGTAAATTCAGCCTTGAACAAAAATTGGGGTGATGGTGTCCGCTCAAATATCCGTGATAGGTATTGTCTCAGGTTACTGCGTGAACCTGTGGATACAGGTTAGGGCTTAGCGGTGCCCGTCAGAAGGAGGGAGGGGAACGTTGTGATCGGAACGTTGTGCGTCATCCGGGAAACTAATGGATGGAGCAAAAGTACTATACTGAACCTTATATCTTTGACATTGACGGAAGCTTCTAGAACGGGACCTAGGATTGCCCGTTTCTCTGCGGACTAGGAATTTTTACTAAGGTGAAGGTTTGATTTCACGCTTGGGGTGTATGAGGCTTCAGTTGTGTAACCAATAAGGACTCCGTAAGATTTAAAAATCTGCTATTTCCAATCGTTTTGTTGAGTTTGCTTTACTCGTACTCTTTTATGTTTGCAACTTCGTTGACTTGAGAGAGTAATAAATAAATACTTCAAACTACACTGCACGAGGTTTAGACGCAATAAAACTCGTTGCTGCAGTTTTTATCTTCTCTTTGTTGAGATAATCTGGATGGTTGAAACAATGCCATGCACGGCTTCGAGTGCTGAATAATTTCAGCCTACAGTGGTAATAATAAAGCGTCCACGTTGTCTCAGTTATTTGCCATTGTTTCTATAAAATTGATTAGGGGACAAAAACAAACAAATACGATTTCCTGTGTTAGAGATGCCCGTCTCACTTAGACTATGACGCACTTCGTTCTAGTGGCACGATCGCCCTTGTGCTAGATAGGGGATAGGGGAGAGCTCGTGATTTCTGGTATCTACGTCCTGATTTGTAATGTAAAGTGCTTCGTTGGTGCACGATCTCCGTTAGCGATTGTGCATAACTACGCTAGTATATTATACTTCCTTGGAGCCTATAGGCTTTAGTGATTATTCAAATTCAGACGTGATAGAAAGGGCGAAGGAGAATGAAAAGCGCAAACGAATTGCAAACTCATGGCACGTACCTGGTCAAAGTCAGTAGTGCGCAGAATCTCTTGTACTCCGTCACCCTTTCGTACGTAGGTTACATAGTTCAAAATGGTGGGTGGAGCCACGCGGCTCCAGCTGCCCTGTAAAGGCGCGGTTCAATGCAAGCCTATTTGAAACCACGGGCGATCAATTGTTTGCTGTGTGAACAACCAGAAACAGTCGACCACGCGCCAATCTTTCGTTAGCGTGCTCAATTCTAACGGGACGTGATACAGCGAACCTTAAAGAAGATTGTCTTTACCACGCCGTAACAAATTTATTTTCTTGGCGTTCAAAACGAAACCTCACACTGTCAAATGCCAAGTATGATGCGAAGGAGGTGTATGTGTATTGCGTTCAGCTTCTCGTGGATATCGAGAATCTCTAAAACGCCTTAACAACTACACCTGAACAAGAAGATATGTTAAAAAAAAATCATTAACGAAGTTTCAGCAAAGCCAACTGCAAATTGCTCGAGAGGGTCCTTAAAAAGTGATTATACACTGTTCAAACGTTGCCCTTTTTGCTTGGTTCTCGCACTAATAAAAAATGCTCATAGCTCTTGGGTTTCGCCCCTGCTTCGCAACTCGACGGGCCCCGGTCCGATTCAAGGCGCGGCGATGTTCTACAAGACGACAGGTGCGTGCCTCCTTGTGTAGCCGAAAGTCATCAGGACAAACTTCTGTTTTGACCAGGTTGTCACCGCATTGTGTTGAAAAAATAAAAGGTATGTTAACGCGTTTTGTTAAATTACTTGCTGCCCACTCATAAATGCTCACGAAACAGAATATATTTCATAACCGGGAATACATGGAAGATTCAAGTTTCATAAGGGATCGACGACAACACTGAAGGAGTCTCCGAACCAAGAACGGAGAGTGGGAAGCATGCAGCTTTCTGCGGATAGTTTTCCCGGCGGGTTCCGTTCGTCCAGCTTTTTGATGGGGTTCAACAGGGTGGGGCCGGGGAATGCGTGCGTGTCTGAACCACTCGGTGCAACCAATCACAGGCCGGGTTGGGGGAAGTGGAGATCAGGTAAAGGCGAAGGAGCAGGTGGACATAAACCTTATCACTGGTATGTCATGACCGACATCTTTCTAACAACAGCTCGATGTCATGCACACCCTCTCTGCACAATGTCTCTTTTTTGCTCCGACGAAAATCCTATCAAAACCTAAAAACGGAAAGAAGCGTTCCCGCTCACTGCTTAAAGTGCACGCATGGCGCTCACTGCTTTTGGTTTGGAGACCACGTGAAACATATGAGGAACACGTCTGCCAATTGTTTCCCATGCCCGCGACTGAACTTGTAGACGTCACTTAGAAAGGAAACAAATGTTGCTGGCTACTCGCTTCAAAAGTAACGACGGGCGTTATTCGATAGTAAATCTCGAAGATAGTGCGGTATTGTAACTAAAAAAATAACATGCTAGTTTCTCGAACATCCCAAAAAGGGCCGGAAGGAAAACCTCCACTTCCCTACAGCAAATACTGTGTATTGTAGAAAGCGTGCCCGGTATGGACAGTCCCCTAATGGGCATCGAGCGATGAAAGCGTCGGAGTGGCAGTGAAGGTGTTCAGATTCATGAACGCATTCCTTGCTCGCGATACCTTCCCAACCTCCGCCGCGTTCAAGATGTCTCGCATGGCTCAATCAACCACTCAAACACACGCTATCTGCGTGCGGCGGAGGGCATGGGGGTTATCGCGCGCAGGAGATGTGTCCACAAATTTGAACCATTTGAACACCATCACTGCCGCCCCCATGCTTTGCTCGCTCAGACTGCGTGGCCCGTATTGCCTTGTAAACGCCCGCACATTCGAGCATATTTCGCCGGTCAGTGTACCATATTCGTGACTATCCCTAGTTGTTTTACAGTATCTTAGCACAATACCGAGTGGCCTGCGTGTTTTTAATATCTTTCACCTCGCGATATTTAGTAGTCCAATATAAACCATCCATGGCTAGCTAAGGCCTCGGCGAACCTGACATCCTCCCGGTGCGCCGTCGGCTGCCATCCCTCCCGTTGCCGCGCGATTGTGTGGCAGCAACGAAAGCGCAATGCGAAGGCATTCCCTAGGGCGTAAATTGCCCATATCGCTAGGGATGTATGTCACGCTGTACGCGCAATGCCTAATGCAAGTAAATGAAGTAGACTGCATTTTGACTAATAAAGTTATTGGTTATACCCTGTCCCGAGAGCAGTTTTCTTTTTCTACTTTGACATCCATGAAAAGGTGTTTAAGGTGCATAGTATACCGTATATTGTTCTGGTCAAGACGTAACAGGAATGATATCAGTGAATTCCCTTCAGTGAGGTCTGTATTAAGTACCGTCTTTCTCGCTGCGCATTATTAGTAGATAATTCTCATTTGTTGGGTCATATAAAGAAAACAGTTGACGGCGGAAAAAGATGGATGCGACTAAAAGCCATTCTAACAATCTAAGAAAAATATTGCGATATCAACTGCAGATTTATACACATCAACAAGTAACTAGAAACTATTTAAAGCTCTTGGTAAGCAGGATTTATGCGGCTGCCTGGTTACAGGATTGAACAAGCTAGTACACATTTAGTTCACATAAATGTTTTCGCACAACATCTACATGTGTGGGTAAAATACGCACCCCAAACGTTTCGTGACTGCCTGTTTCAATATTGACAAACAAATATAAGTCAAACGGACTCTCACAAAAAGGAAGCGGCGAAAGAAATGTTGCGCGAGGTCAGGCGCCTTTATGTTAGCGCATGCGGAATGTACGAGATGTTTTCACATATTGGTAATAACGTAGGCTTTATCAAAATAGCTTTATTAGTTTGCCTTGATTGCGTATTGTGCTTTGGGCACTTTAAGATGCAGAACACATTGATCAAAGTCAAGTGAAAGAATAGGAGGTGGTTTTAGGAAGAAATGAAGTAGCGACGCGTCCGCTATTACCTTGAAGTTAAAACTCAAATCTAGAAAAAATTATTGAAGTGTCCTTTTGATTTTCTTTTTAAATATTATTTTGTTGTGGTGCTTCCACTATTACATTTCTTGTTTTATTAAATGTAATTGTTTACAGCTTCGGCTTTTGTTTTCAAGGCTTGATTGCGTTTTCCAATAATTAAGTATTTGTATTTAAGGATGTCATATTAACAATGAGGTACGCGTTCTGGGGTGGTGCTCTCAGGTTACACATAAGATACTGCGGCAGTTACAAGGTTTTAGGCACCTTTCGTTTGCTCATAAAACAGATGTTTTTGGTTGAATACAACGCATCTTTCAATTGTTCAAATTGAAGTATCACCATCATAACAAGGGTTTATAAGCACTTTAAAGAAGGTGTATTTTTCTTAATAAAAAGAAACTCTGGCCCAAAACGCGCTTACAAAAGCTGTATCTAGTAAAAAAGGGGAGCCATTACCCTTTAACGCGTAGATCAACAATATTGTAGACCCAAGAAAAACAGCCAAAAAACCTGACTACTTTAATATTTTGAGAAATGCCGCTAAATTTAGCTACTTTTATACATAAGCTCTTTATTTGAGGTAATTTTACTCGCCAACAGAGGGCGTAACAAAACCGTTGGGTGCAGAAAAGCGCGCATTTCCCTAGGCTTTGTCAGCTGCCATGTTGGCTGCGTCCCGATTTTTATGCAGAGAAACACGTTGAGGTAAGAAGCTTCGGAATTTTTCTTCGCTGTAGAGGGGCTCAATGCGAATATAAGTGCAATATATTATTGCGTATATGACAAGAGAAGCCCCACGGCACGCCTGCTAAGAGAGTCTACAAAATTGTTGAACTGCCCTGATATGGTAAGAACGCGGGAAGCGATGTAGAGATGTGTTTCTTTCTTGGGGCTCCTGTCGCTTTGCCTGCCCGATCATATGGTTAGTGATGCTCAGGTACTAAACCTAAAGGCACCTTTGTGTTCACATCTGTAAGAAAGGCTCCTAAACTTTTTTTTTTTTTTACAAATATTTGGAACTGCATTGTGAAAGAATAAAACAATGCCTCGATCTTTGTTCACTTCGTTTTTTTTTTGAACGTTTTCATTCTTTGTTTTTTGTAGCTTCGGACATTCATACCGTTTACTAAGTTTCCGGCCATGGAAAATCACCGTTTTTGGATATGAGTTAGTGTTGTATCCGCGTAGTAATAAGACAGTACAGCCCGAATACTTGTTAGTGTATTTTCCAGGATATCATAGTCCGGCTTGCACCATCAGCCGCTCGCAGTTCTACGAGTTCGCGCACACAAAGATCACGCGCCCCTCCGCAGGCAAAACGATCTTCTAGGTAGCTTTGGAAAAGGATATGTTTTGTCCTGGCTGTTATTTGTTCCTACATATTCCGTTATTCACGGCTGGTTTGTTCTTTTAGCAAAATGTTCAACCGGCCTTTCTAATTATTGTGCTAAAATAAATAGAATTCTTTGTTATTTATGTGCCATACCCTTTCCTTTCTCGAGAGTTGTATATTATGCAGGTGTGAATTTTAGGTATATTCACATCTTTGTAAGCTATGAAATATTTTGGTATAGGAATGGACAAAACACTCTTTTACGGGGCAACAAGAAGCGACCGCGGTGTGGCACTTGTTCCTGTCCACCCAAGCGACTCTGAGGTCGACTCTAGTGATGACAACTTTTCTGACGAGGAAAAGCAAGCTGAACGAGCAGAAGAGTCTCTGAGCCAGGAAGGCAGGCCATCAAATGGCTCAAGTGATTCCCCGAGTTCAAGTCACAGCCATCGAAAACGTTCATGACAGTCCGATTCCAGCCTTCCTTCAAAAAAAGCAAAGAAAAAAACTTGTGTTCTTGTTCCTGTCGAAGATGAAGCGGACAACAGAATGGCAGATAAAGGAAGAAGAGACCTTCAAAAATCGAGGAAGTGGAAAAAGGAAGACATCCCAGACTTTAACGTACCGGAAAAGGTACATTTGCGCCCTCCAGTGGTCAGCTCCCCATACGCTTACTTCAAGATGATGTTCACAGACAAGTTGGTAGAGGAGATAACTTACAAAACAAACCTTTACAGTACTCAGCAGCAAGGGAAGTCTCTCAATACAACACCCGAAGAAATCCGTCGCTTTTTGGGAATTCTTGTACTCACGGGCGTGTACAAGTTCCCCTCTTTGCAAGATTACTGGACACTTCACGCCAGATTTCCACCAATAGCTGAGGTCATGCCCGTAAAAAGGTTTGAGGCTCTGAGGTGCTACGTTCACTTCGTCGACAACCTTACCCACGTTCCAAATGGCGACCGCTTCTACAAAGTAAGACCACCTTTTGAAAGTCTGCGAGAGCAGTTCCTGAAAATTCCTGCAGAGAGCAAGCAGAGCATCGACGAAGTAATGGTGGCCTACAAGGGTACCCGTGCCGGAAGCCTCCGACAGTACATCTGTAACAAGCCGGACAAAAGGGGCTTCAAGCTCTTCTGTCAATCCAGATCAACGGGGATAATTCACGACCTCGTTCTGTACCAGGGGTCAAGCTCATTCTGCAAATCGCCGCTGGCTCCAAGCGAGGAGGGACTTCTGCTTGGTGCGAAGATCGTACTGACGCTTTCGAGGACCATTCAGGACCCGAAGGGAACAGTGGTATTTTTCGACAATTTTTTTACCAACTTTGACTTAGTACAGATAATGAAGAATGAACTTGGCATTCATTGCGTCGGCACAGTCCGTGGCAACAGGACGGGAGGCGCCGACAAAGTGCTGAAAAGTGACAAGGTGCTTGGAAAGGAGGATCGCGGGTTGCTGGACTATTGTTCATCAGACGGCATTATTGCTGTCAAATGGAATGATAACAGATGCGTAACTCTACTGAGCAATGCACATGGTGTGGAGCCACTTGGGTGTGTAAATAGGTACAACAGCGAACAAAAATCAAAAGTTCCTGTGACCTGTCCAGCTATCATTTCAGCGTACAATGAGCACATGGGAGGAATTGATCTCTCAGACATGCTGGTTCACCTCTATAAGACGCCAGCAAAGTCTCACAGGTGGCACCTTCCTCTTTTCGGATATGCTATCGACGTTTGCATTGTTAATGCTTGGTTAGTTTATAGAAGGGACTGTGCGGCACTGGGAGAAAAAGCGATTGCACTGAAACCTTTCCGCGTCAGTGTGGGGAATTCACTCAAATTCACTCTCCAAGTGACCACTATGCGTCCTGTAGGAAGACCTCCTCTGCAGAGTCTTCAGAACAGCAACGCAATATGAAAACACGCCCAGCCAACAGATGACTGTCGGTACGACAACACAGGTCACTGGCCAGTTGCCGCCGGAGAGCAGTGCCAGGAGCAGTCACCCCCAGCACAAGTCCGAGGACGCTGTGCTCTGTGCCATAAGGGCGTATCCGGCTTCAAGTGCACAGAATGCAAAGTGTTCCTGTGCCTTAAGAGCGGAAATAACTGCTTCATTCTGTTTCACAAGAAGTGAGGTGTAAGAACCATCAGAAGAGAGGTTGTGACAACCATCCCAATTTTTTTACATTCTCTCCATATCTGGGCAGATCAACAATATTGTTGACGTTCTGTGCTTTTTGTATTTTTAGAGCAAACGCTTTCATACTTTATATGTTGATTCTTTTGGTTATTAAAGAGGCAAATAAAGCGAGAAAAAATTATTAGCGCACTGTTTCATAATTCGCCCGTTAAAGGGTTTTAACACACCTTTTTGTACTCTTCACGACATGTTCCTCTGATTATTCTGTAAATCATGTGTGGATAAAATAAATTGGAATAGTAAAAAAATATCAGAATTACCTTTTTAATGTTTCACTCCTGTGGAGGCGCCTTCTACGTCGGTTCTTCGCTTGCACGTCAGAACCCAACATATTTAGTGCGCTCTTCCGTCATGAAGAGGCCAAATAGAATTGTGACATCAGAGCTTTGCAATCCTGCAGCAAGCCGAATCCCCGCAAAACAAGAACCAATAAAACAAAGTAGAATTTGTTTTTGGGTGGGGGGGGGGGAGGGACATAAAATGTGTGACAAACCACAGCAAGAACTGAAGACGCAAAAGGTATATATATATATATTTTTCTTTTTCTTTTTATGCATAGGTAACGCAAGATTGCTCGAGTTCCTTCTCAGTAAAATTCTAAGCTTTCAATATTGCTGGCCAAAACGCAAGCACTCACATTGGAGCTACTAACGCATGATGTGAAGCAGACTAGTTATGCTCGTTACTTGAAAAATGTAATAGATTACAATTAAAAATTACCGAGCCTCAAATGTAATAGATTACCGTTACAAATTACTTTCACTGAAAAGTAACAGATTACTTTACTCGTTAGATTACAAATTTCTTTCACGTTACTTTTTCCGTACACCTATTGAGACAACAATAGAAGCAATTTTGATATTTTTCAGGAATGTTCTGCAAGGCTACTTTTCATTTCTCATACGCCCATAATATGGTAGTCCTTGTAAAAAAAATTGTACTGAAGAGAAAGGGTGTAGGTGCACTCCGTTCACCTGTAAGTTGACGAGTCACCGAAAGCTGCTACCACACCCGCCATCCCGCTAGCTGACGGCCTCCGGATATGATCCCTGGAATTGTGCGGAAAAAGCTAGGTGTGCGCATGCTCAGTATCAGCGTCTACCTCCGCTACGAGATCCGGATCTAAAGAGGTGATCTATGAAAGATCCCTTTTGACTCAGTTGTTTCGCCTGTTACTCACAAGAAAAGAAAAACTTGCTTCTAACGTTACAATGTATAGCCAATGCAGAATGCCGGTGTCCCAGCTTACCTTGATGTGTTTCCGTAGATTAGAGTTTGTTGTTCTTGCTGATGACAAGTGTTTTTTGGCAAGCAAAGTATGCACTGAAACTCTAGGTTCCCTTCTCCTTAATGTCCTGAACTTGGAACATCTCCTTAAGAGATGGCCATGGAGAGGACAGACACTCTATGACCGAAAAGCCGACAAGTCAGAGAAAAAGTGGCGGTTACGGGCTATCAATCGTACATCGGTTCTCACTTTCATACCAATATTCGTAAAGGCCAGGGGAGGGGAGGGCATAGAGAGCGAGAGAAGGGGGGCCATCGGTCTCGCAAAACAATATAGGATCACACCAGTTTAACGCGTTCTCTCTCTCTGTCTCTCTGTCAGCACTCCTTAAATGGCCTAACCTTCCCCTCCCCTTTATGTTGACAGTTGACTGTAAAATGAGGAGTGGCCTCGACCTCCATGCCCAGACAAGTAAACCAAAAGAAGTATCGTCCGTACCCCCAAAACGATGCTCTTAGCCTCGCACCGGGCGCTTTTCAGCCGTGACTCAAGAGCGTGCTAGAATAACGTAGCGCACATCAAAGACAAAGGGAATTCGACCCCCGCTCACGAGGCGTCTGTTACGCGAGTTGTGAACCCACGAATTGAGAGGGTACGGACCCACATTTGATGTCTGTGCAGGAGGCGGAAACATCGAAGAAGTTGGAAAGGCTGAAAGGTGTAAAAGACAAAAACGAATAAACACGAAGAGCTTTCTCCTACCCGGGAGAAGAAGGAAAATACGATTGAAGGCGACGGAGAGCCTACTTGGCGTTGCCTTACTTGATCTTTGTCATTCGTATATTTGTACATGCCTTGCCCGTTTTTCTAGTGGTTCTAGTGACCGGTCATACAAAAAAATCGTGTTCTCTTTTCGGTTATTCTTCCCTTCCTGATGTTTTCTATGTTGCTGAGCCCGCTCTCTTTATGCTGCTGAATGTTATGCTCGTATTGCTCCAGTTACTGTATGATGCTCATATTTTGAAAAAAAAGTAGTGAGTAATTAAATTAATTCGTTACTTATATTTTGTAACGAAATTACAGTACAAATTACTTTCGAAAAAAAGTAACGAGGCAATTACGAAATTACTTGAAAAAGTAACAGACTACAAGCAATCCGTTACTTGTAACGGATTACTTCCCAAGTATGGTCTGAAGACGTTTTGGAGGTCGTACTAACTTGACATTTGCAAACGCACGTTTCACTTCGTGGTCTTGATAAGGGGAAAAAATATGTTCGCAGATTAAATGCTATAAAGAGCACCATGATCACTACTACGCGCTATCGTAGATTTGAAAACATTAATTAGAAGGAGGGAGCGTAAAATCGTTACTTAAGATGCATTCTTCTAAATATTGTCTGTTAGATGATTAGGTGATCAGCAAACTCTTCATTAAAGTCAATGTTTTCAATATGCAGATAACACTGTGCTAGTATTACATGAAAATTATGCAATTTCTATTTTCCAGAACAATATAAACATGCTAACAAGGTAGTTTGATGCTACTTTCATTTCGATGAATGTCGCGAAAACAAAACTCATTTGTCGCCGAAATGCGCACAAACACGTTGTATTAGTCCCCAAATCTTCTATTCAACAGGGTGTAGCAATTGCAATTGCACACCATTACTATATGAGAGTTCTGTTAAATATTTAGGTGTAGTATGTTGACGAGCACATACTATGAAATGAACGAGTTGTATTTGTAACAAAAAATAGCGGGTCATATCTGTTTATTTATATAGATTAAAATGAAATGTGTCTCTGCCTTAAAAATAAGACTCCTAATGATCAAGGCTTTAGCGGAATCTACACTGCGCTACGCCATTACGCTTCATGATCACTGTTTGCGATATAAAACATATATTATTGATAGAATAATAAAACATATGATAAACTACTTTGCATATGGAACTTCGTCTGGAGTATTGGATACTGATGAGAACGTAAAGGAGTTGGGAATAATGTATCTTAAAATATTTGTTACAAATGTGTAACGATTCAAAATAATTATTCCAGTGCGAGTTATAAAATCGTAGTTAATAAGAAGAGAAACTTGAGTTGCACGTATAGGTTTGTAACAAAAAATACACACGCATTATGGGAAAAGAAAAACAGCATTTTATCTCTGCTTTCCTCGATGAATTACATGATTCCTTTAATATTACTTCATCTGTCAAATTGGTGAAAAAAACAACAACAACATTGGTGTCAAATTGTTGAATCGCAGCTTTCGTAGATTCATTACTGATATGACATACGACTACTTTTCCTTTCTTTCTTTGAGAAGCGCTTTGTTATTTTTCAATTGTTAGTTCTACATCGTACCAATATGATGTTTTCTCGCGGAATATGCCTTTACTATATTGTTCGATTGTCATAATATATGGCTAAAACCTATTTCTTGATTGTTCTTTTACTAAAAGACATTTCATTTGAGTTGCTTGCCTGGCCCCACCTACAAACAGACTCTTGCTTACGTGGGTCAGTTATATTTTTTGTATCACTTGATACTGCATTAAACATTTCTGCTTGTTCTTCTTATTATTATTATCATCATTATTATCTGGTTATCTTTTTAAAACTTTGCAGAGGCATTTTCTAACTATATTTAAAAAAAGAAACATAAAAACCGTCTGAAAATTTGTTTTTTTAGAAGAGCGATTTCGATTTTTGGTTTCCTTTTCAGATTGCGTACTATCTCACAGATTCTTTTTCGCGTAAAGAATTCGATTTATTTGGGTTACGAATTTCTACAACAAAATTCGAGACATTCATTGTTCAAAGATATCCCCAAGGTTAAGCTTCCTCTTGAAAACTGTAACATCTCAAAAAAACAATGCCACGAGTTTTCCTAAGCTTTGTGATCTTATGGTCAGGCCTATAAAGTATATTGAAAAATATCAGCCGGTAACGCCAAAGAGCACAAACAACCGAACCAAGAAGATTCTGCAAGGGCTTCTTTCCACTCCAAAAAAGTACGATCTGTTCACGAGGCAAGGCAATGAATTCGCACAACTCTTGCTTTCCTTGTCCATCAAACTTTGAGGTGCTACTGGCCATCCCCATGGTACACCTCTGTGTGCGACAAAAACGGTTATAGTTGGAAATGATACAACCTTGATTCCACACGAAACTTTTGGCTAGATACGGCAACCTTTATGATTGATTCGCCATGCGTCACCTTGTTGCATAACAATTGTTGATAGATAATGCAATGAATATGAATTTGTGCCTAACTCCCAGGCGCACTTTTTCACGTTTAATACGTCGGACTAGACAAGGTTTGTAAGAGGATATTTCTTGCGCCATTTGTGCTGCAATGTTTTTTTGCATGTGTGCTGATCTGTGTGTGTGAAGAGGGGTGCTGGGGGTTCGGGAGTGTGCGGGGGACTCATTTTTAAAGCATCGCAGGTCGCAATAGGTCCGCGGGCTGCCGGTGACCGACGCCTGTCATTGACAACGAGTCCATTTTAAACGTCATGTTTGCACCAGTGTCCGTGAGATATCTTATCCCGCATGTTTTCACGGGTCGGCAGTTTACATCCGGACTCGTGTTTTTGTTTAAGCTTTGCTTTGTTTGATTTATATTTGGGTGTGTATGTTGGCGATATGCAGTCATAACACTCTTTTTCCCGTTCACATCATCTTCACTCTTGTGCATGTTTCTTCGGAACAACATGTCTACAAATATCTGAATGACCTGGTTATGGCTGGCTGCTGCCTTTGAGGGTGGGGTGCTGCCGTAACATTAAACATTGGCACAAAACTAAACGCGTGAAAGATAAGACGTGCAAAAAGAAAGGGAAAGCAGCTCCTGAAATCCAGCTTTAAAGAATCCAGCTAGTTTGTTGGTTGGCAATAGATGTGTAGAAATCAGTGAATTGGGGATAGAGGGCTTTGCGCTATTTCTTTCTCCAGTTTGTTAGGGTAATCTCTGATTGAATCTTATTTTTCACGCAGTACATTATCTTTTTGGTGTTTCAGAGAAGATTCAAATTTTGTGAAACGGGTGGGCGGTAAGAACAACTTTATTTCGTGCTCAGTTTTGTTACGACACCGCTAAAAGTTATTGGCAGACATCACCAATGTTAGGTATTCACCAGATCCATATATCAAAAGTTCGGTTTATGGAAATGTAAAGAGCCTGGTCACAGCAATGCCGGAGCTCCTTCCAGTCTTATATCCCCTCTTGCCAAAGTGAAACTTACCTGTAATGCACATCTACGGTCGTCATCATTCGCGACCGAAATATAAAAAAAGTTCTTTGAATGAAGTAAGTACCACAAAAAATACTTTTTCGACAGAGATGCAATGCTTCTCTTTAAAATCCTATAGAAAACCGAATCATAAAAAAACTAGTCGCAATTAATGATCCTGTATGTCAAAGCCAGTACGTGTAGATACTTCTGATGTACAATCTATAAGACCTAAAAATGGCGAGCGCCCGTCATTCTCTAATATATATATATGATTCAGAGTAAACCTTAAACCCACAAAAGTAATAAAAATATTCAGCACTGATTTTACAAAATAGTCCTCAGAAACCCATTTTCACCTCTTCATTGATGCCAAGTAATCTTTTAGATACCTCAAAAAATTACTAATATGGTCTTCATCCAAGCTTTGAAAAACGGCTTCGTCACACCTGACCAAGAATATATGACAAAGCACCTGCTCTACACATGGTCTGTTAAATATACCTCTCTTCTACACGTGGTACAACCCCTACAAAACAAAAGTTGTCTCTAGATAAAATTTCAACGTTTCCTGAAAACCCCCCTCCCCCCCCTCTCTCTTCCCAACCTGGAATTTGAAGCCGATAACACCGTGCCTGTCAATAAAGTTACGCCCCAAAATAAAGTGACCTTTGTGAGGTATGGTGAAACGGTTTGCGTTTGCGGTCACCCCACTTTCAGCCAATCTTTCTTTCTCATTCTTGTGCAAGTGATTCCGAATAACGTCCCTGTTCTTCCTATCTCTCCAATCGGCAGGAGTTTGTCAGCATCGATGGGCAATCACCTTCCCTCAAAGCCCTAACCTGCGGCGTGCTTCAGGGTAGCATACTGGGCTCTCTGGTGTTAAACATTTTTATAAAGGACGTGGTAAATGTTAGTACTCTTACGCACTTTGTAATATAGGCCGATGACACCAGCCAGTTTGTGTAGGCCGTAGGCGCGGAAAGCTTAATTATTAAGGGGAACGATATTTTCGCGCAATTCGGCAGATGGTCTGAGGTAAATTGCCTTCAGATTAATGTAAACTAAACCAAGGCAGTCGTATTTCGGTCATTAAATAAGCGCGTAGTCACTAAATCTTTTACCTTTGGTGGTACAGTAATCGATATTGTTAAGCAATACAAAACGCTGGGCGTAAGTTTCTCTGAGCATATGTGGTCGTGTCGACATATTGTCCATTTTCTCAGCAGGTTCTGCAGGATCATTGGCGTAATTAGAAGATGCCGCTCAATATTGTCTGTTGACTTTAGACTCATGATTTATCATGCCCTTTTCCGGTCTCATATAAATTATTTTCACCTCGTGTGGGGCACAATAGCAAGTTCTTATTTAAACAACATACTGTTGCTTCAAAATAAGATACTACGTATCATCGCTGATGCACACTACCTATATAACACTAAACCGCTGTTCGAAAAATTCAGGATAATTGTCATTAAATATATGCACGCGTATCGTCTTTCGTATGGCATTCCTTTTCGGAACAAATGAATTCATTAAATTTCGTTAGCGCACCTCGGACTTGGATAAAAAGAAAATCTCGATCAGTAGGCGCTGCTCTGAGGTATGGTATGTTCCTCATTTCCGCACGAATAATCCTTTACAAACCCTTCGCCATATGTTCCCTTCTCTACTCAACAGGTACCATCTAGGAGACAAAGATATATACTTTCTGACTAGAGCTGAATCGTATATGTGTTTCATCTAACGTTGATGTCGATGTAAAAAAATGTTCTTCTTATTTTTCCCGCTTCCGCAAAATATGCTTGCTGCCGAACGTTCCTGCGCTCTTACATGTTTACTCTGTATATTGTTACTGAAGTACACGCCTAATTAATAAGAGAAACTCTGTATACTGTATAACGAGGCTATTCAATGTATCACACTTACCTGCAAGATTGGTATGCTTGTTTTGCTTTAGGGTCCCAGACCAAGTAAAGTTACCAAATGGTAGCTTTTTTGTCTGTAGGCCCGCCAGAGTAAATTTCTGGAAATAAATATTTCATGTCATTTCATTTTATATGCGACCCTGGACCTTGCACTGCTGTGGAGAAACGATGGTCTTGAGTACATACAATGGTTCTGGCCAGCAAATAACAATGGTATCTAAAAATGTGAAGAATCAGATTTCAAATATTCGTTTTGAATGTCACGATGATTACAAGTTGTTAATTTGGGTGACTAAAATTAGTACATAAATATACACAACTTTTTAAGGCCCGGAACACCACCTGAAAAGATGAACCATTGAGATACTACCCAATTATTGTTTGTTTAATGGAAAACTAGATTTTTTAAGTTCTTATTTTTAACCTTCTGGCTTCAAAAGCTCTTGGTTTCGGTCACGGGGAACTCTGATAGACTGAGAGCTAAATAACTCTGGAGGGAAAATATGAATCTCAGTAGAGGGCTTGCTTTGACCATTTTTTTATTTTCTTCAGACACGGTTTGCCTAAGGTACCTAATCAATTAGCTATACTGCAAAAAAAAAATATGTATCTTAGGGTGTGCGAATATTCGAGTTCAAAGTTCGAATTAAATAATAATCGTCCGAATTATTCTATTCCTAATATTTGTGATCTCGACTAACTCGATTCACTGAATATTTGTACAGTATGCTAAAAATCTGGTTTATTCTGGAATGCTGTTCTTACAGTGAGATAGTTCCTGCAAGCCTGTGTTGGATCTAAATCAAGCCTTCATTCAGCTGCCCTGACTAAAGAGCCCTTTCTGCAGAAAGTAGTTTGTTTCTTGCTTTCCTCGAACGCAGCAGTTTCGTTACCAGCTTCTTAGATGGGCACGACCGAAAACCCGAAGACCACGCATGTGGCTATTTTGAATTCAAAGCTCTATAAGCCTGCTCTCAGTTTTTACGCCCATAACATAACGAATGGATATCAAATTAGTTCCCTTATCCCGTCGCTTTCTGGGGCGTTGAGTGATGTGTCAGGGCTAGCTGAAAGGTTACGCAAGACGGCACCCGATCCAAACAGTTCAGCCATATTCGCCAAGTTTGCCAACAGACTGGGAATCTTCAGGTGGATGGGTGGACACATCCGTCAGCCAAAGCGTAAGTTTGTAGTTTAAATGTGGTCATTAACACCTTTTATATTCGTGCTAGCTTCTCTTTGTTCTGCATTTGCTACTGGAGAAAAAGCGCGGTTTCTTTTTTCATCTCTGTGTTTTTGTCCAGTCTTGTGAATATTGCGAATAAACTTTGTGATATTCGCATTGGATTACACTTTCTAACTTTGTAACCATTACTCGGCACTGTTGAATTCGAATTCGATCCGAGTTGAAATGTGAATATTCGAACACCTCTAGTATACAGAATACCACAATTTGGTTCCCACAACATATGTGTTTTATAGTGCAGAGTTCATGTTAACTTGGTGCTCACATGTTGTAACTAAGACCAGAATTATTATTTTTGCGCATTCTTATCCGTTTTTTGTTGATAGAGCGCAGAAAACCTACATTTATGCATGAACAAATTCTGTCCTAAAAAACATGTCAACTCCTGGGGCAGCTGATACATTGAGCTTGAAATAGTTTAGTGCCATCTAGTGTATAATGACCAAACGGGCCGTTGTTGCCATAGGGACAGCAGTGTTGTCGCTAAACGTATGAGCCCGACATCCAATATATATATATATATATATATATATATACGGGCATGGTGGCGGGGGGCCGAAGGCGTGGGGTATAACTGAGAGGAAAAGCAAAACCCTTGATGAAAACAGCAACAACGGGTGGTTTATTCTTCGACGTTTCGGCCGGAGTCCGGCCTGACGAGGCCGGACTCCGGCCGAAACGTCGAAGAATAAACCACCCGTTGTTGCTGTTTTCATCAAGGGTTTTGCTTTTCCTCTCAGTATATATATATATATATATATATATATATATATATATATATATATATATATATATATATATATATATATATATATATATATATATATATATATAGGTGAGGCGGAGTAATTTGAGAGCAATGGACCGGGAAAATGTAATAAGTCAGAGATCCGTACTTGCACAGTTGCTATGCTAGGAGTTTTTGTATGTATTACGACAGTTTCGCCGAGAGGCTCGGCGGCGAAACTGTCGTAATACATACAATAAACGCCTAGCATAGCAACTCCACAAGTACGGATCTCTGACTTATATATATACATATACATATCTGACGAAAATTTTACCAGATGGAGTGGCTGATCTGCCGCAAGACGTTCGGTAATTTCCAATTTGCTGTGACATCTCAATTCCGATTCTGAAATTCATTCCTCGCAATCCGTAATAGGCTTAACATTACTATTATTTAGTCACAAAGTCGTCAAACAAAATGTTATTTACCTGCCAATCAATTCCTAATTTAGCTATCACTGGCGCAGGTCAGTTATGTTTAAATATGAAGAAAAATAGTGAAATAAGAATAGCACTGTCGTTGAAATCGAAGGTGAACGTCAAGGGCTAAGATAATATCAGCCTTTATTGTTAGTCTCTGCCATCTTTAAGATGTTGAAAACTACATATCTAGTCAAAGCATGTGTTGTCTACCCCAACTCGACCTGTTTGTTCTTCATTGTAGATATACATGTTTAAACATCAAAAATCAAACAATCGACAAGAGGAACATCCGGATGCCTTAGTTATGTCTAAATTGGGATGACGTGCTCAGTTCGGCTGACACTGGCATGGAAGCTGAAAGGACACCATAAAATATTTGATAGCAAACAATGCGAAACAATTACGGTACAGCGATAGGAGTGAGGGGTGTAGAGAGCCTGAGCAATTTATCTGTTTCGTTGCAAAGGTTATTCTGTCCAATAGTGTCTTATCTGTAGTGGGCATATCTTTATATCCGGTACTTAAACAACGTCGCGTATGACGGGTTGCTTTGCTCTTTTGTGTCAATACTTCAGCTTGGACGATTTGGCGGTTTATGCTCTTTCTTCTTGCAGCGTAGCCGGCAAAATCAGCTAGTCGACTGCTAATATGGACGCATTCTGTGAGGGTTGGATATTCAAAATAACAGTTTTATAGCTATCGGGATATATTGAATTGCGTCCCCCTAAGTCTAGTTCCCAGAAACCTAAGCACCTTCTCTTAGAACCTGCCTTCATTATTGTAATAATGAGGAGCGAAACAGAAATGAAGAAACAAGGAGACCATTACGCCGGCATTCCTCAAAGTTATTCCTTTTCGAATCTCATCAACTCTCTCGGCGACTCATCACCAGAATTCTACGCTTCACCTAAGCATCTGCAGTGTTCGTCTGGTTGTCCTCACGCAAAGCCAAAGGTAAGCTCACTTGTAGAAAATGGCTTGGTTAAGAGTTTAATCATACCTTGAGCGCGGAGGCCTCACCTTCGCCAGTTACAAAATAACTGTGCATTTATATTAAATCCCCGTCGTATGAATACGACAGGGATTTGAACAACATAGCAACAACATTTCCAAATCAATTTTCTGCTCATTCTGCAAGGGATTTTTTCCCATGTATCTTGAACTCACTAAAGCGTCAAGTGAGTTGCTTTGGGGCTCAATAATATTTTTATGTGAAAAGAAAAATCGGCTTGACTCTCTAAGGCAAATCCAACTTACTGAGGTTTTTCCCGGTAGTGTGGTAGATTTGTTACAATATTATACAATGAGTATAGTATACATATGGTTCATATCATCTAAAATTACACACTTCCTTGGTTGCGGCGAGACGTTTTATATAAAGGTTTATTAGAAGTTTAGATAATTACGTTATGCTGCAGAATTAATTAATGTGGTGGTGTGAGCGATGTTTAGTATTTTTGCTCTTCAACTCAAGTTTCCTCACCGTTGGTGTTCTCACAGTATGAATGCGAATAATTTACACACACAAGCACACAAAAATAAACAGATCCACAAACACACTCACGCACGCACACGCACGCACACACACACAGACACGCACGCGCGCGCGCACACACATACAGACTTAGAGACTCACGCGCACGCACACACGTTCAAGCATTTGGCCTCCTAGAAGGCGTCGATGGAGAAAGTCGATCGCCGCTGTCGCTACCAACAAAACATCTAAGAATTCTTGAGCTCCTGAATATTTTTTCTATCACCCGGCCTTACGACGAACATCTATTGCTATAACGTTTGTGCGCTACCACACTATCCTTGTCAAGTACAAGAAGACGCAGAGCGCATTGCGTCCGGCTCGTGCTCACAGTCGGATGTGTGGTTTGTTCTGCTACAAAGGAAAAAGTCGGCTGTAATAAATAATCATTGTGTATCTATTAGAAATTTTCTAATCATACACACCCAACTGTGGTGAAAAGTTTGTTGTTGGCATTAATATTTATGACTAAATTAAAAGAGCTCTGTATTGTAATACCTGGTTGGGCCAAGTGTGTGCCATAGTGCACGCTACTGTTCACGTATTTGTCATTGAAGTTTGTCTGCTTTATACAAAACAGTATTTGGAACAAGCTACCTAAAATACTATAAAAAGTATGATGTTTTTTTTTTCAGTTTAAGCAACACGGGCCTGACAGCATCCACAGCTGGCTAACTGCTGCAGCTTGTGCGTTGTCCACCTTATTCGCCTTGGCTCCGCTGAGAAGCTCCGGATTTCTCTATGTGACCATTATGAATGAATTCAACGTAAGCCGGCAGGAGGCATCTTGGACAATCATGATCTTGGGAGGAGCAAGATTTCTGTCAGGTCAGGCTTCTTTACCCATTACTGAGGACGCGATTCGACTGTACTTCACCACCATCGAGTTGCATAAACTCTCGACATATCTTTCTTCAAAAAATTTGTTTGGTCGGTCCTTGAGGGTGTGTTGTAAGAAAGCTTGAATGATGAACTTAAGTTTGGACACCGGTTATTGATATTGCATCATCTCGAGGACATTTCGATTCCTCGTTGCTATGCTGCATACAGTGTAGTCGGGCGCGTATCCACATTTAACAAGAAATGTCCTCACTATTCAATAGATATCAATATTGACAGACTTTTGTTTTACTTCAATCTATCTTGTTTCCGATATTGGATGTTTTAAATCCTCAAACGTTTGAGGAGAATGCTAAAGCACTAGTGAATATAAAATCACCAAATAAAAGCCAATGACGACCAGGTGACGTATTTGTTCGTAGAATATTTTTTTTAAAACCAGAAGTTTTAAAGTTTGAGTACCATCCCTGTGCCTGTTTCAGACAGTTACTGTGTCCCAAACTAGCAATTACTTTTCGTGTTTTTTTGCACGTTTTGCAGGCTTATTTCTCTACATCGCTAGGGCACTGATTCCCGCAGATAGCCATGGTATTAGTCTTCTTCTAAAATCTAGATAAACTCGCTTCGCCACGGTTTCCATAGTACGCTTCTGGCTAAATTGAAGGTGTAAGCGCTTTTACGACTGGAAAGGGGCAACCGAGAAAACGTTTCTTGATATAGCCATCGTGAACACTCGCTTAACTGACAGGTTAAGAATCCCGAGGTGTTGCTTATTATGTGTTTTGCTTCGGAATTCGTTCTTCGGCGTTATATATCTGCGATTGACATAATCTCGCTTGTAACGGAGCGATGATAAGATGCCCGGGGCTGGCTACGCTTAGCGCTTCTAAAGCAGTCAGTTACCATGGAAAGAACAAGGAACTATTTTCTTCAACGATGCGAAAGGGAGGTGCACATTGTGCTTTGCACCGATAGGCCCTTTTCAAAAGCCACGCCAAGCAACATTGTCGGTCGCTGTTTCTTGGTCACGAGGCGTGTGATCGGATCCGAGTCCTCGCCGAGCGGTGACTCAGCACTCGTTTGCGAGACGAGCCGAGCCGATCGTTCACGGCGAACGCTGGCGCAGCTGGGGTGTCTAAGACATACTCAGTGTACGTGCCCGAACAATGGCGAACCCGGATAATTGGAGCGCTGTCTGCTAGATGGCGCGCATTTTCAAATAAGATATGTTCCTTCTCACTTTTTTAAACTATTTTGTTTTCATTCACGCAATTCTGCACAAAATACATCTAACAACGTTTTTTTTGTTTTTTTTTAATTTGCTGACGATGCAAATGGTAATTCATATTTTCAGTCTTTTGAGAGGCAAGTCACTCAATAAATAAACTAGGCAAGTTTACAATAAACAAGCTCAACATGCAGCTCTCAGATGCACAAAAAGAAAAAGAAGATATAGATAAAATCAAACACGCACGAGAGAGGAATCACGACCTCATTGACTACCCAACCACCATATATATATATACTCGATAAACAAATACACCAATTCGCAGTCGAGCGTCTTTGCAATTACAATATTTAATGCTGTGTTGCTTTGTCCTCGTGCATATGTCACGTAAAACAGATATGCAATTTTAAGTAATTTACTTCCTAGTAAAATGGCTAGTGAAGACAATTATTATTTGGAATAGTAGTAAACGCAACCTCTGTTAAAGCTGTTCAAAGTTTGAATCAGTGCGGCAAACACGTTGCTAAAAGTGCGTTCGTATACACAGCAAGCGCCCTTTTCCACACCATTTTGACACCCTTCAAATATGTAGAATGTTCTGTGAAGCAACAAACTATTTCACAATTAGAAAACAAAAAGAAAAAACGAAACATGTCACTGAAATTAAAGGTTAGTGACGATACGGCACTGATAGACAACTGCGTATTTCTAATAATAAAAGGCAGAGAGCCACCAGAAGAAATAAAATAGCTTTGGGGTGGTTTTTCAGACCTGCACACAAAGCAGTTTTGCAACCTTTGGAGTGTTAAAGCATATATGGGTGTGCCAGAGACTTACACCCATGGCTACATTGGTATAAGTCTTTGGAGCATACTTTTTACATTTTTAAGCGAAGTGAAAAATCACTAATTTGACAACATTAATTGGGACGATATGTCGCAGGGCGATCAATGCGCTCCCATGCCGCTATGTTTCTCCTTTAGGAACATCTCGTTTCAAACATTGTGCCACTGGGCCAGGGTTCAGTATCTGATTATAGTAGATTATAGCAAGCCACACTCGTGATCTTAAGCCATGCTGCTGGGTCACAGATTACGATATGGCCATTCACCCTCTTGAGAGGAATGATATGAACGGGGCGTTGTACAGGCGCGCGTTCGTGTAATCAATGTTGTCTGATGGTCTCTAAAGACTAGATGTCAACAGTCGTACTCCATTGGCCTACATACTCCTTTTTAGGGGACGCATACATTAGAGGGTAGTTAAAAGACAGACAGAGTTCTCACTGTCTAGACACTCATCCTAGCACAAATATTGCCAGTGGAAGAACCCGAGTCAACACTCACTGACAGACTTAAGGGTAAGAGGATACCCTTCGGTTGTCCGAACATCGCGTGCACTTCGAAAGCTCGCGTGACGTCAGAATGTCACGGAAACTCAGATAGCTCACACTGAAGGCAGCCGAACTAAACAAAGTTGTCCGTGAACATACAGTGCTCCGCAAAGAGCCTGGTCTTAATAGGTGAACCGAAACGAAAAATACCGCATTCCAAATTCACCTTGAACTTTCCCATTTGGCTGGAAACAACCGGCAGCGAATAGATATTTCAACACGGAATGTGCTTATGGTCTATATTTCAAATAAGATGTATGACGTTCGAGTGTGACGGCAAACCCGTTACACTAACACCAAGACAACATAAAACATGTACAGCGCATAGCAGGCAATGCATAAGCATCCAAGGCATGTGTAAGGCGCATTAAGTCCTAATCGTGGAGATATAATAATAACTATACCTAGTTTTTAAAATTATTTTTATTATTTTTTATAATTGGAATATTAATAAATTATAACGATATTTTCATTATATTTCTTCATTAATGTCTTTTCATAATTTGTTTTTATGTTTATATTTATATGTATATTTATATTGATATTTAATATAATATTAATAATATTTAAAATATAAAATAAGCACTATGAAGCATTTCTAGAAGACCCAAGAGCTAGGCGAAATGGACGAGACCATCCGGCTCACCCAAGCACCAGGAAGAGATTTTCAACCCCTCCTTCGCTTCATTAAGGAGGCTCATCTCACTCTTTTTATTTAATCCCCATTACCCAACCCGGGACAGCAATGACGGATTAAGCGCAGCTGACCTGGTCCTCATTTTTTTCCTGTGTTATTAAATGCATTCACAACAATAGCAATAACTAGTTGCAGGTATGGAAAATTTCGACAAGCTCTTCACTTAAAGCCCTCCATTCTTTCTACGTTAGCAGACCCAACGCTTCTGGTGTTTCCCTCCACTCCAGAGTTCGCTCACAAAATTGGAAATAATGGAGGGCATTGCCCGGCATTTCTTATCCTGCTTGTTCTGCATATCCAGCTTGTCTTGCATTTCTTATCCTGCAATAGAGTACAGGCACAATTATTTGCAACGGGTGATATGAGCGAGTTGTAGTATATCGCTCCCATGACTTCGATAACGATCCCCGATATTTCGCAGCCGTATTTGAGCATGCATCGTATTAATGCGAATATTAATGCGAATAGCATTCTTTGGCTACTTCACGCACTTTTCGTCTATGTATCTATCTGGCTATCTAACCTCTTACGCCGCGGGTCGATAAATAAATAAAAAAGACCGGCGCCGGCTGGGATTCGAACCGTTGACCCTTTGATCAGCAGGCAGACGCGCTAACCACAGAGCTATGAAGGCAGTCATTCAACGCACTCTAAACGGTTGTTTATATATTTACCATAGGACGCGCTTTACAGCGCTGTCACAGCTACCGGTGCGCGCGCGTTCCATGCACGAGGGCTCATTCCGCTCTCGTGAGGCTGAGCACGGCCACTAGCTCACCCTCTCCCGCGCTCGGGAGAGGGTGATGTAGCGGCCGTGCTCAGCCTCACGAGAGCGGAATGAGCCCTCGTGCATGGAACGCGCGCGCACCGGTAGCTGTGACAGCGCTGTAAACGCGTCCTATGGTAAAGATATAAACAACCGTTTAGAGTACCGTTGGTTGAGACTAGCTGAGACGCCAGAAAGTCTGGTCGGTACCATTTTGAGTGTTTGTGCGCATGGCGCGTGCTTTGCTCGCCTTCCTAAGTGACACAAACGCACGTGCTGGGCTGCGGAGATCGTGCGCAGGGCTGTGAAAGTGTCAACAAATTTAGAATCGCCTCAAGAGTGGGCTGGCGTATCTAGAGTGTGCCGGCCACCTGACGAACGCGCATAACTCCGCACCGTTTGATGCTATTCGCATTAACGTAGATAATCATTCCCAAAGGATGGGTTTTTTATCGGGTATCGCTATCATATTTTGTATGAGCGTTTTGATTTAAGAAAAATATATGACAATATTTACTGGGTCAACAAAATATATTCGTTCGAGTGAGTATTACGGGGTTTACGGTACGCGTGAAAACCTGTGCTTCAATTGGGGACAAGATGCCATGAAAAACAATGGCAGTGTTTTGTTGCTTTTGCAGGACTGCTCGCGGGCTTCCTTGGAGACGCCTTTACTAGCAGGCCCCTGATTATTTTTGGGAGCATCGTGTCCGCCCTGGGTGTAGCGCTGTGTGTTTTTGTCAAAAGCATCTGGGCGCTACACTTGACTCTGGGTTTGATGCATGGTGAGTAACAACGCAAACTTTTTATACCTCGTGTGAGTCCTTGCTCGATATGTGATGAATCCACGCTGCATCGAATGTTCACATATTGTCAATATATTTCTGAGCTGTGAAAACATCATATTTTTAACAGTGTAGTAGTCGACGTTCTTTTAACGGCCGCCGATGGCTCGAGCTGTGCTTTTCAGAGCATCGAACATATCGTACATTTTGGTTTCATCTGACCACCCAGTTACGTTTGGGCGAATAAATCTGATTGTTTGAGAATACGGAACCACATTTATTTTTGGCATATGTGGTTGTCACCCGCATCAAAACTGGAATCGGCTTTCAGGCTAACTGTGTTGCTTATATTTAAGGCTTTATTTCAGCTTTTAAAGAAGTAAAAAAAAGGCGTGGGCTTTGGTGGACCATGTCATTGCATATGTATACCTCAATGGGAAGTGTATTTTTGTTTACAACTTGAATCAGGCCCATGCAAAATCGATCGTATTGATCTTTCTTTCTTTCCAATGTAAAAAACGACCCCCCCCCACCCCTCACTGCGGAAATATATTATCAGTGCAAGGAATAGGATATCACCCGTAGTTTGAGCTCGCACCATCCCTCCTATTCCTTTTGCATTTTGTTTGTCTGCTTTCGGAAGTTGTTTGAGAGCCTGGTAATTCACAACATTTGGAAATCCTTTTACTTTACATGGTGTTTCACCAACGATGGAGGATAATTAAAAAATAAAGAGCCCTTGGAATAAAAAATTAAAGCCGTTTACAACTCCCTGTAACGCCAAATTAGAGCGCAGCTCTTGAGGAGGAGGAGGAAAGGTACTGAAGGGGGCGGGTCATGTGACCTCGGGGGTCACGTGACCTTGACGATGACGATCCAATGACGTCATCGGTGACGTCACTGATGACGTCATCAGTGATGATGACGATGACGATGCGGATGCCAATGACGTCATCAGTGACGTCACTGATGACGTCATCTATGATAATGATGCCGATGCGGATGCCGATGACGTCATTAGTGACATCACTGATGAGGTCATCAGTGATGATGACGATGACGATGCGGATGCCAATAACGTCATCAGTGATGTCACTGTTGACGTCATCAGAAATGAGGACGATGACGATGCGGATGCCGATGACGTCACCAGGTTGCATGCAACCTGGATTGCATGCAACAGGTTGCATACAACTTGTTGCATGCCAGTTGCATGCAACAAGTTACATGCAACCTGTTGCATGTAACTCCCGAAGGAACCCGAGGTCCTCCCGAGGTCCTCCCGAAGAAACCCGAGGTCCTCCCGAGGTCGTGCCGAAGGGACCCGAGGTCCTCCCGAAGGACCTCGGGTTCCTTCGGGACGACCTCGGGTTCCTTCGGGAGGACCTCGGGTCCCTTCGGAAAAATTTGCCCATAATGCACCGCGCGGTTACGCCGACGGCGACGGCGACGCCGCTCAAGCTGGAAACGGGCGCCTAAGAGCTGCGCTCTAAAATGAAAGCCGTTTACAACTCCCTGTAACGCCGAATTAGAGCATTAGAGCACAGCTCTTGAGGAGGAGGGAAAGGCACGGGGGGGGGGGTCACGTGATTTCAGGGTGGGGGTCACGCGGCCTGGGGGTCACGTGACGACAAGGAGGGGGGATTTTCCCCGCTAGATTTAGCGGGGAAACGGCGACGGCGACGCCGCTCAAGCCGGAAACGGGCGCCTAAGAGCTGCGCTCTAAAACAATATTCCCCGCGGAATAACGTTATCGATCGCGGCACACATCAAAATACAAGAATAGTGTAATAATTAGCAAATTAATAACCTAAAGCAAATAAATTAATTGGTTTTAGCTCGTTGCAGTTAGGGATATGATGGTCGTTGTCAATATATGCCACAGCTATTGTTAGAAATAAGACTGTGAGTTCTGTTCCTATTATCTGGCAAAGCGAAGCCGTGAGGAAACTGGGATCCAAAAACTATACACCAACTAAACTTCCTAACGCTACACCACTGCGGCAGCTCTGCTGTCGGCCGCAGGCCATACGCAGGCGCTTTATTTTACGCGACTCTCGTTTCAGCGCATGCGCGGCGCCCCCATCTGGGGGTCCATTCACTTCATCCAAAGATACATTATACCTACACACTTCCTCCTGGACACTTGAGCCCAAAGTCGTTTATTTCCAAGACATTTAATCCCAAGGCGGTTCATTCCATGTGCATTAAATGCTAGGATGGTTCATACTTTGCTTTGGTTCTGCCACACTTTATACCAGGATACTCCATTCCAGGGCAGTTAATCTCGCACACTTCCTACCAAAGACATTTCATCCTAAGACATTTCTTATCTGGACGTTCTATGCCAGTGGCATCTAATACCCGTACATTTCATACCAGAATAAGTTGGTGCACTCACGAGTTGCTGAGCAGGTGCAAAAAGAAACCTTCCAGACTATTCTTTGCGAACCACCATAGCCGTCACGTCAGGCACGTAGCCAGAAAAGGGGGGGGGGTGCGGCCGGGACTGCCCGAAATTCTTAGCTTTGCTGGGACCTCCTCTCCCTCCCCTTGTATGGCGGTTTGCCATGGGCGCACCTCCCCCCCCCCCCTCAAAATAAAATCCTGGTTACGCGGCTGCGTCCCGTTCAAGTAAAACGGGCCAATTTCATCAGTTGTAACTTCTTGGTATCTGATACGGGCCCATATTAAGCCACGATAAGAATCCCTTTTATTTACAATAACATCATTTTGGGCTTTACATCGCTGTGACCACAGATGGTTCGGTATTGAACTTAAACGAAAGTCGGTTCATTCCAATTAGAGTCATTACTTTTCCTCTTTATATCTCCGATCTCTTTTCTTGAACCCTAATTGGAGTGACGCTTCAAAGTGTTGCAGTAATAGTACAACTTAATTATTCTCAAAGCTTCACACAATAAATGATTACAATAGCAGGAACCGATGCCACGTGAAACCCTTCCGAAATGTATCGTGCCAAGCCCACATTCACCAGAAATATGAAAAAATGAAAAGGTTAATTTACAGTTACACACATTAACGCCAAATCGTAACACACCTTCAAAGCACAGTAATTCAAGCTAATAAACTCCTCCTATCACACTATTCGGGATAATACACTCAAGTAACAATGGCTAAGTACATAGCATGAGCACGCTTTGAGAAAGCTGTCTGCGTCTTGAGTGCTGTAGTCCTACAGGATACGGCACAGACGCTTGTTTAAGCGCTCGTACTTTTTTTCGTATACAACAGTGGCTCATGACTTGCGTCGAGCTGAAATGTCAGCGCGTTCACATAGACTTGCTCAGAAATAAGCGCATCCAGCATCTTGAATACTGTAGGGTGGGATACACCGATAGAACTTTGAATAACCCAGTGCCAGTATTGTACGCTGTTGTTCGTTCCGGGAAGGCTGACGTCTGTCACGCGCTTGCAATTCCACGTGGTTATTGCGAATCTGGAATTCTTAAGGAGTAGACCGACCTAGGTACTCTGGGAATAGTCTAGGAAATCTTGGTTTGATTCCGTTCGTCCTAGCGACTCCAGCAACTGTCTTGTCAGCATGCGATATCTGTCGCAAACGTCCAAAAATATAGCAGCAGCCAGTGCGACGAATATCTTCATCATGAGGTGGCAGCTGGATTCATCCATGAATCGCACGTGCATGCCGAGCTCTTGAATTCGGCGCCAGATGCTCTCCACGTAATGGAATAAGAATCCATGCACCTCGACGACAGGCAGACAATCCTGAAACACATTTTCTTCCGCCTTTTCAAAGTCCATGACTAGTGCACGCATCTGTCGTGGGCTTAAGGTGGCATCGTCAATAGCCTGAAGTAGCATGCGCGTTGCTTTTTTATACGTCGTTTCGCGCTTGTTGGCATAAAGGCAGAAAGCAAGGAGAGCACCCTTTCTTTGTTAGAGGCCGTGAGCAACCCAAAGCTGGTAAAGTATTTCTGGTGCTACTTTAAATATGCCGTCACACAACCAGGTGCTATAGGCGTTTAAGCGGCACAGGTCCATCTTAGCGGCAAAAATGATTATTTCCGAGTCGTTGCAGCCGATGTCCCCTGCGACAAATTATTTAGCAGACAATGCTCTTGTCAAACGCTGGTGTTCCGGTATAACTACGTCTTCAATTCTGTGGTCGACTTGAACAACGCCATGTGTTTCACGTCGAACTTTGTTGACTATCCTTTCTAGCGAAAATTGCTTGGGGAACTTTGCAATAGTTGCCGGTCCTGCCCTTGAAGGCAGGCGGCTACGACGTTTCCGGAGTTATCATGGGAACGTTGGGCCGCACTTTTGACCTCATCTCGTAAACGTGCCCCAACGATAATTTCGGGACTCGGTAGATGTCACGTGTGGCCTTGAGTCACAGTGGTCGTCTCACCTGCTGTAACAACACGTCCCCGGCAACCCTCTTGGAATTTCTCGCATCTCCATGTCGTCTTCTCAAAGTCGCTTCTGTGCTTCGTGTAGATGTAACCTGCGAAGAAGAGCTTCGGCAAACTTCGACGAGAAGCCACAAAGGTAGCCATGTTCTATAAACAACTCGATGCCAACTAATGAGTCGGGACAGCTGTGCTGTTCGACTGATAGGTTATTAATGACAAGTGCGGGAAGGCCTTGGCAAAGACGAAGTGCGTATGCGGGATCCGGACGTCACAAGCCAATTTACTAATTCCTCTTCTACGCAGGAACCTTTATGGTATGAATTATCAAGGTATAGAATTTCCTTTGTATTAAGCGTCCTGGGATGACGCGTGTCGAGATAGAACGTCTTTGGCCTAAAGTGCCTGGGATAAAGTTATTTGGGATGAATTTAATCTTCTAGGCAGAAGACTTTCTGACTTGAAATATCCACGTATGGGATGACCTTGGTATGATGCGTCCTGGGATGAGACGTCTCGGGATAAAACGTCTTTGGCATAAAGTGTCTGCGAAGAAGTGACATGGGATGAAGTGAGTGACCCTTGAAAGGCTCCTGAAAGGCTCTGAATACTGCATGGACTACTCTGGCATGAAATGTCGTAGTACGGAATGTTCATGGAATAAACTGTAGGGGGATGAAACGCCTTTGAATGAATCGATTTTGCTATGAAGTGTCTGAGATAAAGTCTCCTTGGATGAGGCCTTTTAGGATGAAGTATGGTAGAGCCCACACCTGATGTGAAAAGAGGGGGCTTTGTTTGTAAAGAACTCGTTAGTGTATACACAAAGAAGCAGCGAAAGTGACATTCAGAAGCGACGTCAGCCTCCGCAGTGCGCGCGTGTTGCCAGTCATCGCGAATCGATATGTCAGCGCTGCGTTATTTAAGGCTCACGTGGTCGTAGAAGGCGCGCACCATACTCTGTTATCTCCTTGGACTCGAAGCTTCTGGCGCATTTGTTCCAGAAGTTTCGGTATGGCGGAACCTATATGGTCACTAATAGCTCGAGAAACGCGGGAGTGGCGAATCCGGGGTATGATATCATGGTTCCGCAGTCAATTAAGCTGCGGCATTAGTCAATAAGAACGCCAAATAACATATCACGAAGTAAGAAGTGTGAATATAAGCTTCGCCCTGCATTTATTAAGTTGTCCACGACTACAAGAAGCCTAACTTCTCACAAAAATAACGTGGAGCGCAATCTAAAAAAAAACAAATCTTGCCGTAAAAGAACTTTTAGGGGTTCTTCGGCATGCGCATATTTTGTACCCTAAAATGTTCTTTTCAGCACCCCTAAAAGGTTTTTTGTGAAAAAACCTCTAGGTTTTTTGTTAAGCTCAATTTTGATGCTAAAGAATTCGTCATCGCTCAGTGGCCTTCGAGTGCGCCAGGGGGCGATAGTGCTTGAGGCGAAACCGGTCTTCTCGAGCTGAAAGAGTTCTTAGGGCGTCGAAGAACCTTTCAAGAACAGATTTTCTTAAAGTGAATGATTTTGTTTTCTGCATTGTAACAAGCGCTATGACGTATTTCAACGGCGGGCAGCATATTTCTAATTGGACTGTGCCAGCTCAGACGAATATTTGAAAACATGTTTCGTACACTTTAGGTATTTCTAAACTATCACTTTACAGTACTTAGCTGATATCTTCTTCAGTCAATACCAAAATGAATCTTTTGTCAATATATGTAAACCTTCTTTTGTCAAGAATTATTTTCAATAGTTGATGAAACATTTTGTATCTGGTTAGTTTTCTGAACTTGACAAAAATTGTGCTCACGTGCTGATAGACGAAGGGATTAACTTTGTTCATCTCCTCCAGATGTCGCGGGGGGGGGGGGGCTGATATCTAATACAAGTGCTCTTTTTAGTATTTCATTTGCATCGCATATTAAGCTTATAGGGGGAGTTCATGGTTATACTTTAAAATATGAGAAATACATTAAACTTTGAGCGGAATATACGCTGCTCAAAAGTAGCTTTCGATAGACAATGCTGCAAGAACCCAGAGCTCACACGTTTCATTTGTTTCTTTTTTCTCACGCAGGATTTGGCAGTGGAATCGTCTATTCAATGAACCCGATTGTCATAAGTGAACACTTCATTAAACACAAGGCGTTTGCTATGGGCATCAACTACGCCGGTTCCACTCTTGGCACCTTTGTCTTCCCCAAACTTTTAGAGTACGTCGTGGGATTATACGGCTTTCGTTATGCCATGCTCATTTTCGGCGGCATACTGTTTAACTCTGTAGCATTCAGCTTGTTTCTACGTCAACCATTCTGGTTAAATAAACGCGCCACAGTGAGTCACACCTCTGAAACTTGTGAGCTAGGATTTCAAGGGCCGACTGAACCCTACACCATCTCGGGGTCCATAACAGACCAAGTTGCAAGCCACAGCGACAAGCCTAACTTAATTTATAGAGGACTGAATATCGCCCGTTTGCCCATGTTCTACGTAGTTACTTTTTCCTTCATCTCGTTCGGTCTGGGTTACGATTGCTACAATTCCCTTCTCGTCGACTTCGCCATTGACAAGGGGATATCCAAAAGCAAAGCCATCGGAATGACGTCTTTGTGCTCTGTAGCCGACCTCGCGGGAAGGTTGATCCTGCCCGCGTTGACGGACAGGAATCTCGTCAAGAGGAGCACACTGATGATTCTATTGCTTTCCCTCGTTGGGGCATTATACATCATGCTGCCTTACTCGAGGGAATGCGGCCATATATTCACACTGACTCTTGGACTAGCGGCTTTGCTCGGTTGTGGTGTAGTGCTCTTTCCAGTACTTCTTGGGGAGTCTGTTGGTCTCGACAGTATAGCCATGGCAACAGGGTTGATGACCTCACTCTCAGCAGTCTTCTCATTTACCAAGCCCTCAATTATAGGTAAGCTGCTTTCTCTTACACTAGTTTAGTCCTCCAAATGTTATTTAGATGTAAACCTATCTAAATGTAACAAGTTTTTACAAGAGGCCGGGATGTATCTTGCTGCAGTTTTATAATAAATTTATTTTTATTAGGTGACGACGACCTTTCCTAAAACTTCGAACTAAACTTTCGGCACACGTATCTACCATTGTGTTTCAAGTTGCTGAAATGTCTCTGGGAGCTCGCTTTTTAATAGCTCAAAGAGATACGCCTGAGTTAGTGCCTCGATGGGGATGTTTTATTTAGAGAAATGAAGCACGAGGCGGAACCGTGACTGCAATGAACATAGAGCATTAATGGAACAATCATTTTTATGTTCTGGTGTCGCAGGATTATTTAAGTTAATGACACCAGAAGACGAAAACAAATGTTCTAGCCTCATTGTCCATCGCCGTCACAGTTCCTTCAAATAGTTCATTTCTGTAGACAGTGAAGTCAGTTCGTGCTCGCGTTGTCAGTCGTCAGAATTGGTCATCTCCACTTATCGTATGCGGTCGTGGTAATTTTTACCTTCATCCTCAGCCATATCTCCTTGTCGCGACTGCCGTTCGTCATTGTGGTTCCCGGCTGTGGTTCTTCGTATTTCATCATTGTGGTTCGTGGCTGTGGTTTGTTTTTTGTGGTTTATCGTTGTGGTTCATCGTTCGTTGTTGCTCTACGTCGGTATCGTTCATCGTTCCTAGTTGTCGTCGTTATTGTTCTTCGTCCGTTGTTGTCGTTCGTTGTTATCGGTACTCCTCGTTTATTGTTGTACATCACCACTGTCAATCATCCATGTCGTTAATTAACACTCACTGTGTTTCATCCACCCTCGTAGTCCTCGCCGCGAGGATTCTTCATGGTCTTCAACGGGGAGGGGGAGCGGAGGGTTGAGGGGATTGAGTATAGGTGGGGATATTCCTCACATTCCGCAGAACTATGACTGACGGGTGACAGTGAATAACTGAGAAAATGAATGCTTTAATGAGGCAAACTTGTGCCTGCAACCGAAACAAAAGCGAACACCGTACATCTTTCGATGGTGACGTAAGGGCTACTTCCCGAAGCGAACGCGATAGTGCTGCTTTTATTCGCGCTTTATGTTCACAACGATTCTAAACCGGAACGCATGCTCACTATCGCGAATGAGATGGAAATTTCGAAAAAAACAGAAGTAACGAAAAGTAAAAACAAATTCAAACCTGGTAGGGTTCAAACCCGGTGTCTTTATGTGACAGCCCCGTGCAATGCCATCGGTGACACGCGCGCAGCCATATGGTCCAGTCGCGTTAAAAAGGCGGGGGACTGCCTCTATGGCAAACCCGCTAAGTCGCGAGAGGTACAATTGAGGAGAGTTAAACAATAGTAAACAATATAAATTCTTGACAATTTCTTTATTATTGCCACCGAAAGCTCAAGAAGCGTATCAGGCAGTTTTTATTTTCACGCGTCTGGCTCAGTGATTCGTACTTAAAAGATTTTATTTGCTAATGCCTCACTTTCACGGGCTGCGAAACGATAAGAAGATGCTATGTACGTACCCCGCCCTACGTTTTTCGAGTTGACAAAAACTACGGAGTCAGTATGCCTCTTAGTCGTCAGAGAGTGCGAATATTGATGTCCAATCACATTGTGATCTGGAAAACAAAAATGCAGAAATGTAGATATGAGACGTTTTAAATTTTACTTTTTTTTCCGTGCAGGTTACTTCCGCGACACCCTTGGCGCTTATGACCTTCTTTTTGTGGCCTGCGGCTGTGTCACTATTATGGCCTCATCGACATGGGTGGTTGCGGCATATGCAAGACACAAGACCGTTAAGCACAAATGGACTCTCGACCAAACGCAAACCACAACCAACATTTTGGTGGGGACATATTCGCTCATCCCTTGATTATACACATCGTTTAAGAAGAATGCCTAGGGGTGAAACCCTTGAACAACATATAGTTCAGTGCCCACTTGTTTACTTAAAGATGAGGTTGAACCGGCACGGGTCATAATTTATTTTATTTATTATCATCGCACAAAACGTGTATTAAAATATTCTAAAAAACGCTCTTAAAAATGTCGTTCATACACTGAAGACACCACACGACATATCGCAACTCAGAATGCGCGTCCAGTGTTTCCCTGATATGTTACCTTATATGAAAAATACACAATTTAAAAAACAATTAGTAAAGACTATGCCTCGACACGAAAAACGCTACCAAATATGAGACCGATAATTATTCTTCGATAGTTCTTCATTTATATAATTATTTTTGGACAGCGTTCCTGTAAAAATAATATTTCGTGTATTCCACAGGTGCATTTTTTAAATCGACTTCTGTTGCTCTTGCCAAGAAGTCTGAGAATAATACTGATTTAGGTTTTGTTTTAGGCATTAATATAATTTGGAACTGAACAGAGGGGTTTTCATAGCAAAAGTTCGACAAATTCGTTTATAATTAGCGTGCTAGTTCACCAAAACGCCGTAGAAATTTCCAAAATCTAAAAAAAAAATCAACATAAAAAATGCTTATACGTCCCATGATTGCCGTGATATTCCGAGTTCAATATTTGCGTTCTTTCCCGCCCGATTTAAACATTGCGCGCAACAAGAGCGCATGAAGTCCTGCGTGACAGTGACGCTTGGAAGAGTGACGTATTCTTTTAGGTGACGTCGTCACTTGTGTCGTCGATACACCTACCAAGCACACATTGCCGAGATAATGACGACATGATTGAAATGACGACGTCACTCTTCCAGATATCATTGTGGCCAGGGCTTGCGACGCTCTTCTGAAGCGCCATTTTTAAATCCGGCAAAATAAAACTAAGAAAATAAACGGAAGTATATCAAAAAAAGAATTACCCTTTCAGAATTTTTTTCAATTGATATGAATTTTAATGGCAATTACCGTCAATACTGCAACTCCAACATGACTCCTAAAACTAATAATACATTTAATTACACGATTTTAGTTAATTAGTCAACGTGCCGTGTGAATTAACCCCTCCTATAATTTCTGACGAATCTGATAAACAAAATGGCGAACACAGAACACGTCTAACTCTCACCCCTTGTTAAACGGAAGCATATTATATTTCAATTACAATTAAAACACCCTGTACACAGATATCATCTTCCAGCGAGTTGGATTTTCTCCGTCGCCGACTATTCTCCTTTCCATCATAAAAAAAAGGAAAAAACTTGTCCGCTTTGTTTGTACGTTGCGCAAATTAGTTCCGCGTTTGAGAGGTGTACAGAGCGCGACACTGTTAGCGCGAACAAGCGATCGCCGGTTTTTCCAGTTTTTCTCTTTGAAATCAAGGGATGTCATCCAAGTTATTATTGCTGCGGATAGAGCTCATTTAGTTCTATTATATGAGCAATAAAATTTCGTGCTCGCTAATAGTGTTTAGAAGTAAAATGCGAAAATGCGCCGATGTCGTGTTCGCGCTAACAGTGTCGCGATGTGTACGTCTCGGTAAAAATAACGTATATCTAATCTGAAGTGCCTCTACATTAATCTTAATTCTCCACGTACAGGGGGAAGTGAGTAATGCTCCAGAATTAGCCCGACCTTTTTGAATACACTTCTTGAGGTAAAAACGGCTATAAAGGATAACGCCGGGGCCAAATAGAACGCAAATACTGCGTTTGTCTTGAACTGGTGTTCCAACAGCGAGAAGAGGAGCACCAGTTGAACGCTGACCACTCGTGCTCAATCTGCGCCCCACTTTGGTCGCCGCTGGGTGGCGTTGAAAAACTAACACCACGGCCTTGCTACATCTAGGAGCTGTTGTTGAGCCAGGCTCAGCAGGAAAGTGAACGAGAATGACAGTGAAAATGGTAGGGAGATGAATAGCCCAACAAAGCGCCCAAGTACACAACAAGGGCACAGGTGTTTGAAGCCCGTGACGCATGCAGCGTTAAAAAAAAGAAGATATTGCTGGGGTGACGCATAAAATACGCATGTAATTTGTGTTTTTTAAGTTTGTTTGAGGACACGTGCTTTTGGAAGAAGAAACAGATGCTAGAAAAACAAACTTTTTGTATAACATGAAAAACATTTTGAGGTTGGCAAGTGCGACAGGCAGATAAACTGAAGCTCTGTGAGAAGTTACAAAAATAGTTCTCACGTGCCTGGCGATAACGTCATTTTAAAGGAGATTGTGTTTATCGACTGAATTTCACGGACAGGCGTAAGGCCATTAGTATCTCGAAAAAGCGTTCCACGCAAGCCAAGGCAACATAAAGGACGCATAGCCCGTAGCAGGCAGTACATAAGCAAGCAAATCATTTAGAAGGCATAATTACGCGTAACGATTCATAGATGATCATAACGTGGGGCATACAATCGAAACCAGAAATATTCATCAAGGAGCTCAGAGGGAATCGAACACCGGACCATCGGATTCGCAGTCCTGCACCTTCGCTCGGCGCTACAAGCAGGAGATGAACGACAGGGCAAGCAACTTAACTAAGTATGACTCGCAGTAGCTCGTGACTGGCCGCTGCGAGGATACTTCGTCCAGTATACTCTGGCCGCAGGCGACCGTCGGCGTCGAGTAATACCTACACTCTTAGAAAAAGGGTCAGTATAGTCCTCCCTAAAGGGAGGAACGCTCTTGACACATATGTTCCTTCAGAAAGGAGAAACTTTCGTTCCTAAAGCAGGGAGCAAAAGTTCCTCCGTCGCCTGCATCTCAATATGGCGGCCACGAATCGAGCAAATCGAGCTGAATAAGGCTTAACGAGAACACGAAGTCTATTGTACGGAGCGAGAGGAGCAGCAAGTAAAAACGTAACACGAGCTTTCCGCGAACTGTATTTATTTCCGAAGCCGGCTTCCCCTGCAGGTAAAGAAACTTACGTTTCGAAGCATGCAGTCACCCAGTCGTCTCATCGTCAGCACTGCGATGTTAAACGGAGACAACCGGCACTCAGTTCGCGCACTTTGCCTTACATTTGCTATTCCTCGAGCCACAATTCCTTCGTCAACCGTTGCGTCAACCGCACATCACGAAGGAGTGGTAAACCATTCGCCCGCAAAAAAAAAAAAAACCGCTCTCAAAAAAGCAAATGCGAAGCAGCCTCTTCGCTCGTTTCAGCACGGTAACACCAAATTATGGCGTAGCCGCGTAGCGTAAAAGGAGGTTAAATCGCTTGCCACAAGATGGCAGAGTCAAGCAGATTGATCGCAAGTAGCTAGGCTAGCTGGCGCTAGTTACCGCCCAATTCATGTTCTACAGAAAATATTTTATTTTGTGACGCCACCATTGCGCTTCGGGAGCCTCTATTTCACACAGGTAGACACATCACGCGTTCTACGGTACAAGCATCAGCTGAACATGCATGGAGCGCATACACTACATACCAACATCAATACAACAACATACAAACAGCAATACAACAGCACACTAACCCGATCACTACTCCCGAGCTCTGCGTTTCCGTCTTTTATACTGGTCGTTTTGAACGTACGGAATTTTTCGGTGACTCCCTAAGCAATAAAAAATATTCCCAGCATGTTGACTTTGTTCCAGCAATGTCATACATCGGAGAGTATTTTTAATGGCTCAGGGGATGAATCTCTTATTAAAAGAAAGCGCTCGATCATGCCGTAATTATTTGAAAGCCAATAAACCGAGCCGCTCCAAGGCGGCTCCAAACCTGGGTTTGTTTCCCGCACGGCACTTCCTAGCCAGTATATCTATTGTAGTGTTTGTTTTCCTATTTGTGCTGTTCGCGCACGGCTGCAATTGCCGTCTTGAATTAATCTGTGTAGAGCGGATATTCACTCAGCTGGAAGTGATGCTTCACGGGCAGAAAGATCGCTTTTCGATCAACTTGAACGCAGTCAAATCCGCGACTTGCGGCAGGTGTTAAGTGTACGGAGCTACCCCGTGACGAGCTCGAAAACGTCTAGCGCTCATCCCAGCGCGCCACTTGGAGGGCAGTTTCTCCAGGAACCGTAGTATATTTAAACAGCAAAATAAAGGATAGTTTTTTTTTTCGATTTTACCGTTTTTATGCTAAGATTTCAATGTAAATATAGTACTTTCCGTCATTATTTCGTACTGTTCAGTCTTTTCACCAGAGCGCAATCGCTCTCGGGGACCGACAGTCACATTGGCCACTGTACGATAGGAGCTTACCGTTCAGACCAGCGTTGCAACATGATTATCCGCACGTCGATCGACTGCACCTAATTTCTCAAGTGGTCTTAAACTCTTTAATGTAAAGGGAATGTCAACCTGCGACACCCCGCCCCCTCCGATCACGGCCCGACCAGCGGCATCAATGCCCGACAGTTTACGTCATCTCATCTTGTTGTTACACCACTGATACGCGAGCACACGGTCACATCGGCGATAATTCCAGTCTTCTGTTCACTACGCACAACACTGCCATCACGATGTTGCTGCTATGTTGCTGACACACAGAAATACAGAACCACGTTGAACGCCGGTTGGCTCTCGGCACGGGAAAAGAGAACCGAACTCAGCACGGAAGGCACCCAGGCAGCCGGCAGGAAAACCTGCCTGCCTTGGACACAGTGCCTGCGATTTCCATAACGTCGAAAACGTCTATACAGTGCCTCGTGGTTCCGCTACTGTAGTTCCGCCACAGTGGCCTAGAAGCCGCGTACGTCCCGCAATCCAGAGACGGCCATCTTACCCAGTGTACGTAGCACTGCTGGCACTGCTCCGGAACGTCGCTGTTTCTAGCGGCTTCATTTGTTCGTTTGAAAAAATTAGTGGTAAAAACGTCAATGCAACTGAAATGTTCTGCACGTTTGAACTAGAAGACAGACTTAACGGCGGCCTTTGCTGCCGCTGAAGCTCAATCAACTCAACAACATTTATTTAGCAACGTGCGCGACGTACTCGAAAAACGAAACCGAAAGAAGATGCCTCCCTTCTTCTCGAGTCCGCTTGGGGGCGCGTCAGTAGAAGGGAGGAAGACGCGCCGTTGCTACCTTTTACCTCCATTTTTTCTTAGAGTGCAGGGTCAGGGCCCGGCAGTCGAGGCGGCCGAGGCAGCCGAGTTACGAAATGTGGCCGAAGAGGCCGAGGCCCGAAGCCCGCCGCTATCGCAGCTGATCGCAGCCGCCCAGTGTACGTAGATTGTCGGCATCGTTTCGAAGCTTAGCGGTTTATGACGGATGTGTTTAAACTCTTTCTTTGTGAATGCCAAAAACGCCGCGGCAAAAGAAACGACTGAAGGACCGACCTCGTCGTCCATGCCCCTGCGTAATCGGCTTAGATCCAACCTGGGTGCCCAAATCTTGTTTATCAAACAGCGCGCTGATGAAGCTTGTAGCAATGATATTTGTATAGTTTTCCTGGCGTCGGTGGATAATAAGGACTTTAATTTTCCTTCCATCGGTCTGGGTTTGCTTATGCCTGTTTTGGTAAATAAAAAAAATTCAAAAAGCTTAAAAAAATTAGAGCGCAGTTCTTGAGGAGGAGGGGAAGGAAGGGGTCACGTGCCCTCGTGGGGTCACGTGACCAGGGGAGTCACGTGACCTCGGAGGGGGGGCACGTAGCCTGGGGGTCACGTGACCTCAAGGGTCGGGGGCGGAGAAACTTTTCCGCTAAATTTAGCGGGGAAAATTTTACCCTAGATTTAGCGGAGAAAATTTTTCGCTAGATTTAGCGGGGAAAATTTTACCCTAGATTTAGTGGAGAAAATCTTCCGCTAGATTCAGCGGGGAAAATTTTCCGCTAAATGTAGCGGGGGAAATTTTCCGCTAGATTTAGCGGAGAAACTTTCCGCTAGATTTAGTGGGGAAATTTTCCGCTAAATTTAGCGGGGAAAGTTTTCCGCTAGATTTAGCGGGGAAAATTTTCCGCTAGATTTAGCGGGAAAAATTTTCCGCTAGATTTAGCGGGAAAACGTTTCCGCTAGATTTAGCGGGAAAATTTTTCCGCTAAATTTAGCGGGGAAAATTTTCCGCTAAATTTAGCGGGGAAATTTACCCATCATGCACCGCGCGGTTACGCCGATGGCGACGGCGACGCCGACGCCGCTCAAGCCGGAAACGGGCGCCTAAGAGCTGCGCTCTAAAAAAACACCGCTCCTTTCAGGGATCGAACCTTCGACCACTTCGTCAGTAGTGCGATGTTCTGCCTCTGCGCCAACTGAACAGGGAGGAACTGGACCTCCTCCTTTCATCCAATCTTTCGTTCCTCCCTTTTCTGGGCAGCTTGACCACAACAAGGAGGAACAGTCGCCGTTGCT